>OW964831.1:39684726-40119726 GCA_943142095.1 Ophonus ardosiacus | reverse complement strand
TCCAAAACTGCAATTCCAAAAATTATGATTCTTTCGTATTCCTCTTCTTTACAACCATATGAAGAGATGATTAGATTTTGGTTATAATTGGTCAACCGGAAGTACCTTTATTTGAGGTTCTTAACAGTTTTTCTGGAAAAAACGCAGTTCAATATTAATTTTCGACATTTTATGATCATTAATATGAAAAAAAATCTTATTCTCTATACGATTTGATTATACATTTTCCTTCATATTCAATAGATATAGAGTTATAGAGAGATTAAGAGAGGTTAACTTTCAAAAATCAGTCAGCTTTCTAAAAATTATGGAAACAGCAGATATATTCAAAAAATTCTAATTGACAGATGTCAGTGTTAAGTGAAAAAACCAAAGTGGAAAGTATAGGATCAGAAAGTAACATAAGTGACAGACTGTCCCTCGCAAGTGACTTGCAGTTTCAATACCGGGAGTACGAGGAAGGCCAAAGAGAAGATGGAAGGCAGTGCCGGATTAACCATGAGGCGCATGAGGCGCGCGCCTCAGGGCCCGGGCCTGTTAGGGGCCCGGATACGGCACCATTTTGTCGAGTTTTTATTTTTTTAGAGTTATATTTTATTTACTTTATGAGTTTATTTCTGTTGTAATTGTTTTTCTGTTTGATTTTTGAAATAAATTATATTTTTGGGGTCTTATATGTTATTCTAGGGGCCCGAAAATTGTTAGCGCCTCAGGCCCGAAAATACCTTAATCCGGTCCTGATGGAAGGACTGTGTAGCAGAATATTTGAGAGAGGAAGAACTGTGTGAAGAAGATACGTTGGATAGGAATGAGGCAGTGTGAAGTGCAATTTACAGAATGTACATTCGTGTTATAATTATATTGGATTTATAAAATCTTTTCAAAGGAACTTGCAATATGGAATTTGTAAAAAATAGTGTGTTCGTGTTACAATTTTACAGGATATATAGAATCTTTTCCAAGGAACTTTTGGTATCAGATTTGTACAAAATACATCGAAATGACGAAAGGTTTTGTGCTGGCCACAACAGATTTTTTTTTAAGTTTTAAGTAGCCGAAAGAATTTCTAACCATTTGTGTAAATTTTATAATTTGTTAAAAATATAAACCGGCCGAAATATTATGAGTTTGGGCTCGTATTTAAAAAGGTTCAGGTCGAAATTTTGAGGAAGTTGTCAGAAAATCTAACATTATTTATTTGCTAAAATTTCTTTACAAATTTAACCGACTCCACTGTATAATTTTATAAGTGGTTTGTCTACCTTATGCTGCGTGTCGTGCTGTGACTCAAAACCAAAAGTTATCCAACCAATTTGCAAAGGGATGAACAAGCAAAGTACAAATATAAAAACAAGGAATGTATTCATTTTATTTACAGATAACTCATTATTATTGAAAAATACTGTCGTGTTTCCTTGAATATAAATAGACCCCTGTAGATCTATATTTACCCTTTATTAGTAACTTCCTTAGCTACAATGTTTTAGCGCTGTCAATCATTTATGGATTATTTTAGAGAAAAATACTTCGTACGTGTGCCGTAGTAGACTGTACTTATTATTAAGTTGAAAAAACTAAATTGTGCTTAACATAGGTATATTGCAAGGGCGTATTTACAGAGTGGATTTGGGGGTCAGAACATCTCTCAAAATTTTGAAGAAAAAAAAGATATTTCATATTTTAAATAAGAAAATACTTAATTATTAGGTAGTTACGTTTTCCATTTCATATAAGCAACTGCTACAATTGAAGTATTTCATGCTAAATTTGGTATAACAATTACTAATTAAATTTATTGTTGCTAATATTTTTATTATTGCCATCAAATATTTTATTGTTGCAATTCATTTATTATAACCATTTTTTGAAACAGAACAAATTATATTGATTCGATTTCATTTTAATATATTATATTGTTAATAACCCTGAATTTTATATTGGAAATAGGATAAAGGTTTGTAATAAGAAACAGTTTCTAACTTAAAATATCTTTATTGTTGCCAAATCACTCATCATTCCTAGGGACATCATATTAGGGTCTACCAGGCAGAGACACCAACTCCCCAAGGAGCAACTGGGGCGATGACAGAGCGGGCAGCCCAGGGGGCGGCGATAGGACTGGCCCAGGAAGCAGCGAGAGGAGCAGCGATGGGACTTGCCCAGGAAGCAGCCAAGGGAGCAGCAACACCAACACCAGCAACGCCTTCTACATCGCTGATGATTCCAGAAGGACCAACGATGGTGGTAGCACGACCCACGGGAACGACACCGGGTTGGGCAGCCACTACGGCGATGATGGCGAACAGAGCAATCTACAAAAGAATTGAATCAATAAAAAAACAAAAGAAATAACATATAATATGAGTTGTTTCCACTAATGATAATTGGTACAATGTAGCATGAAGATGTCCTTTTGAATGTATGTTGATACTTACGAAGGATTTCATGTTGTTGGTTGTTGGTAACTTGTGTGTTGATTCAAGTATGATTCGACTACCGAAACTTCGGGCTTATATACTTCTGTTCTAGATAATGACCTTGCAATTTATATGCAAATTTCTGCACACACCAAAATAAATTATAAATGTTAGTAATCCACACCCCGTACTTTTTTATATTTTTTGTATTGTATACAGCACTCAAAATTAACAATAATATTACTATGTAAGAATTTTGTAGATTGCATAAGATAAGTAAGGAAAGGTGTGTGTGAGATGTTTGTATTTGGATGGACGATAGCCAATTGTATCTTGCTGTTAAAATCTAAAATAAAAAATCTGTTGTGGCCAGCACAATGTGTTTAACATATCTGGTACACACACAAAAATTCTAATTACATCTATTATTAATAGATTTTTATATTTTTTAATTCACAATTACAAATATTTTAATTTCTCACCTGGTTTTCAAGGAGTTATGTGGGATGTGAAATTCATTACAACCGATTATTTTATATATTTATAATTTTCCATCTCTAAATCTAAATAAATTAAATAAATATATCATCACGGCATACTACCCATTTCTGGGTGTGCCAGTATCTACAACACATGTAGACATCGGTAATGATGACGATATATTTTACCGTGTGGGCGCTTACCAGGCGTCACCTCACGGGCACTCATAGCTGGTGTGGAGAGTGCACCACAGGGGTCACTTTTTGTGCTATTTAAAATTGGAAATATTTGGCGTCTGTCGGGATCGATCCCATTTCCCCCAGGTTCGCGACCAGACACAGGCACGCGGCCACGAGACCCCATCTCTCATTTTTTTTCTCTAAATCTATAGAAGATATAATAAAAATATTCAATTTTATATTCTTTAATATTTGTAATAACATAAATTTCCCAAAAATTGTATTTTGAAGATTTTTTAAGAAACTGCTATTTCTGGTCAGATTAAGGTCTACGTTGTTAAATTGGTCTTTAGTTTTATAAAATTTTAGAAACCATCCGTCCAATATTCAGACATAAACACACATACACACACACACATCATTGTAAAAATGTTAAAATTGGATTATAGTGACCTTAAAACGTACTTATTCACTAAAATCTGGATATGCGATTTTTAGGATAAAATCAATAGGTACCCCTTTTATCTATAGATAAAAATAAATAACTGATTTTAAAAAAAGCAAAATTATTATGTGTTGAAAAATGCAAGGGCCATTCTACAAGTTAATTTATACCGTTGCTATGAACAAGATCAATTAATTAACGGCTTCAATATAATTAGTGGAACTATGACTAGCATTGTTTTTTCTTGGTATTCTTTTATGGACTATTTTGCAGACAAGTACTCCAAATAAACAATGCGTATAATTAATTTTTATACAATAATTGTTACTTGAAGCACTTTTTTCTAAAATAATCCATAAACAATTGGCAGAGAAAAACAATGCTAGTCAACTGTTCGCAACTCACCCTTGATTAGTTGTTCATACTGATGAAGGTACAAGTGAGTTTTTGAAAAATATAAAAGTTGTTATTAAAATCATATTTTTATAACAAATAAAATTAAATTTCAAATAATTTGCGGAAAATCATTAATACTATAATAATTTTTAATTGTGGTAACCAAAGACATTTAAAAATTCAAAGAAATAATACGAACGCCAAGAATCTAACATTATTAGATTTTTATTGTCTCTTTGCAACTTTGTATGCAAGACAAAGATTTATCGATGGTAAAACTTGTATACAAATTAGAAGGTCATTAACTGGAGCAGAAGTATATAAGCCCGAAGTTTCGGTAGTCGAATCATACTTGAATCAACACACAAGTTACAAACATCCAACAATATGAAATCCTTCGTAAGTATCCACAAACATTTAGAAAAACACCTTCTTACATTGTATCAATTATCATTAATGGAAACAACTTATACTATATGTTATGTTCTTATATTTTAATTGATTCAATTCTTTTGTAGATTGCTTTGTTCGCCATCATCGCCGTAGTGGCTGCCCAACCCGGTGTCGTTCCCGTGGGTCGTGCTACCACCATCGTTGGTCCTTCTGGAATCATCAGCGATGTAGAAGGCGTTGCTGGTGTTGGTGTTGCTGCTCCCTTGGCTGCTTCCTGGGCAAGTCCCATCGCTGCTCCCCTCGCTGCTTCCTGGGCCAGTCCTATCGCCGCCCCCTGGGCTGCCCGCTCTGTCATCGCCCCAGTTGCCCCCTGGGGAGTTGGTGTCTCTGCCTGGTAGACCCTAATATGATGTCCCTAGGAATGATGAGTGATTTGGCAACAATAAAGATATTTTAAGTTTTATATAAAAACTGTTTCTTATTACAAACCTTTATCCTATTTCCAATAGAAAATTCAGGGTTATTAACAACATAATATATTAAAATCAAAATCAAGTTAATACATTTTGATTCTAATAATAAAAAAATGATAATAATAAATATAAATGATCTGTTCACTGGAACAATAAGATAATGGGGTATTCCACCATAACAAAAAAAAAAAAATAAAAAAAATTCAATTTAACGTAAAGTGTGGCTCAATAAATAATAGATAAAACAATGAAAACATTTTTTAAATAATTACTTTACGAGATATTTCACATTTGCTAAAAGGGAAAATGACGTCATGCAATTGTTATCTTTCTCTCGCAGCATACTCATAGCAGTGTGTGTGAGAAAGACAAGTATAGGGGAAATGTGACGTTACACTGATTTCTAGAAAATAAAATACTGTTAAACTAGGAACAATTAAGATTTTTTAATACTATTAATTGCTTCAAAACTGAATGAAGTTTTATTAAAAATAATTTTAAAAAAATGAGTGGAATACCCCATTGATCGTAGTAATAAATACATTACTACTTAATTTCTTCAATGGCGGACTAAGGCGGGGGGGACAGGGGCGGTCCGCCCCAAGCCCTACCAAACAGAGGGCCCTCGTTTCCACGTTAACAAATTATAACCAAATAAAAATGCAATGAACATATAAACGAAAAGGTTCAGTTCTAAGATATTCCATTAATTAACCACCTTCATATTAATACTCTAGAGGGCTTTCTTAATTTCTCTTTTCTATCAAGAAACTTTTAGGCTAGGTTAGGAAATTAAAACTACAACTACTGTTAGTTAACATTGTAGCTATGACGCTGATATCCCCAAATCATATGAGTAATTATCACTAAATCTAATGTAGTTGATGATTCAAATACGATTTCTTTTATAAATTTGTGACTTATCTGAGGTCTAGTGATTTTAATGTAAATCTAGTGACAAAAATACCAAAAACAAAAAAAAGTTGGCGCGGGGTTTTTAAAAATATAGATGCTTCGGAAGACAACCCATTTCATCACCTATTTAATTCAACATTTAAAATACTATGTTTATTTAGAATTTATATAAGTAATCAGTTAACTATTATGTAAAGTGCAATTAAATTTGTCAATTTTAAAAATAAAAACTGATTTGTGATCAGTATATCATGTAGTATCTAGTATTTAATTTTTTCCTGAGGTATTTAAACACCGTACAGATTCCAATACAAGGGGCCCGGAATTAGAGGCCGCCCCGGGCCTGCAAAGAAGTTAGTCCGTCACTGAATTTCGTCAACAAAAATTTGCTATTTTGTGATTGTACATATTTTGAACTATTATTTTATATACCTATACTATTATCTGTTTCTCAATTTTGAACATTACGTGTGACGTGGTGTAACATATTCATGAAAATAATATGAGCCTAATATAGCGTACACTTTTGTAGCCTATTTGATTATGTAGGTAATGTAGAATTTATTTTCTTGTGATACCATGACAGAAGTAACTTTTATAAAATTTTAATTCAATTTGCTCGGTTACCAAACATCCAAAAGCAAATGAGACTACTGATTTAGATGCAGAATTTAATTTTCTACAATATTTATTTGAAGCATTTTTGTCTAAAATTAATAGGCCTTTTTTGAGCAAGGAAAAACTGTTAAACGTTTATGGCCGGTTTTCGTGTTAAACCCAGTTGCTAATAACTCTTAATATTATATTGGGAACAGAATAAAGGTTTATAATGAGAAACATTTTTTATATAAAACTTAAAATATCTTTATTGTTGCCAATTTACTCATCATTCCTAGGGTAATCTTATTAGGGGTTAAAAAATTATAACTAAATAAAAATTGCAATGATCATATAAACGAAAAGGTTCAGATTTTCCACTAAATAACCACCTTCATAAATAATCAAATCGGCTTTCTTAATTTCTCTATTCTATCAAGAAACTTTTAGGCTAGGTTAGGAAATTAAAACTACAACTACTGGTAACATTGTAGCTATGGCGCCGATATCTCCAAATCATATGAGTAATTTAATTATCACTAAATCTATTGAAGTTGATGATTCAAATACGATTTATTTTATAATTTTGCGACTTATCTGAGATCTAGTGATTTTAATTTAAATTTAACGACATTTCTAGTTATTTTTCTAAAATATATTCAGGTTAGTAATTCGTATTTTGCAACAGAAACACTTGTTACTTGTTACACTCTCTGCATAAAGCACCAGCTTTGCGTTTTGCAAGCGCATGCCCCAAAATCCAAAAAAAAAAGTTGACGCGTGGTTTTTGAAAATATAGATGCTTCGAGAAACAACCCATTTCATCACCTATTTAATTCAACATTTAAAGTACTATGTTTATTTAGAATTTATATAAGTAAGTAATCAGTTAACTAATATGTAAAGTGAAATTAATGTTGTCAATTTTAAAAATAAAAACTGATTCGTGATCAGTATATCATGTAGTATCTAGCATTTAATTTTTTCCTGAGGTATTTAAATAATGTACAGGTTCCAATACAAGGGGCCCGGAATTAGAGGCCGCCCCGGGGCCCCGGGCCTGTGAAGAAGGTAGTCCGACACTGAATTTCTTCAACAAAAGTTTACTATGTATTTTGTTATTGTACGTATTTTGATCTATTATTTTATATACCTATACTATTATCTATTTCTCAATTTTGAACATTACGTGTGACGTGGTGTGACATATTCATGAATTCATGAAAAGTATATGAGCCCAATACATCGTAGACTTTTGTAGCATATTCGATTATGTAGGGAAAGTAGAATTTAGAGGACCCCATTTATTTTCTTGTGATACCATGACAGGACTGGACTTTTGGCAAATGCCAGAGGCCAGAGGCCTGAAGGGTAAATCATTCTGTGATATACAAAGGATGCAATAAATTACATATTTTAAATTTCATTGCTTGTTCAAGCAATCAGCATATAGCCATTTGCTGCGAAAATACAATTATTAGAAGATTTGGGTATTGTGTCTTTTTAAATAGTAATTTGAAAGTCTCTCATCCAATGCAGATAAAATCACGAACTGATATTGCCCGAGCAATATGATTTTTTGTTTCATTAGTGTACTTTTTGCAATGCAGCAAATATATTCTATTTAAATCCACAAGACTATGGTTCTTTTAATTTTAATATAATTCATAATTTTTTGATTCCATAACTCACAATATATTAAATTAGATTATGTATAAATACTGAATATGACATACGTAATATTCAAAATAGAGAAACAGACAGTAATAGGAGTAGGTATATAAATTAATATCTCGAAAATAATTTATGAAGAATTAAATATTTGGACTTTTTGTTTAATACGAGAAGAATTGCAATTACTTCAAAATAGGATTCAGGATATCAGTTGTTGCAGTGAACATTTCATTTATTGTAATCAATATTTTTATTATTTTGAATTTTAAATGGCCCAAAATGGACTTCTGTAATGCACTCTCCACGCTAGTAATAATGCGCGTGAGGTCAGAAACGCTCTGCTTGTGTTACCATTATCGAAAATAGAGAATTATTCAGAGGAAAGAAAGAAACAAATCATTGAGTAGTATTATTTTAATGAAAAATGTCTTATAATTTCTGACAGGTAAAATGTCATAAAATTTGTTTGAAATTTTATTTCAATATTATGGCTAACACTATAAAGAAGTAAGTTTTATAAAATTTTATTTTAATTCAATTTTCTCGGTTGCCAAACATCCAAAAGCAAATGAGACTATTGATTTAGATGCAGAATTTAATTTTCTACAATATTTATTTGAAGCATTTTTGTCTAAAATTAATAGGTCACTTTTGAGCAAGGAAAAACTGTTAAACGCTTATGGCCGGTTTTCGTGTTACACCCAGTATATATGTTGTTAACTCTTAATATTATATTGGGAACAGGATAAAGGTTTTATAAAGAAACATTTTTTATATAAAACTTAAAATATCTTTATTGTTGCCAATTTACTCATTTTTCCTAGGGTCGTCATATTAGGGTCTACCAGGCAGAGACACCAACTCCCCAAGGAGCAACTGGGGCGATGACAGAGCGGGCAGCCCAGGGGGCGGCGATAGGACTGGCCCAGGAAGCAGCGAGGGGAGCAGCGATGGGACTTGCCCAGGAAGCAGCCAAGGGAGCAGCAACACCAATACCAGCAACGCCTTCTACATCGCTGATGATTCCAGAAGGACCAACGATGGTGCTAGCACGACCCACGGGAATGACACCGGGTTGGGCAGCCACTACGGCGATGATGGCGAACAGAGCAATCTACAAACAAATGAATCAATAAAAAATATAAGAAATAACATATAATATGAGTTGTTCCACTAGTAATTGGTACAATGTAGGGTGAAGATGTCCTTTGGAATGTATGTTGATACTTACGAAGGATTTCATGTTGTTGGTTGTTGGTAACTTGTGTATTGATTCAAGTATGATTCGAGTAGCGAAACTACGAGCTTATATACTACTGCTCCAGTTAATGACCTTGCAATTCACGTGCAAGTTTTTATAATAGTTGCTTTACATAAATCATATAGTCCTGTATCAAATTTGGTTCCCCGATTTAAAAAATATAATACAGTCAGTTATTCGACGTCTGCGTAAATTGTTTTAAAATGTCATCAGCTTTTGTTATCCTTCCATGTTATCTAGCGATTAACATTTAACAGATTATTTCTGTCAGTGTAACTATTATAATATTGTCAACTGGAATTAGTCATTATAATTTTTTAAATCTTGAAATAATTAATAATATATGTACAGTAAAATTTTTGAAAGAAGTCCGATCAAGGCCATCTACGAATTGTATCTATGAATTAAGATTTTGTGCTGTTAAATTTAGTAGTGTCTTTTACTTAGTTAGTAAAACTATGTAAACGACACTAGTAAATTTGACAGCATAAAATCTTAATTCATAGATGCAATTCGTAGATGGCCTTGATCGGACTTCTTTCAAAAATTTTACTGTATATAGTTCATAATTCTCATTACTTTGCCTTTAGGGAAACATTATTTTTACTAAAAGCACATAAAATTTATTAAAAATAATAATTTTTCTATAATTGTTAATATACCTATGTTTCGTTGTTGCAGCAGATTTTGATGAATGTGGATAGTGCCTAATTACCGGATAGGTTGATTAGGAAGAATCAACGTAATTAAATTTATTTAAAAAATGTTTCTTGGATATTTTTATTTTAAAATGAGGACGTTTCGCTATAATCTAGCATCATCATCAGCTGTAACAATGTTTGTAATAAAGAATATTGGTAACAATTACATGTTAATTAAAGTTATTTATTGTAAAATTCGACCACGTCGTAAACATTGTACAAAAGTAATATTTTTGAAAATTCATGAATCAAATTTGATACAGGACTTATATAATATATGTAAAGCAACTTTTATAAAAATTTGCATATGAATTGCAAGGTTGGAGCAGGAGTATATATAATCTCGAAATTTCGGTAGTCGAATCATACTTGAATCAACACACAAGTTACCAACAACCAATAAAATGAAATCCTTCGTAAGTATCAACATACATTCAAAAGGACATCATCATCCTACATTGTGCTAATTATGATTAGTGGAAACAATTCAATATTACATATTATTATTTGTTATATTTTTTACTAATTCCATTCTTTTGTAGATTGCTTTGTTCGCCATCATCGCCGTAGTGGCTGCTCAACCCGGTGTCATTCCTGTGGGTCGTGCTACCACCATCGTTGGTCCTTCTGGAGTCATCAGTGATGTAGAAGGCGTTGCTGGTGTTGGTGTTGCTGCTCCCTTGGCTGCTTCCTGGGCAAGTCCCATCGCTGCTCCCCTCGCTGCTTCCTGGGCCAGTCCTATCGCCGCCCCCTGGGCTGCCCGCTCTGTCATCGCCCCAGTTGCTCCTTGGGGAGTTGGTGTCTCTGCCTGGTAGACCTTAACATGATGACCCTAGGAATGATGAGTGAATTGGCAACAATAAAGATATTTTAAGTTTTACATAAAAACTGTTTTTTATTACACATCTTTATTCTATTTCCAATAGAAAATTCGGGGTTATTAACAACATAATATATTAAAATCAAAATCAAATCAATACATTTTGATTCTAATAATAAAAAATTGATTACAATAAATATAAATCAAATGTTGCCTGCAACAATAAGATAATTAAGAGTAGTACAATAAAAAACATAGCTATTTCATTTCTTCAGCGAAAATTTAGTATTTTGTGATTTTATTTATTTTGAATTATACTTCATTTCAAGTAGGTAAATAGCAGATGGCGCTTGAGAGTCGACCGTTTTCACATGCAATAAATAAATAATTTAAATTCGTGAAACCAAACTTTGTCAATAATACAAATATTTTTCTCTGTAAAATGTACGAGTCCTAATAGATATTTACACACCAAGTGAGCTAAGGTAATGTTTATTCATGAGAAGAAAGTTTAGCTCTCGACCCCGTAAGGGCGAGTGAGTTAATTTCTTCGAGTGAATAAACATTCTTAGCTCACGTGGTTTGTACAATTTTGACGAAATAATAATAAAAACCATTATAATATTTCATTTTGACAAAATAAAAAACTGATCAGTTAGTAGGCTGAGCATGACAATCGTCGCTGATAGATGTCAAGTCATCTATTTAAAATGCTTTATTGTATGTCATTTGTGCCGTGAAAAACAATGAAAATGGCTGATAATATCTAATAAATATAATGGTGAGTGTTATTTTCGTACCTGATGTTGTTTTAAATGCATTATTTGTTGCAGAGTGAGTTAAAATTTTGTGAGAGTGATTTAAAAAAGTTTAATTCACATGTGAAAAAAGTGGAGTTAATAATGACAGTTTAAAACGTCAAAATTGAATAAATATTAAAAATTACATGAAATATGATTAAATATCGCTTGATTCTAACGATTTTATTTTATTATATTTTTCGCTTTTGTGAACTATATTAGAATTCTGATCAACCAAAGAGTAGAATTTATATTCCTATCTAAACCAACGCTATTTTCTTGTGTGAAATGAAGTATAAATGTAATTTTCTAGTATAAAGTAAAATTCTACATATTTAAGTAATTCTCAATAAATTATTTTCGAAATATTTAAGTTTTATATAAAAACTGTTTCTTGTTACAAACCTTTATCCTATTTCCAATTCAAGATAAGCAAACTATCTCGTGAGCAAAGTTTGAACTAAAAACCCGTCCACAGAAATTTTCTAGAGATTGCAGGCTTTGTAAAACATTCTTCATGTTTTTAAATTTTTCCAAAAAAAAAAATTCATTATATCAGTGATAGATTGACAGCTCGTACAGTGTTGTGATGTCACAACTAATTTGAATCGCCAATAGAAAATTCAGAGTTATAAACATAATACTCAAATGAAATCAAATTAATATGATTTATTTTGATTCTAACAATCAAAAATTCATTGAAATGAAATGTTGATTGCAAAAATAAGATAATATTAATGGTAACAATTGAACTAATTGTTTTGAAATTTGTGTGTTGAACTAATTGTAATTATTCTCAACTAAGCAGTAAAAAGTTCATATAGGTTTTTCATTAAGGGTGTAAATTATTTTTGATACACTTTTTTAGGGTATTATCTGATTCTCTGTTTTAAACATTTTATAAATGCGAGACGGCTCATTTCTCAATTTTTCATCAACCACTTTTTTAACTTTAATCGTGTCGAAATTTTGAATGAGAAATACACCGATTTGCAGATGTTTAAAATTTTACAGGGATTTCATGTGAGTTTAAGTTATTATATAGTAAGTTACTAATTGCTCATCGGCAATAATCGGGTAATACATGTTATAAAGGAGAATTTCATGCTGAATTCAAATTTTCAACGCGTCATCGTACCTTTAACAAGATGAGAGTGGTGGATGAAAAAATTGAAAATTGCAGGAAAAATTTAACAGTTTTTACCTAGCTTAAAATTTAAGTCTTTTTGGTGCAGTGCAACTGGTCAAAAAAAGGTTGTGAGGCGAATATAAGAAAAAGATAGACATATTTATATAAAAATTAAATATATTTCTTCAAATTTATACATCATTCCTAGGTTTATCGCATAGGATTTACAAGACAGTCAAACCCAGTCCCAAAGGATTAGCCAGACCAAGTCCCAAGGGGTTGGCAAGACCAAGTCCCAAGGGATTAGCGACACCAAGTCCCAATGGGGAAACGGGGGAGATGATAGAGCGAGCAGCAATGGGACCTACTCCAGCCAATCCTAGGGGAGAAATGCCTAGGGGAGAAATGCCTAGGGGGGCAGCGATGGCAGCGGAGCCTTGCACAGAGTTAATGATACCGGAGGGTCCAACGATGGAGGTGGAACGACCCAGGGGAAGGAGACCGGGTTGGGCAGCCACTACGGCGACGAGGGCGAACAAAGCAATCTAAAAGAGACAAAAAATAAATAAATAAACTTCCACATATATAAAATAACTTTTGTAATTAATTTTTAGGAATATTGTTCTACTTACGAAGGATTTCATGTTGTTGGTTGTTGATTACTTGTGTATTGATTTAAGTATGATTCGAGTACCGAATATACAAGCTTATATACTCCTGGTCCAGTTAATGACCTTCTAATTTGAACACAAGTTTTTATAATATTTGCTTTACATGTCATATAGTTCTGTATCAAATTTGGTTCACCCATTTACAAATTATGATAAGGTCAAGTACTCGACGTCCGCGTAAAGTATTACAAAATGTCATCAGCTTTTGTTATTCTTCCGTGATATTGATATCTAGCAATCTAGCGATTAACATTTTTTAATAAGGATTGTTTCTTTCGTGGCAATAAAACTGATATAGTGTTAAAATCCTTGTCAACTGTAATTAGTGCCTGTAATTTGTTAATCTTATATTCATTTCTATAAATAATTTATGTAGCCCTTCCTTAAGGTATCATATAATCTTTATCAAAAGAAAAAAAATATTTGTATAAATAATAATTTTTCAAAAATGTTATTAATTTAAATAAATTAGGTTAACATTGCAATGTATTGTAATGTAACTATGGTGATGAAGATTTTTTGCATATTTACTTTATTAAAAATATTCTGATTGATGCATCAGAGAGAATAATGACTATTATTCCGATTATTTCCTACTGGCTTATACAGGATGTTACTGATCCTAAATATGGTAACCATTTTTGTTTTACATGCTTTCCATAAGAACTGTACTCCCTTAATAGTCCAGTCATGTGGTAGATTTACCCAGAAAAAGGTCGAGTATTTTTTATTTTGGGATATGTTAAATATTTAAATAAAATTAAAAAAATGCGTTTTCATATTTTTACCTCTCGCTAAGAGAGGTATTGGAATCATGGTAAAAATCGCATTTCCTGATTTTAGTGGATAAGCATCTTTTAAAGTCCCTATAATCCGATTATAACATTTTACGATTATGTCCTTGTGTGTGTATATGTGTGTGTGTGTGTGTATGTGTGTGTGTGTGGATGTTGGAACCACGGTTTCTCTAACACTATAAAATTTAAAAATTTATTTAACTGCAGTTTCCTCAATCTGACATTCCTGGGAAGAGCTGATTAGATTTTGGTAACAATTGGACAACCGGAAGTAATAGTTTTAAAAATATCTTCTAAATATAATTTTTTGGAAATTTTTGTTATTACAAATATTGAAGAACATAAAATTCTTCATACACTTACAATTTTTATTATATCTTGTATAGATTTAGAGATAGAGACACTATAATATATACAATAATCTAATGTAATACATCGCCGAGGCTAAGACACTAAGGAAACCAGTTGACAAATTCAAATGTTTATAACACAGTTTGTAAATGACAGATGTCAGTGTCAAAAATCAACAGTTTTAGTGACATTCTGAAAGCTTTTTCTGGGAAGCACATTTAACCTTTCTTATTGTTTTATTAATTAAATATTTAAAATTGTAGGTGAAATACATATATCCATCAGAAATACCGCCAATCTTGTTAATGAATTGGAAGAATCTCTAACATTTAGACACTTCCTCATACAATCAAAAATAGATATAATTAGAATTGTATGTCTGCAGAAGACATGTTAAATACAATAAAAAACAATATCTGGGTTTGTTATAAAACGACGGTTCGATAGCAAAGTACAATGCAATACTTATATAACATAAAATGGAAATGGCGAGAGGTATTGTATTGGCCATAACAGATTTTTACCTTCCGTCACCTTTAGGTAAGGAAGGTATTGTCTTTGGTCAAAAAATTCGGTGGTGAGTTTTTAATGAATAAGCACGTTTTAGGGTCCCTACAATATGAATATACCATTTTTAAGATGATGTCTGTATGTGTGTGTGTGTGTGTGTGTGTGTGTGTGTGAATTGACGGAAGGTCTTGTGCTGGCTACAACAGATTTTTTAAATCGGTGAACCAAATTTAATACAGGACTAAACACCGATTTTTCATACTTGACCCTTGCGTCATTATTTGCTGAACAGCAAAATAACAAGTAATTGTATGTTTATCTCTGTCTTACTTATAGTTTCCTACATTCTGTCTTCGATACGTATATCAAATATACGAATATCAAACTATAACGTAACGGTCAAATATTATAAAAACATACATATGAATTGCAAGGTCATTAACTGGAGCAGGAGTATATAAGCTTGTATATTTGGTACTCGAATCATACTTGAATCAATACACAAGTAATCAACAACCAACAACATGAAATCCTTCGTAAGTATCAACATACATTCCAAAGGACATCTTCACCCTACATTGTACCAATTACTAGTGGAACAACTCATATTATATGTTATTTCTTATATTTTTTATTGATTCATTTGTTTGTAGATTGCTCTGTTCGCCATCATCGCCGTAGTGGCTGCCCAACCCGGTGTCATTCCCGTGGGTCGTGCTAGCACCATCGTTGGTCCTTCTGGAATCATCAGCGATGTAGAAGGCGTTGCTGGTATTGGTGTTGCTGCTCCCTTGGCTGCTTCCTGGGCAAGTCCCATCGCTGCTCCCCTCGCTGCTTCCTGGGCCAGTCCTATCGCCGCCCCCTGGGCTGCCCGCTCTGTCATCGCCCCAGTTGCTCCTTGGGGAGTTGGTGTCTCTGCCTGGTAGACCCTAATATGACGACCCTAGGAAAAATGAGTAAATTGGCAACAATAAAGATATTTTAAGTTTTATATAAAAAATGTTCGTAAGTAGAATAATTTTGCCAAAAATTAATTACAAAATTTATTTTACATCTGTGGAAGATTATATATTTATTTTTTGTCTCTTTTAGATTGCTCTGTTCGCCCTCGTCGCCGTAGTGGCTGCCCAGCCCGGTCTTCTGCCCCTGGGTCGTTCCACCTCCATTGTTGGACCCTCTGGCGTCATTAACTCTGTGGAAGGCTCCGCTGCCATCGCTGCCCCCCTAGGCATTTCTCCCCTAGGCATTTCTTCCCTAGGATTGGCTGGAGTCGGTCCCATTGCTGCCCGCTCTATCATCTCCCCCGTTTCCCCATTGGGACTTGGTCTCGCTAACCCCTTGGGACTTGGTCTTGCCAACCCCTTGGGACTTGGTTTGACTGTCTTGTAAATCCTAAGCGATAAACCTAGGAATGATGTATAATTGTATAAATTGGCAACAATATATTTAATTTAATTTTTATATAAATATATCTATCTTATTCTTATATTCGCCCCACAACCTTTTTATGACCAGTTGCGCTGTACTAAAAAGACTTAAATTTTAAGCAAGGTTTAAACAAAAAAAAAATCTGATGTGGCCAGCACATTACCTTCCGTCAATTCTATATATTTTCTACAAATTCCATACCGAAAGTTCCTTGGAAAAGATTCTATAAATCCAATAAAATTTTAACACTGTCTAAATTGAAATTGCACTTGATACTAACATCTGTCAATGAGAATTATTTGAATATATCAGCTGTTTCCATGATTATACCAAAGCTGGCAGATTTATGAAAGTTAATCTCTTTACAATTCTTTAAATCCATATGTATTGAATACAAAAGAAAATGTATAATCATGTAGGTATAATAACATATTCTTCCATATTGAAAATCACATAAAATGACAAAAAATTATATTTAACTGTGTACGTTTTTTCAAGAAAAACTGTTAAAAACTTCAAATAAGGGAACTTCCGGTTGACCAATTATAACCAAAATCTAATCAACTCTTCATATGGATGTAAAGAAGAGGAATACGAAAGAATTATAATTTTTAGAATTGTAGAATTGGAGTTATCGGAGAAATTTTTATCACACACACACACATACACACACATATATATATACATACATATATACATACATTCATCATCGTACCTGTTTATTCATTAAGAACTCACCACCGAATATTTTGACCAAAAGAAAATCGATATTTTGACAGCAATATATTATAATTCAATTGACATTTCATTTAAATGCAATATATTGTCAATTTAAGGTGAGTTTAATATTTAAGTTACGTTGGTGCAACCGGCCATTAATGTTCCCAATCACAGTGGGACTGTCATTTGGTCAGCGGAAAATTTTAGCGCCTTCTAGCTTTCTAGTCTCTACGCGGTATTTGACTTTTTGAAGATATACCTACCCAATTTGACTATCTAAAAATAAATTCGTAGATTTTGACTGTGTTCATCTGAAAATTCATTTCTGAATTTTTTTTTTATTTATCTAAGATTTATTTTCATAATTTGACTTATTTTATTTGGAAATTAACTTTCGGGATTTGAGTTAGTTTATTTTCATTTTGTATTTTAACTTAGTTTCTTAAAAATCGGCGAATTTGAATACACCAATGAATTCATTGGCGAGATTGGCGGTATTTCTGAAGGGTATATGATGAAATATATGTATGTATAGTAATTGCGTGTTTAGTTGTAATTACTTTGACGTAAAATCATAAATTAATATATGTATAGTAGTTAAATAACAATAATTAATGAATAATAATAACAAATTTGTAAAAAAAGTAAAAAAAAAAATAATAAAAGATCTAAACTAAATGAAGCATTAAGAAAATTTTCCCATTGTGATTTTTGTGACATTAATGGCCGGTTGGCTTCAATTGACAAGACAATATATTGCATCGAAATGAAATATCAAATGAATTATAATATAATGCTGTCAAAATTTCGATTTGCATTTGGTCAAAAAATTTGATGGTGAGTTTTTAATGAATAAACACGTCCCTAGAGTAAGATTTAACTAGTTTTATTATTATGTCTATATGCGTGCGTGTGCGCGTGTGCGTGTGTGTGTGTGTGTGTGTCATGCCAATTGCTGGTATATTCAAATAATTCTAATTGGCAGATGTCAGTATCAAGTGCAATTTACATAGTGTGATAATTTTATTGGATTTATAGAATCTTTTCCAGAGAACTTTCGGTATGGAATTTGTAGAAAATACACAGAATTAATGGAGGATAACGTGCTGGCCACATCAGATTTTTTTGTTTAAACCTAGCTTAAAATTCAACTCTTTTTGGAGCAATGCAACTGGGTCATAAAAAATGCTGTAGGGCGAATAAAAGAATAATATAGACATATTTATATAAAAATTAAATTAAATATATTGTTGCCAATTTATACAATTATACATCATTCCTAGGTTTATCTCATAGGATTTACAAGACAGTCAAACCAAGTCCCAAGGGGTTGGCAAGACCAAGTCCCAAGGGATTAGCGAGACCAAGTCCCAATGGGGAAACGGGGGAGATGATAGAGCGGGCAGCAATGGGACCTACTCCAGCCAATCCTAGGGGAGAAATGCCTAGGGGAGAAATGCCTAGGGGGGCAGCGATGGCAGCAGAGCCTTCCACAGAGTTAATGACGCCAGAGGGTCCAACGATGGAGGTGGAACGACCCAGGGGCAGAAGACCGGGTTGGGCAGCCACTACGGCGACGAGGGCGAACAGAGCAATCTAAAAGAGACAAAAAATAAATGTATAATCTTCCACATATATAAAATAACTTTTGTAATTAACTTTTGGGAATAATATTCTACTTACGAAAGATTTCATGTTGTTGGTTGTTGATTACTTTGAGTATTGATTCAAGTATGATTCGAGTACCGAATATACAAGCTTATATACTCCTGCTCCAGTTAATGACCTTCTAATTTGTATACAAGTTTTTATAATATTTGATTTACATAAATCATATAGTTCTGTATCAAATTTGTTTCACCCGTTTACAAAATATGATAAGGTCAAGTACTCGACGTCCGCATAGTCATCAGCTTTTGTTATCATTCCGTTATACTGATATCTAGCAATCTAGCGATTAACATTTTTACCTCTCACTACCCTTGGTAAGGGAGGTATAGGGATCATGCTAAAAGCGCGTATCTAGATTTTAGTCCATAAGCACGTTCATGGTCCCTAGAATCCGATTATGGGGTCCCGTAGCCGAGTGCCTCAGTGTCTAGTCGCCAATCTGGGAAACCGGGTTCAATCCCGACCGACGCCAAATATTTCGAATATTAAATGGCACAAAAGTGACCCCTGTGGTGCTCTCTCCACGCCAGTAATGAGTGCCCGTGAGGTGACTTCTGGAAAACGCCCGCACGGTACAAATATGTGATCATCATCACCGAAATCTGTAGATTGGCACACTCAGAAATGGGTAATATGACGTGATGATATATTTATTTATTTATTTATTTATTTTGAATTTTTACGATGATGTCCTTGTGGATATGTGTATGTGTGATTGTTGGAACCACGGTTTTTCAAATACTATAAGACTTACGACATATTTAACTGCAGTTTCCTCAATCTGACATTACTGGGAAGAGCTGACTAGATTTTGGTAACAATTGGACAACCGGAATTATAAAATATAAAGTTTTACAGTGATTTTTGCGTAAAATATTTATATATAATTATTTTTACTTATTTATATCATAATGGTAAACGTCTGCGACTATAAATTGAATATAATGGTACAATCTTCAATTCTACGATAATAACATTTAGTAAATAACTTTAAATATGAATATATAATATAATTTATTTCTGTACATCACTTTGCCTCTGCGTCAAACAAAAACAATACTTTAATAACAAATTTGACATATTTCAACAAATGTCACTGTCACAAAGCAATTACATTAAAATTAATAATGAAACCGTGTTAAGAAGAATTTAGTAGGTTAAATATGATTCTAATAAAATTAAGGTTTGTAAAAATAATATACATATTTTCCATTTAATTAAATTAAAATTAGATATACAAGATAATTCGATTTAAGTTTTATATTTGCAGCTTTATATATCAAACAGCTCTCAATAAGAACGTGATTTCAAAGTGTTAAATAATAGTCTGCAACTACACATTTACAAAATGGATCATGTACGGCGAAGAATTTACACAGATTGCGTTTTAGAGCATAAGGAAGTTGGTGCTGATTTTGACAATAATGTGTGTGTTACGATTTTTCCTTAAAATATATTAATGATCCAAAACTTAGGAAAGTTGGTATTTGCTCACAGATTTTTCAGGAAAAACATAATAAAATATAATCCAAAATTTCGTATTACAAACTTTTCTATTTATTGGAACAACAAAGTAGATTTTGCTTACAAACGATCAATCGGAAGTGGTACTTTACTCAAAGCTCATTGCTATTTTAAACATGGAATTGGCGGGAGGTCATGTGCTGGACACATCAGATTTTTTTAATATAGTAAATATGCAAAAAATGCCATTTCAAAATGACATATCTTTACCACCATAGTTACATTACAATACAATACATTGCAATGTTAACCTAATTTCTTTAAATTAATAACATTTTTGAAAAAGGATTATTTATTGAAAACTTTTATGTCCTTTGATAATGATTATATGATATCCTAAGGAAATTCCAGTTGACAGAGATTTTAACACCATAATAGTTCGTTTATCATGAAAAAAGCAATCCTTATTAAAAAAATGTTAATCGCTAGATTGCTAGATATCAGTATCACGGAAGAATAACAAATGCTGATGACATTTTGTAATACTTTACGCGGCCGTCGAGTATTTGACCTTATCATATTTTGTAAATGGGTGAACCAAATTTATATAGGACTATATGATTTATGTAAAGCAAATATTATAAAAACTTGTATACAAATTACAAGGTCATTAACTGGAGCAGGAGTATATAAGCTTGTACATTCGGTACTCGAATCATACTTGAATCAATACTCAAAGTAATCAACAACCAACAACATGAAATCCTTCGTAAGTAGAATATTATTTCCAAAAGTTAATAACAAAAGTTATTTTATATATGTGGAAGATTATACATTTATTTTTTGTCTCTTTTAGATTGCTCTGTTCGCTCTCGTCGCCGTAGTGGCTGCCCAACCCGGTCTCCTTCCCCTGGGTCGTTCCACCTCCATCGTTGGACCCTCTGGCATCATTAACTCTGTGGAAGGCTCCGCTGCCATCGCTGCCCCCATAGGAATTTCTCCCCTAGGCATTTCTCCCTTAGGATTGGCTGGAGTAGGTCCCATTGCTGCTCGCTCTATCATCTCCCCAGTTTCCCCATTGGGACTTGGCCTCGCTAATCCCTTGGGACTTGGTCTTGCCAACCCCTTGGGACTTGGTTTGACTGTCTTGTAAATCCTATGCGCTAAATGATGTATAAATTGGTAACAATATATTTAATTTAATTTTTATATAAATATGTCTATCTTTTTCTTACATTCGCTGCACAATTGTTTTATGACCAGTTGCGCTGCACCAAAAAGACTTAAATTTTAAGCTAGGTTTAAACAAAAAAAAATTTTGATGTTTAAAATTTTAGAGGAATTTCATGTGAGTTAATAACTCGCAAATTGCTTATCGGCAATGATCGTGTGCAATTCATGTTATGAAAGAGAATTTCATGCTGAATTCAAATTTTCAAACCGCGTTATCGTATCTCTAACAAGATCAGAGTGGGGGATGAAAAAATGAAAAATTGCAGGAAAAAATCTGATGTGGCCAACACAAAACCTCCCGCTATTTAATTTTTATTAAATACATACCTACCTACGTATTTTCTAACGCTGGAAACTGTTCCAATGCAGAAAACTATTGCTTTATTTACTATTTTCTTTTTAAAATGTCGCTATTATTAATTTGAAGTGATAAGTTTTCTGACAGTGACATTTACTGTCAGTTACATTCATTTGAAAAATGAACTGTGTAACAAAGGAATAGTTTTTATCTTAGGCTTCGCGACTGATAAAAAAAAATATTTTTAAATTTATCTGTAAAATATATAGAAAAAGTATTAATGTATTCATTCCTGTACAAAATTCAATAATCTTTAATTTTCATAAGACATAAAATTCAAAAAAATGGCATTTAATGGTATTTTTTGAAGAAAAACCATTATGAGCTTCAAGTAAAGTACCATTTCCGTTTATCCGATTTACACCAAAATCTAATGGCTTCTATTCCTATTAGAATAGGGTAGAAATACAAGGTTTCAGAATTTTCTGAATGATAGTATTTGAGTTAGAGTGCAAACAAAATTCGTACACTTACACACATACACACACACATATACACATACACACACACACACATACACACATACATACATCATCGTGAAAATGTTAAAAATGGATTCTAGGGACCTTAAAACGTGGTCATTTACTAAAATCTCGATATGAGATTTTTAGCACGATCCTTATACCTCCCTTAACAAGGGTAGCGGGAGGTAAAAATTATCAATAATTTACCTTTTTTCAATGCTACGACGAATGTAAACTGTTACCTATACATAGTAAAACCTAATTAGACTAAATATTAAATACGTAATATTCTTTGTTTTTTGAGTAATTTAAATATATTTCATAATTATTTTGAGCAAACTGCAAGAAACCTAAATATGTCGTTATTTTTCCCAATTGACGGAAAGTTCCCGCCCGGGTTTCCGTGCTCCGATTTCCGTAAAATTTTGATGTGTTATTCAGTACATTTTTCTGTCTTGTAATTACTTTAAGGTAAAATCATAAATTTCATGGATTATAAATAGCATTTAGAATGAAAAGGAAAACAAAAAACAATAATTCGAATATATATATATATATATATATATATATATATATATATATATATATATATAATAGTTAAATAATAATAATTAATGAATAATAATTAATAATTTGTATGATCGTAAAGCATTAAGGATATTTTCCCACTGTTGATTTGCCGGTTGCACTTTCGTAACTTAAATATTAAACTTGGCTTAAATTGACAATATATTGCATCGAAATGAAATGTCAAATAAATTATAACATATTGCTGTCACAATTTCGGTTTGCATTTTGGTCAATAAATTGGATGGTGTGTTTTTAATGAATAAGCACGTTTTTTGGCTCGCTAGAGAACGATTTTACTAGTTTCACAATGATGTCAGTATGTCTGTATGTATGTATGTATGTGTATGTGTGTGTGTGTGTGTGTGTGTGTGTGTATGATAAAAAATTCTCCGACGATAACTCCAATATTACAATTCTAAAAATGATAATTCTTTCGTATTCCTCTTTTTTACATCCATATAAAGAGCAGATTAGATTTTGGTTATAAATGGTGAACCGAAAGTTCCCTTATTTGAAGTTTCTAACAGCTTTTCTTGAAAAAACGCAATTACATATCAATTTTTGACATTTTATGTGATTTTTAATAAGAAAGTATATCTTGCTGTCTATATTGTTTGATTATGTATTTTCTTTCATATTCAATAGATATAGATTAAAAAATCTGTTGTGGCCAGCACAAGACCTCTTGCCATTTCCATATTAGGCTATATATGCACTGTATTGCACTTCGCTTTCGAACCGTCGTTTTATAACAAAATATTACAGAACTTTACCCAAATATTGTTTTTTATTGTATTTAACATGTCTTCTGCACACATATAATTCTAATTATATCTATTTTATATCATTTTCATGTCAGAGATTGTTCTAATTCATTAACCAGATTGGCGGTATTTCTGATCGATATATGCATTTTACCACAATTTTACCTATAACAATAATAATATTTAATTAATAAAACAATAAGAAAAATTAAATATACTTCCCAGAAAAAGCTATCAGAATGTCACTAAAAATGTTGATATTTGACAATGACATGTGTCATGTTATAAACATTGGAATTTATCAACTGGTTTCCTTAGTGCTTTGGCCTCTGCGATTAGTTTACTCTATAAATTATAGTGTCTCTATCTCTAAATCTATACAAGATATAATAAAAATTTTAAGTGTATTTGATGGAGAATTTTATGTTCTTCAATATTTAATAAAAAAAAACTCCCAAAAAATTATATTTAGAAGAATTTTTCTAAGAAACTACTACTTCCGGTTGTTCAATTGTTACCAAAACCTTTTCAGCTCTTCCCAGGAATGTCAGATTGAGGAAACTGCAGTTAAATATTTTTTAAGTCTTATAGTTTTTGAGGAATCGTGACTACAACATCCAGACATACATACATACACACACAAACACACACACACACATACACACATCCACACACACACACACACACACACACACAGACATCATTTTAAAAATGTTATAATCGGATACTAGGGACCTTAAATCGTGCTTATTTAATAAAATCTGGATATGCGAATTTTAGCATGAATCCAATACCTCTCTTAGCGAGAGGTAAAAAATTATAAAGAAATTAACTTTCACAAATTAACCAGCTTTGGTATAATCATGGAAACAGCTGATATATATTTAAATTATTCTAATTGACAGATGTCACTATCAAGTACAATTTACATAGTGCTACAATTTTATTGCATATAAAGAACCCTTTCCAAGGAACTTTCGGTATGGAATTTGTAAAAAATACATACAATTGACGGAAGGCAATGTACTAGCCACATCAGATTTTTTTTTGTTTAAACCTAGCTTAAAATTGAAGTCTTTTTGGTGCAATGCAACAGGACATAAAACAGGTTGTGGGACTAATATAAGAATAAGATAGACATATTTATATAAAAATTAAATATATTGTTTCCAATTTATACTTCATTCCTAGGTTTATCGCATAGGATTTACAAGACAGTCAAACCAAGTCCCAAGGGATTGGCAAGACCAAGTCCCAAGGGGTTGGCAAGGCCAAGTCCCAAGGGATTAGCGAGACCAAGTCCCAATGGGGAAACGGGGGAGATGATAGAGCGAGCAGCAATGGGACCTACTCCAGCCAATCCTAGGGGAGAAATGCCTAGGGGAGAAATGCCTAGGGGGGCAGCGATGGCAGCGGAGCCTTGCACAGAGTTAATGACGCCAGAGGGTCCAACGATAGAAGTGGAACGACCTAGGGGCAGAAGACCGGGCTGGGCAGCCACTACGGCGACGAGAGCGAACAGAGCAATCTAAAAGAGACAAAAAATAAATAAATAAATAAATAAATAAATAATCTTCCACAGATGTAAAATAAATTTTGTAATTAATTTTTGGCAATATTATTCTACTTACGAAGGATTTCATGGTGCTGGTTGTTGATTACTTGTGAATTGATTCAAGTATGATTCGAGTACCGAATATACAAAGCTTATATACTCCTGCTCCAGTTAATAACCTTCTAATTTGTATACAAGTTTTTATAATATTTGCTTAAATCATATAGTCCTGTATCAAATTTGGTTCACTTATTTAAAAAATATGATAAGGTCAAGTACTCGACGTCGGCGTAAAGTATTACAAAATGTCATCAGCTTTTGTTATTCTTCCGTGATACTGATAATCCTGATAAAATCCTTGACAACTGGAATTTGTGACTGTAATTTGTTAATCTTAAATTCCTTTTTATAAATAATTTACGTAGCCCTTCTTTAGTGTCTCATATAATCTTTATCAAAGAAGATAAACGTTTTCAAAAATGTTATTAATTTAAATAAATTAGGTTAACATTGCAATGTATTGTAATGTAACTATATAACTATGATGATGAAAATGTCATTTTTTTGCATATCTATTTTATGAAAAATATTCTGATTGGTGCATTAGAGAGAATAATGACTATTATTCCGTGACCATTATTTCCTACTGGCTTTATACAGGATAATATTTAAGTAAGCGTACAACACTTCACCGATGATAGAACTAATCCTAATCTGACAATCATTTTTGTTTTACATGCTTTCTATAAGAACTAAACTCCCTTAATAGTAAAGTCCACGTGGTAGATTTACCCTGAAAAAGGTCGAGTATTTTTCATTTTTGGATATATTACATATCGTATTTAGGGGTCCTAATAAAAATGCAAATTTTCATAATTTTTAAATCGATGAACCAAATTTGATACAGGACTATATGATTTCTGTAAAGCAAATATTATGAAAACTTGTAAACAAATTAGAAGGTCATTAACTGGAGCAGGAGTATATAAGCTTGTATATTCGGTACTCGAATCATAGTTGAATCAATACTCAAAGTAATCAACAACCAACAACATGAAATCTTTCGTAAGTAGAATATTATTCCCAAAAGTTAATTATAAAAGTTATTAATATGTGTTTATTTATACATTTATTTTTTGTCTCTTTTAGATTGCTCTGTTCGCCATTATCGCCGTAGTGGCTGCCCAGCCCGGTCTTCTTCCCCTGGGTCGTTCTACCTCCATCATTGGACCCTCTGGCGTCATTAACTCTGTGCAAGGTTCCGCTGCCATCGCTGCCCCCCTAGGCATTTCACCCCTAGGCATTTCTCCCCTAGGATTGGCTGGAGTAGGTCCCATTGCTGCCCGCTCTATCATCTCCCCCGTTTCCCCATTGGGACTTGGTCTCGCTAATCCCTTGGGACTTGGTCTTGCCAACCCCTTGGGACTTGGTTTGACTGTCTTGTAAATCCTAAGCGATAAACCTAGGAAAGATGTACAATTGTATAAATTGGCAATAATATATTTAATTTAATTTTTATATAAATATGTCTATCTTTGTTATATTCGTTCTACAATCTTTTTTATGACCAGTTGCACTGCACCAAAAAGGCTTAAATTTTAAGCTAGGTTCAATCAAAAATATCTGATGTGGCCAGCACATTTCCATTCGTCAATTCTATGTATTTTCTACAAATTCCATACCGAAAGTTCCTTGTAAAAATTTCTTTAAATCCAATAAAATTTTAAGACTATGTAAATTGCACTTGATACTGACATCTGTTAATTAGAATTATTTGAATATATCAACTGTTTCAAACAATAACATATTCTTTGATAATGAAAATCACCTAAAATGACAAAAAATAATATTTAACTGCGTTTTTTCAAGAAAAACTGTTAAAACTTTAAATAAGACAACTTCCGGTTGACCAATTATAACCAAAATTTAATCAGCTCTTTATATGGATGTAAAGAAGAAGAATATGATAGAATTATAATTTTTAGAATTGTAGTATTGGAGTTATCGTCGGAGAAATTTTTACACACACACATACATACATACATTATCGTACCTGTTTATTCATTAAGAACTCACCACCGAATTTTTTGACCAAAAGAAAATCGATATTTTGACAGCAACATATTATAATTCAATTGACATTTCATTTAAGTGCAATATATTGTCAATTTTTATTACACACACAAACACACACACACACACACACACACACACACACACACATATATATATATACACACACACACATATATATATATACACACACACACGCGCGCGCGCGCGCGCACACACACACACACACACACACACACACACACACACACACACACACATACATTCAGACATTATCGTAAAACTAGTAAATAGTACACTAGGGACCCTAAAACTTGCTTATTCTTTAAAAACCCACCATCGAATTTTTTGACCAAATGCAAATCGATATTCTGACATAAATATAATAATTCATTTGACATTTTATTTAGATGCAATATATTGTCAGTTTAAGCCAAATTCAATATTTAAGTTATGTTGGTGCTACCGGCCATTTGAAATTTTAGGTACCTCCTTGGTTTATCTAAGATTCAATTTTAAAATTTTATTTAAAAATTCACTTTTCCGATGACCACTACGAAAAGTACATAAATTCACACGCTAAACTATTACTGAAAATTGGTCATTGCACATCACTAGCAATGCTGTGTTATATGAAATCTCGTTAGCTAATCAGATGCGTCCGTAACTGTGTGAAATGATTTTATCACACGCTGCGATAACTGAACGAACTAACCTAAAAATTTATATTTAAAAATCTGACAGGTGCAAATAATTTGCTGAATTTACACGGATTTATCCGATTTTAACACAATTTTTGGTGAATTCTGATAGAAATGATGTTAACATAATCTGTTTTAATATTTTTATGTAAATTTAATATTGTTTTTTTTTTTGTAGTCGTCGGAAAAATATCATGTGCTGAAAGGGTATTTCACCCTCACGTGATCAAACTTCACGCTCGTATGAAATATCCAACTTTCAGCACTAGTTATACAATATACTATTCGAGATTTGAGTTAGTTTATTTTCATTTTAGATTTTGACTTAGTTTCTTAAAAAATTATTTCCGGAATTTTACTTTACCTGATGCTAAAGTGTCGAAAGTTGAATACACCAATGAATTCTAGTAAAAAATCTATAAATATGAGACTATAATTTACACTGTTATATTGGACTTTTTAGTAATAGGGTAAAAACTTGTTTCTGGAATTTGATTTAGTTTTTCTATAGAAAAACAGTTTAAAAATTTTACTTTATTTTCTCTAAGTTTCTCTAAAAAATGAGTTCTGGAATTTGACTTAGTTTTTTTTTAAAACTGGCTTCCAGAATTTGAGTTTAATTTATGATCAAAAAATAGGATTCGGGATTGCATTGTAAGAAGAAAGACTTATTTAAATACAACTTAAATTATTATTGCCAACTACATGTACAATGAACACATCATTTCTAAGGTCATCTTATTAGGGTCTACCAGGCAGAGAGTCCAACTCCCCAAGGGGAAACGATGGAGCGGGCAGCCCAGGGGGCGGCAAGGGGAGCAGCGATGGGAGAGGCCCAGGAAGCAGCCAGGGGGGCAGCTACCACGGGGGAAGCCACACCGATGACTCCAGCGGATTCCACGGAGTTGATAACTCCAGAGGGACCCACCACGGAGGTGGAGCGGCCCACGGGGATCAGACCGGGCTTGGCGGCCACTACGGCGATGAGAGCGAACAAAGCAATCTACACAAAATAATAAATTCACACTACAAATAACTGAATGGTTACACTTCAATATATTCACACACTCGTAGTCGCAATGTGTACAATATTGATGATGTTCTATTACAAATGTGTGTTTCTACTTACGAGGAATTTCATGTTGTTGGTTGTTGATTACTTGTGTGTTGATTCAAGTATGATTCGACTACCTAAAACGCGAGTTTATATATTGCTGGTCTTGTTAATGACCTTCTGATTCGTATGCAAAAATTTGAGACAATTACATCATGTAAATCCACAGTTAAAGATCTAAAACTGGTATACGGAACTTGAAATTTTAATGTTAGCTACTGGACGTTGGTCGTCCACACCTAACACCTGTACTACGATATTTTTTGTGGAATAAATTGGGAACTACCGCATTATTTTGCTATTCTGGAATGTGTAGTGATAAACAAAGAATCAAACAAAACTGCACTTGCACACTATAGGAAGGGTGACCAAAAAGGTACAAAAGAAATGAACATATTTATTATACATACATTTATTTTCCACTGGGTATCTTCAACACTTTTTCGGGACATATATGACCCAGTGGGACTCAAAGGGTTAAGCTAGGCACAGTGTTCTAAGCGCAGAGACTGATTTTTTAAAAAATATATAAATCGGGTCGGGCTTCGGGCCGGAGCGGGCCAAAGCTCGAAATTGGGTGCATCCGGCATTCCTAATGTTGATTTTTATGTTAAGGCAAAATGTTTAACTTTTTTCGTGTCAAACTTATAAAAAACCTCTACATTCTTATAACTTTCAACATTAGTTAACATAAGTAGTTAAAAAAGATACCCTTCTAAGTTTGTTATAAAAATTACTAACATACGAGTATTTAACACTTTGTTTACCAAAGAATTTAAACAACTTTTTCACAAATCTTATATAAAAAATAGAATTTAAATTTACATAAGGATTTTTTATCTAACTTTGTTTCTGCTCAAAAATAGGACAAGAAACCATTATGATAGGAACAAAAATCACTTTTATTTAAGTATACGTATAGAATGCCGTTTTAGCATTTATTCCCACATTTTAAAACAGTCATACAAATTAATGTATCGAAAAAATAAACTCTCATTAAAAAGAAAGATTTAAACTGATTGTTGAATTAAAATGTTTGTTGATAATATAATTACAAACTTTTCAAACAAACATTTTAAATCAATAGTCAACACACAACTTTCTTTTTAATATTAGTTTAATTTTATGTTTGTTTAATTTATATGATTGTAGTTAATCTCTAAACAAACGTAAAAATTCAAGTATTATAGAAATGAAGTAACATTCATATGAATGATTTAAATTGACTCTTTATTTTCACGACACATGAATTAAAACGACTGTTTATTTCTATGATACTTGAATTAAATTGTTTGTTTCATTCTATGATACGTGATTTAATATGATTGTTGATAATTTTATAACAATCAATTTAAAAGGCACTGTCATATAAATTCATGTATCGTAAAAATAAACTCTTATTAAAATGAAAGATGTAAATTGATTGTTGTATTAAAATGTTTGTTGATAATATAATTACATAATTTTCTAACAAACATTTAAAATCATCGGTCAATACAAAAAATATTTTCAATAATTGTAAAAAGCAAAGTATAGCAGAAATAAAGTAAACATTTATAGGAATGAATTAAATTGACCCTTTATTTTCACGACACATGAATTAAAACGATTGTTTATTTCTGTGATACTTGAATTAAATTGTTTGTTTAATTCTACGATACATGCATTAAAATGATTGTCGATAAATTTAAATGTATCAATTTAATTAGCGCCGTGGTGTCTATTTCAAGAACTATTTGTAATTCGGTCATACTTTAACAGATGGCTTTACATATGAAATATATGCTTATGCGTACCGAGTGAAGTTATAAGAACTATAAGATAGCTATAGGCCATAGCTTTTCGGTCATTTTTTATAAAGTATATTTTACTGTGCTCGCAATCGAGCGTCACTAATAAATTACAGATATACACAAAGCTACAATATGTAGAGCCATCTGCGGAAGAATGACCGAATTGCAACTAGTTCTTGAAATAGTCATGACGGCGCTAATTAAATTGATACATTTAAATTTATCGACAATCATTTTAATGCATGTATCGTAGAATTAAACAAACAATTTAATTCAAGTATCATAGAAATAAACAATCGTTTTAATTCATGTGTCGTGATAATAAGGGTTAATTTAATTCATTCCTATAAATGTTACTTTATTTTTACGATACTTGACTTTTTACAATTATTGAAAAGATAGTTTTGTATTGACTGATGATTTAAAATGTTTGTTAGAAAATTTTGTAATTATATTATCAACAAACATTTTAATACAACAATCAATTTACATCTTTCATTTTAATAAGAGTTTATTTTTACGATACATGAATTTATATGACAGTGCCTTTTAAATTCATTGTTATAAAAATATCAACAATCATATTAAATCATGTATCGTAGAATTAAACAAACAATTTAATTCAAGTATCACAGAAATAAACAATCGTTTTAATTCATGTGTCGTGTAAATAAAGGGTCAATTTCATTCATTCATATAAATGTTACTTCATTTCTATGATACTTGAACTTTTACATTTGTTTAAAAAATATCAACAATCATATAAAATGAACAAATATAAAATTAAAGGAACATTAAAAAGAAAGTTTTGTGTTCACCGTTGATTTAAAATATTTGTTTGAAAAATTTGTAATTATATTATCAACAAACATTTTAATTCAACAATCAGTTTAAATATTTCTTTTAATTTTAGTCTATTTATAAGATACTTCAAATTCATTGATTGTTGATATTTTTTAAAACAATCATATATTTTCATGTATCAGAAAATATACTAAAATTAAAAAGAAATATTTAAACTGATTGTTTAATTAAAATGTTTGTTGATAATATAATTACAAGCTTTTCAAACAAACATTTTAAATCAACAGTCAGCTCAAAACTTTCTTTTTAATATTAGTTCAATTTTATGTTTGTTCAATTTATATGATTGCTGTTAGTCCCTAAACAAACGTAAAAATTCAAGTATCATAGAAATGAAGTAACATTTATATGAATGAATTAAATTGACTCTGTATTTTCACGACACATGAATTAAAACGATTGTTTATTTCTGTGATACTTGAATTAAATTATTTGTTTTATTCTACGATACGTGATTTAATATGATTGTTGATAATTTTATAACATTCAATTTAAAAGGCACTGTCATATAAATTCATGTATCGAAAAAATAAACTCTTATTAAAATGAAAGATGTAAATTGATTGTTGTATTAAAATGTTTGTTGATAATATAATTACAAAATTTTCTAGAATTTGTTAGAAAAATTTGTTATTGTATTATCAACAAACATTTTAATACAACAATTAATTTACATCTTTCATTTTAATAAGAGTTTATTTTTATGATACATGAATTTATATGACAGTTCCTTTTAAATTGATTGTTATAAAATTATCAACAATCATATTAAATCACGTATCGTAGAATGAAACAAACAATTTAATTCAAGTATCACAGAAATAAACAATCGTTTTAATTCATGTGTCGTGAAAATACAGAGTCAATTTAATTCATTCATATAAATGTTATTTCATTTCTATGATACTTGAATTTTTACGTTTGTTTAGGGACTAACAACAATCATATAAATTGAATAAACATAAAATTAAACTAATGTTAAAAAGAGGGTTGTGTGTTGACTATTGATTTAAAATGTTTGTTTAAAAAATTTGTAATTATATTATCAACAAACATTTTAATTCAACAATCAGTTTATATCTTTCTTTTTAATGAGAGTTTATTTTTTCGATATATTAATTTGTATGACTGTTTTAAAATGTGGGAATAAATGCTAAAACGGCATTCCATATATACGAGTAATAAAAATAATAATAGCATAATCACAATATAATTATTATGCTTTAATGAATAACCTTGAATTCTTGAAGTAAAATAATACATTTTTATTTATTAATATATGAACTGTGTTGTTATTAAATCATTTTGATCCTTTTTAACTTCATCCATTTTCATTAAAATATTAAGGAAACTGTGCATTTGAATGAATTATAAGATTTTTCGGGTTGGCCCGATATCTTCGGCCTGGCTCGATGATCGACTCGAAATCGAGACGGGCTTCGGGCCGGGCCGGGCCAAAACTCGAAATCGAGTGCATCTCTAGTTATAAACATTTGAATTTGTCAACTGGTTTCTTTGGTGCCCTAGCCTCTGCGATGTATTACATTAGATTATTCTATATATTATGGTGTCTTTATCTCTACATCTATACAAGGTATAATAAAAAAAAGTGTATTAGATTTATGTTCTTCAATATTTTTAATAACAAAAATTTTCAAAAAATAATATTTAGAAGAATTTTTTTAAGAAACTACTACTTCCGATTGTCCAATTGTTACCAAAACCTTTTCAGCTCTTCCCAGGAATGTCAGATTGAGGAAACTGCAGTTAAATATTTTTTAGTTCTTATGGATTTTGAGGTATCGTCCTTCCAACATCCACACGTACACACACACACACACACACATATGTATATCCACACACACACACACACACACACACACACACACACACACACACACACACACACACACACACACATACATACAACACACACATCATCGTAAAAATGATAAAATCAGATTGTAGGGATCTTAAATCGTGCTTATTCACTAAAATCTGGATATGCGGTTATTAGCATGAATCCAATACCTCTCTTAGCGAGAGGTAAAAAGTATGAATGTATACCTGTAGAAAATTTAATAATCTTTAATTCTTTTAGTAACATAAATTGCAAAAAATAACATTTAAAAGTATTTTTCGAAGAATGTTAAAATCGGATTCTAGGGACCTTAAAACGTGGTCATTTGCCCAAATCTCGTAATGCGAGTTTTAGCACAATTCCTAAACCTCTCTTACCAAGGGTAGCGGGAAGTAAAAATAGAGAAAACTATGGATACTATATTCCGCTGTCAGAGTCAGTGGTGTAAGCAAAATATTTTAATATTATTAATTAATAAATAAAAACCGAAATGATTACATTAAAAGGCTGGAAATATGCTACAACTGCATTAAAATTGTTTGTTTACATCTTAGTTACCATGGCGGAAACTGAAAGATTACACCCCGACTGGTAAACAAAACGTCAAAAACACAGTTGCAAATACATTCTTATTTTTAAAAAATAATATCAGTTCTACTAAGGTTTCACTAACATTTATTAGAATTGTTTCAGGAATTTCTTTAGAAATTGCCTCCAAGCTTGAAGAATTACATTTAATAAAAATCACATAACCAACAATCTTTAAATGTATTTAATAGATATTTACACAACAAGTGAGCTAAGGTAATGTTTATTCATGAGAAGAAAGTAAGGGCGAGTGAGTTAATTTCTTCGGGTGAATAAACCTTAGCTCACGTAGTTTGTACAATATTTTATTTAATTTTGACGAAATAGTAATAATAGATATTTACACACCAAGTGAGCTAAGGTAATGTTTATCCATGAGAAGAAAGTTTAGCTCACGAGCCCGAAAGGCGAGTGAGTTAAATTCTTCGAGTGAATAAACATTCTTAGCTCAGGTGGTTTGTACAATATTTTATTCAATTTTGACGAAATAATAATAAAAACCATTATAATATTTAATTTTGACAAAATAACAAATTGATCAGTTAGTAGGCTAAGCATGACAATCGTCGCTGATAGACGTCAAGTCACATATTTAAAAAGCTTCATTGTCTGTCATTTATGTCGCAAAAAAATAATGAAAAGGGCTGATAATGTCTGATAAATTATGTGGTAAGTGTTATTTTCGTTCTTGATATTATTTTTAAATGCATTTTTTTTTTCAGAGTGCCAGAGTGAGTTAAAATTTTGTGAGAGTGATTTAAAAAATTTTTAATAGGGCTGTTGCAAGAATTTTTATATGACTTCTAAGTATTAAATTTTAAAAGATATTGTTCTTTAAAGAGCCTCAAATTTAAAAATGTCACGAAATATCCTTTAGATATTTTACAATTAATTTTTGAAATTTGGATAAAATTTTGAATAAGTCACGTGATCTGAAACAGAGTGTGACGTCAGAACACATACATCTTCAGCGGTTCTAATTGGTCCGTTTATAATGTAAAAATTTTTGTGTTTGGTGTCAAGTGTATTGTCAAAGTTGTCAAACAAATGTCAAATTTTTAAGATTGGTTCAAGTTATATAATATGTAGGTAATAAAAAGTTCAAAATAAAATGAGTAATGTAAAAGTTAGGAACAAACCTACTATAGTGTTTATAAATTTGTCAAAAGATGCGATGGAAAGAAAATTGTGGCTAGAAGCAATAGGTTGAAGAGCTGATAATGTCAGAAAAATCGTGTTTTCATGTTTGTGAAGATCATTTCAACTTTCATCCACCTTCAAGATAACAGTATATTTTTGTTGCTTCACTTTATGTTCAGGGCATCTACTATACAGATATTTTTTCTCGACATAGATCTGCATATCCTATAGCAGATTCAATGTAAGAATCATAACCAGAACCTTAAAGTAAAATATATTATCAATTTATATAGTAAATTCAGTTCTTATATTTTATTTTATCTCAGATCTTTAACACCCCTTATTTCGGTAGCAATAAAACAAACATTCTCTGATATAAATTCAGCCACCATCCAGCTACTGACCTTCGGTAAATTGTCCGACTTAGCTTGAGTGTAATTATTATTCATTTACAATGAGCAATGTCAGCGTCAAATGTCAAATTAAAAGATTTTTTATTAACATGTGACAAACTGTAAGCCTACGTTTATTTATGTAAATAATATGAATAAACCTAGGTGATGGAAAAACTATTTTCCTATTGGCTATTAATGATGTAATGTATGTGCTTCTACGTCACAGGAGTGGGGGGTAGTTTTTCAGGACGCCAATCTTTTTATTTAATTATTTCCACAAATAACAGCAAATTATTAAAATAAAAATTATTACTAAGAAAATCATTGCATAAACTTTCATTTAAAATAGTTTTTGAAAAATGTGAAACAGGCTCATTCAAATGTGAAAAAAGTTTTACTTCTAGTTGTTGCTATGGAGTTAATAATGACAGTTTAAAACGTCAAAATTGAATAAAAACCATTATAATATTTAATTTTGACAAAACAAAAACTAATCAGTTAGTAGCCTATGCATGACAATCGTCGATGATAGACGTCAAATTATATATTTAAAAAGCTTTACTGTCTGTCATTTTTGCCGTTGTTAATAATGAAAATAGCTGATAATGTCTGATAAATACTATGGTAAGTGTTAATCATTTGTTGCAGAGTGAATAAAAAAAAAATGTGAGTGATTTAAAAAAAATTAATTCACTTGTGAAAAAAGTGTTACTTATATTTGTTGCTATGGAATTAATAATGACAGTTTAAAACGTCAACATTGAATAAAAAATAATTTAAAAACATTTCATTTGATTGCAGTAGTGCGTGAAAATTTTCATACTACAGGCCAAAAGAAGTTTACCCCCTTGGACGAATAAAAGCCCCGCAGGCGTAAAACTTTTCTTTCGACCCTCTATACGTAAATAACCATTTTAATTTAGAATGTTGACATTGGTTGTTTTTTTCATTAAGCCAAAGAAATATTAAGATAGCGAAAATTTGTTATATTCCGGATCTTATTATCGAAAAAATTAATCCAAACTATTAATGTATTCATTGTAATCAATGAATAAATTTTAATAATATTATTTAGGAACATATGTTGACATAGTATAAATAACAATTAATTTTGTATTGCTTCGGGCTACGGGTAGGTACTTATTATAAATACATTTATGTTTTATGCATAACATATAAGATACATATACAATTTTATTTGGTTGGCCTTGAGAAATGTAATTTTGATTTTGGTGTTCCGTGATATTTTATTATTGTTCCGCAATCTAAAAAGGTTAAGAATCAGTAGGTACCTGTATTTATTAGCTACTGATATAATTTATTCAACCTAATTAATAAAACAAATTTTAATATTATTTGTTTTATTAACATTCACTTAATATTAAATGTCAATCATACATTGTAATATATTTTTTAATATAATTTTAACATTTAAATTCCAAGAGATGCTATTTTGATGCAATTTTTTAAAAAAAAATTCTTATTCTTTTTTTTTAAACAGATGCTAAACTAATTTTATTATTTTTCGATTTCAAGTGGATAATTTGGTAATCACTGTCAGAAAAATATTTCCGAAACCGAAACAATGTACATATACCTAGTTACCAAGAAAGGAGTATTATATATAAATAGCAAATAGTAGATAATAATTGATATTAAGTATATGTTATAGTCTCTTAATCTACTTTACTTTTACTTATAGTAACTAATACAGTGATAAAATAAATAAGATAATTTAAAGATGAGTAATCTTAGCAATTAGTAATAGTATAAATGATATAATTTTCTTGACCACTCCAATATATTTGAATGCTTTATTATGATAAAATTGACAGTTCCCTGGTTCCTTATCACATTTTTTTTTTTTTTACTATAATACACCTAATACTGTACTTAAGATTTAAGATAAAATTTTCCAATTTTTCGGTAGTAACAAAAAGATAATTTTCAGCTTTGATATAAAAGATGTTCAATTTTTGCAAATTTTATCCTGTTCGTCATTACAGTACAGGGACAATATAAGCTAATAGTATATTAAAGCATAAGTTAAAGAAGACAACGTATTCTAGCACGAGTTCCTAATTCGCTCAAATGCGCACAGCGGCGAGTGGGCGAACGAACAAGTATTTGAATTGCCTTCTGGTGTTTTATACCACACTGCTGCTGCTGGACAAAACAATCGGACACTTGTATTTTCAATTTTTATTTTCGTTATTATCTCAAGAACTATAAGACCTACTAAGTTAATTAGACAAATCATAACTACCATTTAGAAAAACATTGCGATGATTAAAAAACAACTGAATTTATTACTTTAGTCAACGCTTAATCACCCCTGTTTAAGAGTAAATACTACCGGTCCATGACATTAAATATTCATATAATTAAATTCATCATTTTTGCAAAAATGCCAAATAGCCAAGTGTCATATACGTTCCGCTTATCTAATTTTATATTTTTATCTGAAATCAGAGGATTCATCTTTTGTTTTTGTATTATTTATTCTATATTTTGCCATCTTCGTTTTGTTCATTTTCATTTTTGTTTCATTTATATTTTCCATTTGTGTACCTAACACTAATTTTTAAAACATTTATAAGAAAATATATTTCATTAAAAATTTAATAATTTTATATACCTCAACGTAATATTAATAATATCACCACATAATTTCCAATGTCAATGTTGAAAAATACAATTGACAAATGTCATAAATTATAAAAATTATTCCAAAAATAACTAATAATCCGATGTCTACGTAATTCTTAGCTGGGCATTGCTTTAGGAATCGGCGAATCGGTGATGAAATCGGCCGGAAAAGATAAAATTTCTCTGAGCTTAAAGAGCAACAAAACAAACAAAAAATTCCCTGACAACTCTCCGATTTTCCATACTAAATTCCCAGGCTTTTCCCTAATTCTTTGACTGTTGGCCCCCCTGTTATTTGCATCACTAAATTACATCTCCTGTAAAATTTATTTAAATTAAGGCAACAGTATTATTGATTTGAGACAATAAAAATTAAAATGATCCGATTTAATATATTTTTAAAGTATTTTAAATGAAAGTTTATGCAATATTTTTCATAGTATTAAATAAATTGTTATTTTTGTAAATAAAATAAAAACTAAAAGATTGACCCGAAAAATAGTCATGGAAATCAACACCCCAATCTTGTGACATCAAAGTACATACAGTACGTCATACATAGCCAATAGGAAAGCAGATTGTCTATCATCTACGTTATTTACATAAATAAAAATAGGCGATAGCTTGTCACATGTTAAACTGCATGAACTTTGACGTCACAGAGGTTCGTATTATGATCACGGTTTTAACTAAAACGCTGTTTTAAGAAATGTCAAATTTCATCATTTAATAACAATAATAAATAACATCAAATTTACCAAAATATACTTTTAAAGCAGAACATAGTTTGCATAACAAATATTTTTTAAAAATCGTTCTTTAAACATATGGGTGAAATTAAATATTTAAATTTGAATTTGACATTTCTAAAAACAGTGTTTTAGTTAAAACCGTGATCATACTACGAGTTAATTTAGTCGGTTACAAAACATGCAGATGCAGAATTTAATTTCAGATCAACTGATTTTTCAAATTATTACGGAAATTTCAATAATAGATTTTTCTGTCTACCTATACGAAAAGTGAAATTTTACGTACTTATATTCGGACGAAAAATGACAATTTTCTGAACGTTATCACTTTTCTGAACGTTATCACTTTTCGTCCGTAAACATTTTTCGTCCGCAAACCTTTTTCGTACGCTAGGCCTACTACGGTTTTATGATTATTGTAACTGTGTGTACTACCGGAATTGTAAATAACGAATATCAAACGAGCAAATAAAAATATTATTTTAATGATAAATTTAATTTAAATATGTGCGCAATTAGTAATGAAATTAACTGTATTAAAATTTATTAATTTTGACATGACTAATTGTTAATCTAAGATGCCGCTGGATAGAGTTGTTTTCGAGGTTATTTTGTTGGTTTTGTTTATTTTCACCTGTCAAATAGTGTTGATGTGTCTGTGAGTGTGTCTTCCTTCAAACTATAACAGAGCTAAGAATTAAAATTTTGCGAAAATGGCAGAAGATATATATTATCCTATAATTATTCATATAATAAATAATAAGGTTTTACGAATTTCAAAAAACGTGTATTTATATCTAGATCTATTACCTAAAGTAAGATAAACAGAAAAATGTAATATGCACCTCGGCAAAAAATGCAAATTATAGCCTCGCTTGTTTGCTTTACCTCGGCTTCGCCTCGGAAAGCAAACTCAAGCTCTGCTGTAATATGCAATTTTTTGTCCTAGGTACATAAATAACTATTTCGTGATATTTTCAAATTTGAGGCTATTTAAAAAACAATGGCTGGTAGCACAAGCCCTGTTTTGAACTAAAACGCTGTTTTAAGAAATGTCAGATTTCATTATTTAATAACAAAAATAAATAGTATCAAATTTATCAAAATATGATTTTAAAGCAGAACATAGTTTGTATTCAAATAAATATTTTTTAAAAAATCGTTCTTTAAACATAAAGGTGAAATTAAATATTGAAATTTGAATTTGACATTTCTTAAAACAGTGTTTTAGTTAAAACAGGGCTTGTGCTACCAGCCAATATTTTTTAAAATTTAATGCTTAGAAGATATAAAAATTTTCGCAACAGCACTTTTGTTAAAAAAAATATCATTAAACACTTTTCCAGCTGCCGAAATCATAACCTACGTTTGCATGTGTGTCAGGATGGCCGAGCGGTCTAAGGCGCCAGACTCAAGGTTTCCTTGCCTATTCAACATAGGCCGAGCGTTCTGGTCCTCTCTGAGGGCGTGGGTTCGAATCCCACTTCTGACATTACTTTTTCTATTTTTTAATTTAATCCAAATCACAAATACTTTACATTCATATTTTTAATAACAACAAACATTAAAATAAAAACTAATAGAGAAAAAATAACATTATCGACAAATTTTTATGGAATGAGGTATAACATATTTCAAATATTTATTTAAATAGAAATTATAATAATGATTGTACAGTAGGTAATTTTGCAAAGTGCTGGGTATATTATTCTGGAAGGCCCATGTGGGCACTACGCACGATTAGTTCTCCATTATCCCGTCGGGGGACACTGATTCATTGCGCCAATAACTTTACGTCCTCATTTATATGTGCATTTTGATATGTCATTTATATACATGTCCAAAAACTACACGGTACAAGCAAACATGCAGTAGCGTCACATATAAAACTCATAAACATAACTAACACAACTAAATAAATATATTAACATGGATTTTAAACAAGTTTTAGGTAGGGGTATATTGTTATACATAAATAATCAGAGGTTCAGATTATTTTGTTAAAAGCAGGGACCTGAACCGAAATATATTTATGATTCAGTTTCGGTTCAGGTTCAGGAAATATACGTCGGTTCAGGTTCAGTTTCGGTTCAAGAAAGTGAAAATTATAACGGTTTATCGTTTTTGTATTCGGGTTCGAATTTCGGTTCAAAGAGTAAAATGATTACAAGTACAAAAGGATGGTAAAATTAGTGGATTTAAAATCATAATAATAATTAAATTTTTGCGATTTTTAATTATGTATATATTTAACAAATCTGAACTGAATCTGAATTTTAAACAGTTTAAATTCGGTTCAGGTTTATTGATCTTGACAAATAAAGGTTCGATTCAGGTTCTACAAATATTTGGGTTAATACGGGTTTTCGGTTTAGGTACGGTTTAAGTTTCAGATCCCTGGTTATGTAAATGTTTTCAAACCACAATCAATATTGCCAGATGCTCAATAGTCAAAATCCCTCCAAACCGTTGAAAAAATCCCCCGAAAATATATTTTTTAAAAATATATACGTTTTATTTATTACAAAACACGTGACAACTTTATACACTATATAAATAGATATATACAATTACGGATATATATAGGTCTACCGTTGTAATAAATACTGAAAAGTAAATAAAATAAATAATAAACATTTACTCGTAAATAGGTATATACATATAATTGCGACTCCGTTAAATAAGTAATGTAAAAAAAATAAATTAAATTCAAAATTTGTTCAATGTTATATTAGTGAAAAAATCCCTTTTTTGATAAAATATCCCTTTATCCCTTTCTCATGCCAAAAGTCCCTCAAAAAACGGATAATCCCTCCGATCTGGCAACATTGACCACAATGAAAATTTTGTTAGAATTTAAATTACAAAACACAAAAAAATGGTTTAAAACGTAGAGTAATAAGGCATATTTATAAAGGAGGGACTGGTTATAACGTTTCCGGAATGATTTGTGATAATAGGGAGTTATTGCAACTTCTAAGATGAAAGAACGTAAACGTTAACCTTATGTAGAAAACACTTTATTTTAGAAATAAAGGACTTTCAATTTCAATGTTTACCGCATTTAATTACTGTATGCAAGCTAACGTTAACGCTAAAAGCAACGCAAACGAGGTTACATCCACATTTTTCACCAAAACATAACCTCAAAAAATACAGAACGTGTGACGTTAAACGCTTGCTATTCCATTGCACATAACGTGTCTCCCTCCTTATTCATATAACGTGAACCTTATTAGTACGCATGCGCACTCGGGCTGTCACGTGACTTTAAAGTGCACGTCATTTGTTTTTTATTCTTTTTAAATGACAAAGGTTTAATTAATTCAGTGCCTTTTCGTACGAAAGTGTAGCATTTGCCCCAAACTTCTTAATTTAAATTATAAGTCCAAAATTAATGACAAATAAAATAACCATATTTGACCCAAGTTTTCAATCACCCCATATAGTAATAATTATTATAATCATTTTTACCTCTCGCTAAGAGAGGTATTGGATTCATGCTAAAATTCGCATACCCAGATTTTATTGAATAAGCACGATTTCTGGTCCCTAGAATCCGATTATAACATTTTTAAAATGATGTGTGTGTGTGTGTGTGTGGATGTGTGTGTGTGTGTATGTATGGATGTTGGAAGGACGATTCCTCAAAAACTATAAGACTTAAAAAATATTTAACTGCAGTTTCTTCAATCTGACATTCCTGGGATGAGCTGAAAAGGTTTTGGTAACAATTGAACAACCGGAAGTAGTAGTTTCTTAAAAAAAATCTTCTAAATATAATTTTTTGGGAGTTTATTTTTATTAAATATTGAAGAACATAAAATTCTCCATCTAATACACTTAAAATTTTTATTATATCTTGTATAGATTTAGAGATAAAGACACTATAATTTATAGAGTAAACTAATCGCAGAGGCCAAGGCACTAAGGAAACCAGTTGACAAATTCCAATGTTTATAACATGACATATGTCATCGGAAATACCGCCAATCTGGTTAATGAATTGGAAGAATCTCTGGCATTTAGAAACTTCCTCATACAATGAAAAATAGGTATAATTAGAATTATATGTGTGCAGAACATGTTAAATACAATAAAAAACAATATTTGAGTAAAGTTCTGTAATTTTTTGTTATAAAACGATGGTTCGAAAGTGAAGTGCAATACAATACTTATATAGCCTAATATGGAAATGGCGAGAGGTCTTGTGCTGGCCACAACAGATTTTTTTATCAAGATATACCTATAAACAAATCGACATATTCAACAGATTTCAATATTAAGTATTTTGTAAATAGGTTGGTATCAAAAAATTATATGTTAGACATTAGCAAACTATTTGCTTCACTGGCCCGTAAGATTGGAGTCGGTAGGATTTACAAATAAAAATAAAAATCTCAATCATTCATTTTTTGACAGAGCAATATGTTTATATCCTTTTGATCGATTTTTGAGTATGAACCCTCTATTTATTTGTACCTAATATTGGATTGACTTTATACCTATTGTTTGATTGACATTCTTTATTCATTGTTATAATTAACATCTTCTTTGTGCATGTTAAATAAAGATTATCTCCTCTCCTGAAAATGAAATGTAAGACAACGACGCCCCTGGGTATTTTGAACGTGAAGATGCATAAAGTATTCGTATTTTGCAATGAACTGTCCGCACTTCTACAACTCAAGAGATTGGCTTTTCGAATCGGAATCGGATTGGGAATTGGTATAATATAAAGTGCTTAACTTTATTTGTTGGTCGCGTGTCGCGTGGCAGTGTTTTTGCTATTATAGGAGATTAAAGTAACTGAAACTTTATTTGAATATGAATAATATGACAATAACATTAACAGAATATAACACAGGATCACTCAGGATGAATGTGACAATAAAAGAAAACTATTAAAAAATAGGAGGCCATACATTTGGCAACTGACACCAAGCGCCATTACGTCTGACGGCATAATTTTTAACTATTTAGTTTAGTACTTTGCTTGATTTGACATTATACAGGGTGTTAAAAAATAAGTGTCCCAAATTATGAGGGCATATAGTACTGACCAAAATGAGTAAAAGAAGTTTAATCAATATGGGTCCGATCTTCAATAGTTCCCGAGATATAAGGCAATGAAAAATGAGTTTTTTCGGTGTTTACATCTGCTATCTCGAAAACTATAAGAGTTACGACTTTGATTAAATGAGACATTTTGTTTGCCTTTCAGAGGTCATCTTACATGTGTTTTTGTTTTTCACAAAAAATCGAATAATTGTACTAAGACAAAAGTTGTGGCGCCCTTCGCCAATATTAGACTATTAGAAAGTGAAAAAAATGTTTCGTATAATATGTTATTGTTTTTTTATAGTCTATTTACTGGCATAGACAAAATTTTGTTTGACCACTATCTTAGTCTGTTTTTCTTCGATTCTAATAAAAAATGGCCTCTTTCTCGAAAACAGTTGAAGATCGGACTCATGTTGATTAAACTTCTTTTACTCATTTTGGTCAGTACTATATGCCCTCATAATTTGAGACACTTATTTTTTAACACCCTGTATTTCATTTCACATAAGAAAATAGTAGATGGCGCTACTGTTTTTATATGCATTAAATTATAGTGACTGTATATACATAGTGTGGCCAAACGCCGCCATATTTAGGCAAAATGTGCGGGAAATTTGAATTCATATGATGTGATAAGTAAACAAAATTCGATAAACAATTAATGAAAGAGCATATTAAATGGAAACAATATTTATTTTCATTTTAAATCCTTTCGAAGAACTGTTTTCACAACCAACCGCCACGCAACCAGGCATCTAAAATATATACCTTAATATTAGACATTTTTAGTAATTTTGACAGTTAACCTAAAAAAGATGTGATGTTAAAAAATATGTATATATTACTTTATTATAAATATACAAATACACGTGTAATTTAATTATTTGTACTATCTAAAATATAAATATAATATAATTACCTTCAATTCACGTAAAAAATCTGAAAATGTCACTTTGTCGGCATAATATCCGCCATATTTAGGCAAATTCGCGCCGACCAATCAAAATCGATCCCCCTATTGGCCACACTATCTATATACAGTCACTATACATTAAATAAATAAGTTAAATTCGTAAAACCAAACTTTGTCAATAATAATTATTTTTGTCTGTAAAAATGTACAAGACCTGAATATTAAAAACTACATCAAAACATGGTGAAATATCAATTAAATCTGTAGAGTTTATTTGATTACTCACAACTGACAGGTGATATATATTTCGTTTTTGTGAACTAGGTTTGCAATATGACCAATCAAAGGGCAGAATTTATATCCCTATCTAAACCAACGCTATTTTCTTACGTGAAATGAAGTGTAAAACTCCAATAGTAAAAATGAATGTAAATAAAGGTAAAGCCAACCTTATTGTTTGTTTTACGGTCGTACGTCATGAAGAGGACTATCGGCTTTCACAATTATCCTAACTTTGGTGACAATATTGTAGTTATTACTATTAAACCTTGACTCGCGCAATACCGGGTTTGTATTTCGAATTAAAATATTAATAAAATATATAAAATAAAGTTTTTAATGTATTATCTTCGTGGATGACAATCTTAATTTCCACAGAAGCCCATTTTAGTACACCAGTTTGTAAACAGCGAAATATATGAAAGAAAAAAACTAGCTTCTCCCATAAATCACACAGGTATGTGTTGTGCGTTTATTCCGTTCTCACCTAATTAATAGATATTTATACACCAAGTGAGCTAAGAGCACGTAAGGGCGAGTGAGTTAATTTCTTCGAGCGAATAAACATTCTTAGCTCACGTCTCACGTGATTTATACAATATTTTATTCAATTTTGAGGAAATAAAAAACACATAAGTTAGTAGGCTGTGCATGATAATCGTCGATAATATACGTCAAGTCATCTATTTAAAAAGCATTACTGTCTGTCATTTGTGTCGTGAAAAAATTATGAAAATGGCTGATAAGATCTGATAAATACTGTGGTGTGTGTTATTTTCGTGCCTGATGTTATTTTAAATGCATTATTTGTTGCAGAATGAGTTAAAATTTTGTGAGAGTGATCTAAAAAACTTTAATTCACTTATGAATAAAATGTTACTTATAGATGTTGCTATGGAGTTAATAATGACAGTTTAAAACGTCAAAATTGAATAAAAAATATACATAGACAAATATTTAGTAATGTCAATTTGTTAAAGTACCTTCTATAAAACATCTTTTGGGGGTCACGTGGCCGCGTGCCTGAGTGTCTGGTCGCGAATCTGGGGGAACCGGGTTCGATCCCGACAGATGCCAAATATTTCCAATTTTAAATGGCACAAAAGTGACCCCTGTGGTGCACTCTCCACACCAGCTATGAGTGCCCGTGAGGTGACGCCTGGTAAGCGCCCACACGGTAAAATATATCGTCATCATTACCGAAGTTTACATGTGTTGTAGATACTGGCACACGCAGAAATGGGTAATATGCCGTGATAATTTATTTATATATTTGTCAGTGTTGAATTTATTTAAATAAAATACCTTCTACAAAAGATTAACACGTTGTTATTTTGTACAATAATTTTACGCAAGTAATACCATTGACAGTTAAGAGGACTAAATGAAAAGCACGTGTATTTGGCAACCATGCTGGCACCAACAGTCGAGTAAGTTGTCATTACTATTTTTCCTAATAAATTTGGATGGATTTTCTGATCAGTCAATCGGCGATAAAAAGTTTTGATATATAATTTGATTTTATATTTTATGAATAATTAAAACTGAAAGATTCCTTCCAGTTTTCTATTTTTATATTAGTCATTGTTGTTAGGTATAGTTGTTGTAACTGTAACAGTATGTGAATGTGAGTGTGTTTTCGGAAAGGACAAAGGTTCGGTTGTGGCACCTGCATTGGAAGTGTGGGCTACCACGTCACGTCAACCGGAGCAATCAAGTAATGTCTAAAGCATGTAGCTGGAGCGAGGCGCAATCGCTGTTAATCTACTCGACGCCGGCCTGCCGCAAACTCCGCAAAAACACAATAAATGTTACTCTAACATAGGCGGAGAACACACGACATAGAAAAGTCAAAATCATTCAAAAATAATTTAATAATTTTCAAATAATATTGATGATGATTGTTTTCGTGGGGTCTTCCACCTAAGTAAAGAACTACAGCATGAGTTATTTATCTTAAAACTAGACCTTAAAGCCAGAGTCAAATCAGGGTTCGGTTCTGGTTCAGGTTAATTTATTTTTTGAGAAATGGGTCCGGATGCGATTCTGGTTCAAGCATTAATAAAATTTGCGATTTTGTTCCGGATTCAGTAGTGGTAACACGCATTTTAGAATTCTATCAAAAGAGGCATTTGTTTCGCTTTTCGCCACGAAGCGAAAATATGGTAGCATGCGTGTATCAAAATATTCGCCTGCAAGCGTACGACTTGAGGCGAAAGTGTCAAAGTAACGTCATTATTTTGCCACAATTCTATTCAAAGCCAATTTACATATAATTTATACGTTTATTATATACAACTGTCATAATATTTTTTATTTTGATAGTATAAAATCCAATAATTTTCGAATCAAAAAATGAATATAGAATTCTAAAGTGCGTGCTACCAAGATTCGTAAAAGTAAAATCGTATTCGCCTGCTTTCTATGATAGAATTCTAAAGTGCCTGCTACCACTACAGGTTCGGTTCTACCTAATGAAAACACAATTTTTACGAACAGTCAACACAGGCAGCAACGCAGAAGACGTCAATGATAGTCTGTATTACGATTAAGCTTACGTTACCAACGGAAAATGAACCTGAACCGGAGCTGAACCTTGAATCCGAATTTTAATACCTGGTTCGATTCCGACTTGGGTGCAATTGAAAAATATATCTGAGGTTCGGTTCTCTAAAATGTTACGGTTTGGTTCCGGTATTGGTTCGGTTCATGTTCGGGTTCGATACCCTGCTTAAAACTGTATGGTAGGATTGGTAGGGACTCTAAAGGGACTATAAAATTTTTAAAAAAAGTTATTATAGTACGTTTCACCTAAGAAAATAGCAGACTGCGCTTGAGAGCCGACCGATATCACAACCATCAAATATAGAAGTATTAAGGGCGGCATTCCTTTTACCTTAGCGAAGCTTATTTTTTTCTCGATTAGACATTTTGTAGCATTTGTCAATATTAAATATTTTTATTCAATTTTAACCATTTTAAATTGTCATTATTAACTCCATAGCAACAACTATAAGTAACACTTTATTCACAAGTGAATTAAAATTTTTTAAATCACTCTCACAAAATTTTAACTCACTCTGCAACAAATAATGCATTTAAAATTAAAATAACATCAGGTACGATAATAACACCATAATATTTATCAGACATTATCAGCCATTTTCATTACTTTTCACGGCACAAATGACAGACAATAAATCATTTTAAATAGATGATTTGACGTCTATCAGCGACGATTGTCATGCTCAAGCTCACTTGGTGTGTAAATATCTATTATCTGTTAAAATGCACCATGCTTGAATATTACAAAGTACAAAATTGAAATCAAAAACATGGTGAAATATCATTTCTCAATTTCTCATTCAAAATTTCGACACGATTAAAGATAAACAATATTATGTATTTAATATGTGTCAAAGTGGTTGATGAGAAATTGAGAAATGAGCCGATTTTCAGATGTTTAAAATCTTAGAAGAATTTCATGTGAGTTTAATTTGTTAGTAACTCGCAAATTGCTCATCGGAAAATATTGTGTTATACTTTATATTAAAGAGAATTTCATGCTGAATTAAAATTTTCAAACCGCGTTATCGTATCTTTAACAAGATTAGAGTGGTAGATGAAAAAATAAAAAATTGCAGGAAAACATTAGCAATTATTATAAAAAAAGGCATCAATAATTTACTTCTTTCGATGCCACTCCGAATGTAAACTGTTATAAATAGTGAAATCTATTAGAGTATGTATTAAATATGTAATATTGTTTGATATTTAAGTAATTTTAATATCTTTCATAATTGTTTTGAGCAAATGGCCAAAAACATAAATATGCCGCCAATTTTCCCAATTGGCGGGAGGTTCCCGTGTTCCGATTTCCGGAATTTTTTTATATGTTATTCAGCGCATTTTCTGGATAGGATTCTGTTTAAAAGCTTTTCTTGTAATTACTTTGAGGTAAAATCATAAATTTCCTGGACTATAAAACGTCTTTAGAATAAAAATAAAACAATAAGCAATAACTAATATGTATGTATAGTAGTTAAATACTAATAATTAATGAATAATAGATAATAATTTGAAAAAAAATATATAATAAAATATGATCTAAATGAAGTATTAGGGCAATTTTCAAAAATTAGCTTTGTTTGTAGCTCTGTAGCTTGCTATCTATCGGTTATAGAAAATATCTGATGTGGACAACACATGACTTCCTTGTACGCTTGTTACACTATACATATTTTGTTAATAATTAAAATATGTATTATAACAAACCCAATCATAAAATTGCACGTATTTGACATAATTTGACATTTTATTTTTTTTTTTGTTATTTTTTGTCCTAATCCATAGCAAACTTAATTAGAGAATACAAAGAGCTAATTTAATCATAATTGATGTTTTCGACGCAGAATTCAATTCTCTAAAACTTTTATTTGAAGCATTTATATCTAAAATCAAAATAACACCATTTTTTTCAAGAAAAACTGCTAACATCTTCAGGTAAAGTATCACTTCCGGTTAGACTATTTTAACCAGAATCTATTATGTTATTCCCATTGATATAAAAGTATTATATACCAAATTTGAATAGTTTTGGATTATATTTTAATATAGTTTTTCATTAAAATCTATTATAGGCTTCAAGTAAAGTACCACTTCCGGGTAAACCATTTTAACTAAAATCTATTATGTTATTCCCATTGATATAGAAGTCTTATATACCAAATTTGAAAAGTTTTGGATTATATTTTAATATAGTTTTTCATTAAAATCTATTATAGGCTTCAAGTAAAGTACCACTTCCGGATAGACCATTTTAACCAAAATTTATTGCTTTATTCTCATTCATATAAAAGTCTTATATACCAAATTTAAAAAGTTTTGGTTTATATTTTAATATAGTTTTTCATTAAAATCTATTACAGGCTTCAAGTAAAGTACCACTTCCGCAAGTCATGTAATGACCAAAAAGGGAGGTGCACAACTAGATGTTATAACAGTTCTAAATACAAAATTTTAACTTTCTACGGCTTCCCGTTTTTCAGTTATGCGAGATACGTACATACGTACGTTCGTACAGACGTCACGACGAAACTAGTCAAAATGGATTCAGGGATGCTCAAAATGGATATTTCCGTTGAAATCTGGAAACCGAAATTTTTCGCGATTACAATACTTCCTTTACTTCGTACAAGGAAGTAAAAAATGTATTTGATGAAAGTTGTAGGAAATTTTAGTGTCAACAAATTGAAAATATCTATTTTTGCCCTAATGCAAATAGGTGAAGAGATATTTGACAAAAACAGTTTTTTTGCGCCTTTTTTCCCAAGTTGGCGGTGATTCCCGAAGGCTCCCAACGGTGAAAACTTGCATTTTTTATCAGGACCCCTAAATATATAATATATCCAAAAATCAAAAATACCCGACCTTTTGTGGAATAAACCCTTATTTTTCTACCAAATGACTGGACTAATTGTACAATTTTTGAAAACTAAAATTTATATTTGACACTCCTGCATCATCTCTGTATCAGACCGAGAACTTTTTGAACAACCCCCATATTTAGATTTCAGTTTCATCTCTCCGTCACTGGTGGTGGTCACTCAGTGAAATAACGCTGTTTCGCAACCGTTTGTCTTGTGGACTCGTTGAGCGTGTGAAGTGAAAAACAGGAAAACAACGTCCACAGCTTTGCATTTTCCGATTCCCGTCCGTTCTCTTTTCCCTGTTGATTGCTTTGCTTCGCTCTTCTTGTTTGTTTATAGACATAGCCTATCCACAGATTACCGAAGCCATCACTCTTGCCAAATACCGATACATTTAGGATTTAATCACTGATTTGTTATTATCTCTTTCTTCTTTGTTTGTGTATTTATCAATAAACACATCACTGTGGTATCCATTCATTCGTACTTTTATTGCATAGGGATAGAGCAAAACAAGAAACATATTTTTAAGACGTTTAATATTTACTAATTTAGAGTAAGCAGTACTCGTTATATACTGTCACTTATTTTGTATTGCACTGTTCCTGAGTGACCGAATTATTTTTTAGTCCTTAGTATACATAAGGTGTATGAATTTAATGGAACAATACATTTTATATTAAGAAAAGTTACACAAAAAAATGATTAAGGCATTTTGTAAGGCATAGAGGGGGGCACATTTTGGCATAACCAGTATTATTTTAAAATCAGTGGTACTCAATTTATGGATCAATGGTATATTTTTTTAAATGGCATATATTTTTCATTAAATAAAGACTTCTTCAGAATTCAACGATTAAATAACATCTATCTTTATAATGCAAAAAAATTGACAAAAATCAATTCAAATTATTTGTATTCCATTTCTGTTTTAATTTTTTTGAGTAGGCTAAGAAATCATTCAACTATTAAAGCAAAAGAAAATTATCTGTCATTTTCGTATGTCCTTGTTACAAATTATTAAATAATTTTTCCAAAATGTTCCAAAATTCGTTATTTTTTTATTTCGCGTGATTACTTTACTATTAGTCTTGATTAATTAGGATGACTTTCTGCAAATAAATTGCATGCTAGAAATTAATTTTTCCGACGACCACTACGAAAAGTACATAAATTCACACGCTAAACTATTACTGAAAGTTGGTCATTGCACATCACTCCAAAGCTGTGTGAAATGAAAGCTCGTTAGCCAATCAGATGCGTCCCCAACTGTGTGATATGATTTTATCACACGCTGCCATAACTGAGCGAACTAACCTAAAAATTTATATGTAAAAATTTAACAGTTGCAAATAATTTGCTGAATTTACACGGATTAAGAAGGCTGGACCCTGATTTATCAGATTTTAACATAATTTTTGGTGAATTCTGAGCGCAATAATGTAAACATAATCTGTTTTAATTGCTCAAACTTCACGTTCGTGTGAAATATCCAACTTTCAGCACTAGTTATACAATATACCATTGATGGGTCTCTTGTCAATTAATAAAATCTTGAAGTTGAAGTATTGGTTAAATCTGCTGCGATTATTAAATTAATTTTTACATTTTTCTTAAAACTTTTAAATCATTTTTATGTTTTAAGTCAATTGACATACTATTTTAAATTAGAAAGTAGCCATTGAATGGTTGTTATAGCTTTGTTATACCGTTATTGAAAAAAAATTGCTGTAATAATTATTGTCTGTCATTGAAAATAAACCAATTTTTTTAAATATTTTGAAACAATTCGTGGTATCAAAAAGTCATAATTGTTTTTTTGTGTAACTGCATTTCATATTTAAAGAAACCTATAGATATCTTTCTCACACTAGTTTCTGTAGTAGGCTGCACAAGAAAGATACCAATAGTGTGACGTCATCTGTGGCGCTGGAAATAAATTTCAAATATCTCGCAAAGTAATTATTAGAATTTTTTTTTTATCTTAATCGTTATTTATTGAGTAGTACTTTAAGGATAAAGTGTACATTTTATTATTTTTTGTTATGGTTTATGGGCCTATTATTTCAAAGAAAAATTACATTAAAATGGTAAAAAATGAGGACCTTCCTTTAAAACATTTTTACTTAGAAGCACAAGCAGCATCCTTGAATTTAATTCCGAAACCAAGAAAACCACTAATTCGTTTTCGTTTCATCAGCCGTAGATGACAGTGTCATTGTGAAAAGATAAGTAACCTAAGTCTCATAATGTTAAATTATTTCAATAATATAATAATTTTGTAAACTTGCTTTTTATTTACATTTAAAAAAAGCAGTATATTTGCTCCTTAAATATTCTCTCACGAAGTGAGTAATGTTTACGTTAATTATTTCAAATAACCATAGTAACAAGTATATTATGAGTGTGTTGAATATAAATATTAATATTTGAAATAGAGCAATGTAGATGAAAATGTACAAGTAATCTGATATGTACTGTAAACATATGAACATTAATAAATATTAAAAATTCCTACCTTATCACTTTATCTTCAAACAACTTATTTTGGAACATCTGAAAATAAAAATAGAATATTTTTAGATTACAAATAAATTATCTTTGTCTGAATATGTTCAAGATATTATGCAAATGGTACATTTTTTTTTTTTAAAAAAAAAGACCTAGGTATTGGTTTTTTGAGCATTTGTAGGTTTTTTTTTGTTTCTTTGACTTTCATTGGGTAATATTATGTCTTTAACATTATAAATTAAACAATTTTTCATAGTAAGGATTTATTTCTTTAACCCCCGGTTTTATAAAGAGCAGAATAAATTTACTTCGGTAGTAAATTTATTCAATCTAACAAATTCGAATCAATTTTATTCATTTTATGCCATTTATGACATTACTGTCAATATTTCGAAACTCATTGGTAGGAATAAATTTTATTTACCTTGAAAGTAAATTTATCCGTCGTTTATAAAACCGGCCATAAGATTATTTAATTGTAAAATTAATATTAATATTATTATTATTATTATAAGAATCTGGTATTTGAGAGCAAATTGATGTGTATATGCTTTCTATGAATTTTTTGTACGTTGTTAAAACTAAATGTTAAGTAACGAATGTACTTTGTGTACATGATTTATATAATATTTTGTAAGATTTTACTACCCTGAAAAAGGTGCAAGTGTGCACCGAAACGTCGATGTTGGAGGAATAATGTACGAGAATAATTGCTGTTTGATTGAAATTTCAAGTAATTGTTAACACTTTATCCATATCAAAACACAATTTTTAATAATATCTTCGCACTCGATCTGAAATCAAGGTAAATCAATTAAAGTTTTAGGGCTTAATCTTAATATTGACGATGGATTAACCTGGGTCAAACATATTGATGAATTGTTACCTAAGCTGGCAAGAGTTACATTTATTTTAAGATAATTAAAAAATTACCTCAATATTGAAACTCTTAAGATGACATATTTTGCACTATTCCATTCTTTGATAAGTTATGGTGTTATTCTTTGGGGTAACTCTTCTCACGCTAACAGAGTTTTTAAAGCACAAAAACAAGTAATAAGGATCATTAAGGATGTTAATTACAGAGATCATTGTAAACCTCATTTCATATTTTTAGGAATAATGCCTCTACCTTGTCTATTCATTTACACTACTCTTTTAGAAATTCATCGGAATAAGAGTAATTTCTCGACTGTATCAATGCATCACGATTATTGCACTAGAAATTCGAATCTTTTGAAAGTTCCAAAATTTAGACTAAATAAATCAAAGAACAGTTCTCTGAATTTGAACTTGTACAACGTTTTACCTGAACCAAGTAAGAATGTACCCCAGTAAACAAATTTTAGTTTCAGCAACGTTGCCAGAATATCAACATTTCAAATGCGATGTTATCATTTACATTATCATATCTATCACATATATGTTGCGGAAACTGCCTATGTCCGCCCTCAGGAACGTTTCGTTGAAACGTTTATGAAACATTCTGTAACGATTTTGATACATTCCAGCAACGTTCATATATACATTTATGCAACATATACACATTGATCCGCTTAAATGTTCTTGAAACATGCACAAAGCAGTCTACAAAAACAATGTTGAAATGTTTTTCTTTTAAAAATTACGGGTTAGGTTTATATAATTAATTATAAAAATGCAATTCATAGTTTATTACATTTGAATATAAACATTTAACAAAAATAAAATATTCCTTTATAAATATAAAACTTCTTACAAAGTAGTAAGGTACAGGAGTTGAAAAATATGTAGTATTTAAAAAGATACTATAACATTATACAATAAAAAAACAAATTGATATTGCTTTTGATGTAAACAGGAAATAATATGCAAACTGCTTGTTTAATTCCAGCTCACTAATACTAGACATGTGACTAAAGCGACCTTAAAATGCTTGGAATCAGGCAGTAAAACAAATGAAATTAAAAATAACGTTTTGCAGTTCAAAATCAAAATGAGACATAACATAGTCCTGGTCAGAGTGACAAACGCACACAAATCACTCCATTTCTAACACTCTAAGGTAGTTCGAGTCAGGTGTCTGCTCACTATAGATACTAATTCGTTTATATTTGTTTAACAAAAAAGCACACGTCACTTCACCAACCACTTATTGAACACAAATACGAAAGACGCAAAACACAAATGCCGAGAAAACGATTGATAGACTGATCCAACAAGAAATGGCGGAACACACGAACAATGAACACAGCCTTCCAGTCTAGATTAGATGTTGCTGCGACTGCGCAATTGTATGCTGCGACTGCGCAGTTGTACAAAGTTGCACTTGCAACGTTCCTACAAGGTTTTCAAGTAAACATTTCTGATGTACCAGCTCGCACAAGTCTTTGCAACAATAGGTTGCACTTGCGACATTTCTGCAAGGTTTGCAAGTGAACATTTCCGATGTACCAGCTCGCGCAAGTCTTTGAAACGTTTCATAAAAATTATTAAGTAAATAACGTTTCGAAGACATCACTGAAGCTTTTTTACTAAACATTCCAGTAATGTAGCAGTAGGAACATTTTGGGATGTTTCAAAAACAAAACATGTTTACTGGGACCATATAATATTTTTAAATCTAAAATTAAAACCTATCTTTTGAGGCATTGTTTTTATTCAGTAGATGAATATTTTCAACAAACAAAAGACTGTAATATTTTATAAACTATTTTGTACATATATATTTATATATTTTTATTATCATTTTAATATCATGCACGTAATAATTAATGACTTGCTACAAACAATTAATGTATCGTAGTTAAAAATATATGAAATATGAAATATCATAGTCATGAAATTTCCCACGTGTATTATTAATACCTTGAGTTAATTGTTAATTTACAGACTTTGGTATTGATTGGAAATAGAAAGCTATGTTTATATATATATAAAATGTTAATTTGCACATCAAAATATAATTTCATTCAGTTTTTAGCTTATAATCGTTTTTAAAGAAACCCGAGTTGGTTTTTAATTGATTTCTTAAATATGTTAAAAAACAGCTTTTTTGATTAAGGAAAAATATGATCAGCACTAGTTGATGTCTGCCTGTCTATCTGCTTTTGTGCATACCTATTTATTTCACATTGTACTCAACGGAAATACATAAAATTTTAAATTTAAATTGAGCCCACCAATATCTTAATTTTTATCTATTTTAGACCAAGCGGAAGTGGTACGTTACTGATATTAAACAAGCAGTCACAAATGTGCTGACCATATGGAATTTTAATTTAAAAAAATTTTATATATAACAAATTCCTACATCTGAAGGATTTCCCGTTCACTTGTTAAAGTTTTTGGCCGCTTCACATTGTGAGCAGCAAGGTTTCGGAAAAAACCAAAAAAAAAGAACGAAAAATATAAGAGTTTGAGTTATGTTTATAATTCTACAAGAACCAATCTAGACCGCGCTCTTTTCGGACAAAAACGAAACAAGTTCATCCTAAAACGTCTTATCAAGCATAGGTAATTTCTTAATTTTTATAATTTTATTTCATCGGGAAAATGCAAAATTTCAACAAAAATGAAACATGTCTAGATTTTTATTTATTTATTTTTTAATAATTGATGGATCCACAATATAAAATTTCAAAATGATCATTTTGACTGGTAGTATTTACTCTTTATCAGGGTTAATTAAGTTATGACTAAAATACCAAATTCAGTTGTTTTTTAATCACAGCAATGTATTTTTAATGGAAGCCATAGTAATTAGTAGTTAGGGGGGTTCAATTTTTGAGTAAATCTTAGTCCTAGTTTTTATGCCTATTATAATTACGGAGAAAAATTGCCATAACCATATATAGTGGACGATTTAAAAATATTTTTTTTCCGAAAAATTAATTTTTTGTGATGTCCGGTTTATGTAAAAAATCCTTATTACTTATTAAATTGTTAATATTTTTAAATATTAGTGCCTAATTTTTATATGTTATATATTCCAAATTTGAAAAATAAATATAACATAAAACGGACGAAATTCAAATTTTCCCGCCACGAAATCTAGCACAATCTTATTTCCCCAGCACGCTAGATGCTGCTAGCTGTACACAACCTTTTGGCATATGATCACTCCACAATTATGTAGCACATAAACATGTTGTGTTGAGTGTCATTCAGTTTCATTTGAAATTTATAAATATACAGGTGGTTGGTATGGTAGTTAAGTGGCCGTTTGTTGTAACCATCTTCAAGTATCTCGTTTTTAATTTAATTGTGAATATACAACACGTTATAAACAGTAATGGCTGATGATCATCTTTCTACTGACGATTCGGACTCCGAGTCGCAACACATAGAACTTCAGGGTGTTCTGAGTAAATGGACGAATTATATCCACGGCTGGCAAGATCGGTTTATTGTTCTCAAAAATGGGACACTGTCCTATTATAAAAGTGAACATGACCAAGGTTTCGGATGCAGAGGGGCTATATCAATATTTAAAGCCAACATTAAAGTAAGTTTTGTGTATTTTAAAAATGTTTTTAATGCTTGAATAATTAGTTAAGTGGTGTTATTAACCCTGGGGTTAAAGTGTGTTCGCCGTAACGTAGCAACGTGGAAAAAACAAATGAATTGTCATAGAAACATACGAAATACATTCTAATCTAACTTTTATAGTCAAGAAATAAATTTTGATAAAATAATGTTATTTATAAATAAAATTTACTTTGTGATAACAGCATATTTTTCTTATCATATTATTGCCCTAATTTTATTCATAATTAACTTTAAATGCCGCAAAATTTGTATCTAATCTTAGTAAAAATTACAAAGCCTAATTTTTACATGATTATTCATCTTATTTTTGATTGGCTGAAAATTAAGTACCCGCCTTTTACTTTTAAATTAAAGACCAATTACCTGACAAAAGTTAATTTTATACAAATGGTATTTACCTTTTTTAAGAACCTAAACAGGATTAAATTCCAATTATAGACATACATACACAAACATGCATGCCTTATAACCGGTGTTTCAATATCTGGTTAAAATTTTAACTAAGTTAAATAAACAATATTGAAACGAAATGAACTGTCAATTGACGGATTTATCATTGCTGGCTATAAAACGATGCAATATTGGTTCCTTAACTAAAAGTTAAAATTTTAAACAGAGATTGAAAATTCGGCTCTTAGTGGGTTTCGAACCGAGGACCCCGAGCGCAGTCGTGATTAAGAGGCATTGCTCTAACCATTGAGCCACCGGACCCGACGTTGCATATTGTATTGTCGAGTGTAATGTAAACATATTCTTTATATTTATTTCGACTGTAAATATACAGGCTGTTAATTTACGTACATTCGACGCATAAAAAAAGTACTGTTTTCGAATTATATAGTACCCTATTTTCTTTTAAAGCTCAATTATATGACCGTTAGTATAAACAAATGATTAACGGTGATTAGCGAGCATTAGACTAGCATTTTTTTTTTCTCTGTTAATCGTTAATGAATTATTGTGGAGAAAAATATACCGAATGGAAGACGCTTACAATTAAATGTATTTTCTCTAAAATAATCCATAAATGATTGACAGAAAAAACAATGCTAGTCATCTGCTCGCTAACCTTTAATTGTAGCAGGAAGATTTCATCTTTTGGTAGGTATATTTAAAGGCTGTGAACACTAAATTTTTATGTATATATTGGACATTTTTGAGAAAGTATAATATATAAAGAGAATTTGACAAATTATGACATGGGAGTTTAACATGGGGAAGCAGTTATTTTTAAATATTATGTCTCGTAAGTTTACAATAATTTGAATATATGTATGCTTTTGGTGAGTCAAACCAAGTAGCACATATTAGATACGGTTTCTCAAGGTGAAAATTCTAAAATATAGGCACCAAAAAATCCGGAATTTTATGCTTTGAAATGTATAATGCATTCCATAATATTTGGAAATATGCATGGATAATGAGAAATTTAATAAAATCATAAATAAAAAAACCGTATATTATTGTCCAAATTTTGATAACCACTGGTAGTAGTGGTTGTCTATATTTTTCAGTTTTATACAGATGCAACAAAAAAATATTTGGCGTAAATAAATTCAATCAGGTGTTATTTGGTTGACTTCCATTGTCTCGTTATTTTCTGCATTTATATATTTGAAAATGGATTTCATAGTTCACAAAGGTGAGTGAGAATTAGAATAAAACCTAAAGATGAGGAAATGGTATTAAAAATTCGATTATTTTAAAAACTAATAATTTTTCGAAATTTTGATTGATACAGAGCTTTAAGGTCTAGTTTTAATATAAATGACCCGTGTCGTAATTTGTAACTACGATGGAGGACCCCCGCTTTAACCAATAATAAGCGAAATATTTTCTGGTTTATTTATAGAAAGGCTTTCTGAATAAATAAAAATAATTTAAACAGAACTTCCGTCTTGAAAAAGCTTGATTTACGTTTATGTCGACTTTTCGGAATCTATTATTCCTAATTTAGGACAGCTATAATAAATATATAAAAATACAATAATCAAATATAAAAATGAAACTTAAAATACAAAAATTAATAAAGGAAATGGAAAATTATGATTATTGTAAAAAAGGGAAAAGGAAGTAGAATATTTTTTTTTAATATTTGCAGGGGTCTTAGTTGTCATAAAGTCCTAAAAATTCATAAATTCACCCAAAAATCCTAAAATTGTCATAAATTAAAAAGTATGTCATAAAAAATCATAAATTCTACTAACAAATTCGAATAACTAATGCAAATCGACATATTATATGTACGAATAATTTTATATATTTTATTCAATTTTCACGTTTTAAACTGTCATTATTAACTCCATAGCAACAACTATAACTAACACTTTTTTCACAAGTGAATTTTTTTTAAATCACTCACATTTTTTTAATTCACTCTGCAACAAATAATGCATTTAAAGGCACGAAATTAATACTTACCATAGTATTTATTAGATATTATCAGCCATTTTCATTATTTTTCACAACATATATGACAGACAATAAAGCTTTTTAAATAGACGACTTAACATCTATCATCGACGATTGTCATACACGGTCTACTAACTTAGTTTTTTGTTTTGTCAAAATTAAATATTATAATGGTTGTTATTACTATTTCGTAAAAATTGAATAAAATATTGTACAAACCACGTGAGCTAAGAATGTTTATTCACTCGAAGAAATTAACTCACTCGCCCTTACGTGCTCGTAACTAACACTTTTTTCACAAGTGAATTAATTTTTTTTTAAATCACTCACATTTTTTTAATTCACTCTGCAACAAATAATGCATTTAAAATAACATCAGGCACGAAATTAATACTTACCATAGTATTTATTAGATATTATCAGCAGTTTTCATTATTTTTCACAACATATATGACAGACAATAAAGCTTTTTAAATAGACGACTTAACATCTATCATCGACGATTGTCATGCACAGTCTACTTAGTTTTTTGTTTTGTCAAAATTAAATATTATAATGGTTGTTATTACTATTTCGTAAAAATTGAATAAAATATTGTATAAACTACGTGAGCTAAGAATGTTTATTCACTCGAAGAAATTAACTCACTCGCCCTTACGTGCTCGTAAGCTAAACTTTCTTCTCATGAATAAACATTACCTTAGCTTACTTGGTGTGTAAATATCTATTATGTAAGGGTATTTTTTATTTTGTTTAATAAACATAAAAGTCCTAAATTTGTCATAATTTTTGTTGATAAAATATCCTAAATAAATTGTTAAATTTGTTGCTAAGAACCCTGTATTTGAAAATGACATTAAATAATTAAACATTAATAATTTTTTTAATATAAAATATGAGCTAAATAAGCTTAGGCCCGATATTTTCATCTCTGGTTAAACTGCCGGTTAAATTAACTGTCGATTATAAGAACATTGCATCGAAAAATTGACACGTGTCATTGTTACAATCAAGATTGTAATATCGATGCTGTTTTTCTTTTAACTGACAGTTAAATTAACAAGCTGTTTAACCGGAGATGAAAATACCGGGACTTACGTAATTTGCAAATTCTGTTATAAATACTGCTAAAATTTTGAATGCCAGTTCTGACATTTCTATTATTTTGTATATGTACCATCTCCAAATAATTCTACTTCCTTTTCCCATTTTGACCACACTCAGAATTTTTCGTTTCCTTTATTAAGTTTTGTAAGTATTTTAAGTTTAATTTTTGTATATGATTATTATATTTTTATATATTTATTATAGTTATCCTGAAGAAGAATTAATAGATTCCGAAACGTAGACAAAAAAATTAATAAAGCTATTCCAAGACTGAAGGCCTGTTAATTATATTTATTATTCTACATTCGTTTATATAATCTTATTATAATAATTTAAATTTAAATGTTTCAAACAGTTTTCTTTTAAAGATCTATAAAAAATTGAATATTTTGTGAATTTCCTATTTTTCCATAAAATGGTTCGTATTATTCATAATCAGTCTCATGCTCATGTGGCATTTTAAACATGAGTCAGTGATTATCAAGTTAATTATCTTAAACGGCGGTACTACGCCGCATTTCTAAGCAGCATTGATAGTATAATAAAGCTTGTTAACTCGAAATGATTATTGACTTTTTTCAGCCTCATGAATTCGACGAATGTCGCTTCGATGTTTCTGTCAATGATTCCGTTTGGTACGTCCGAGCAGAGACAGTAGAAGATAAACAGAGATGGGTAGATGCGTTAGAGTCGCATAAGGTGAGAAGAAGAAGATAATAATAAGATATGAGTGTAAATTACTAAGATAATAGGGGAGAATAGTTCTATTGTTATCTGAAATGTCATACATGACCTTCAGTTGTTTGAATTAGTTATCTGATTAAAACTTTTGTACAAAATCACGCCACTTTTCACAGATACAATGAACCCACATTTTATATACAAAATAAAAACTACACATTTATTATCCGGTGCTTACTGGAATTTGTAATTCAGATACTGAATGATAATTCTATATATATAGGATGATTTACAATTATTCAGATGCAGCATTTTATGCTCTACAATTTTTATTTGAAACTTTTTTACCTAAAATAATTAAGGAAGCAGTCTCCACAGAAAGCCTCTATTAATTTCTTGATTTATAAAGATCCAATTTAAAATGAGTGCCCGTGAGGTGACGCCTGGTAAGCGCCCGCACGGTACAAATATGTCATCATCATTACCGATATCTGCGATAAAGCAGATTGGCACACCGAGAAATGGGTAATATGCCGTGATGATATATTTATTTATTTTATTTTCAATTTAAAATTTATATGCGTAAACTTCTCTTATGTGGCATCATTTTTATGTATAAATGATAAACATATCATTTCCGATTTAACCAGAAAGGACACTATCTTTCTTATTTTAAATGGAACACCTATATATTTTTCCATTTTTGAATTCTACGTTAAATTCTGAATACAATAATGTGCCACAATGGGGTCCTATACCATTTTTCTTTTATTTTATTTTTTTTTTCTGTAAGAACAGGATAAAACAAGAACTTCAGTGCAAACGCGACTTAAAAATTTTACGTAATAAGCTAGATATGAATTTTTAAAGTTTAAGAATTTGTGCGTGACGTAGCAGGTACTAACAAATGATCGACAAACAATGGGACAAACTGTTAGTTATAGTGGGAACAATTTTTTTCATGTTTGCATAGCTGAAATGTTTGTAAATAAAAACTTATACGTTATATTCATGAAGAAATTATTAGAGAGTTATTGCAGCTTCAACGCAAAAATAACGTGCACTTTAAAGTCACGTGACAGCCGGAGTGCGCATGCGTACTAATAAGGTTCATGTTATATGAATAAGGAGACACGTTATGCGCAATGGAATAGCGAGCGTTTAACGTCGCACGTTCTGTATTTTTTGAGGTTATGTTTCGGTGAAAAGTGTGGATGTAACCTCGTTTGTGTTGCTTTAACGTTAACGTTAGCGTGAATACACTAATTAAATGCGGTAAACATTGAAATTGAAAGTCCTTTATTCAAGGGCCGCGGAACGATTTTATCTCAGGGGGGGCTCAAAATATTTTATGTTACTCCCTTTACCACTCAATATTTTTATTAAATTGCCCCTGCGGCTATCTAAGTATTATTTTTTTATGCCAATATCTATAATATTTGGTGCTAATAAAATTACATAAAAATTACAAAAAAATAAATTTTACGTCTCCGGCAATTTTGTCCTTGCTTTGCTGGGCATCCTCTTTTCAGCTATTCAGTTATGGTTTTTTGATAATTCTAATGTATTTTTAAATTGTAGCTGTAGTAGTTAGTTAGGCAGTTAGGGTGAATAAAATTTTGAGTAAATATTACCGGTCAGCAATTGAAACATAACACAACAGTACAGCGCTTTGCCTTGCTTCCTAAGGGTCTCAAATAAACAAGTTGCCATGGTGACGAATTATAAAATCACGAAGCTCCACGAATTGATACACGACGTACATAAAACCAAAAAACTTCATGCGGGAAGTTACAAAAAGAATATATTAAAATTTGGTTTTGTTATCTATAAAAAAAAAAGAAAATTTGGAGGCCAATTTCAGATTTGATCAGAGGGGGCTTAGCCCCCTCTGAAATATTACAGGGGGGGCTGAAGCCCCCTCTGCCCCCCCGGCTCCGCGGCCCCTGCCTTTATTTCTAAAATAAAGTGTTTTCTACATAAGGTTAACGTTTACGTTCTTTCATCTTAGAAGTTGAAATAACTCCCTATTATTAAGTATAAATAACGTAAATAATAACCTTTTTTTCCTAATAAATTATAGAACATTGAAACCAAATATATTATTATTGTTAATATTACTATATGTTATAATTAAACAAATTCATCAAACACAAACTTGTTAAATGTTTTGTTAGGTTATGGAACAACATGACATTTCATATTCTTTTAAAGGTGACCGCTACAGACGCGCGAATCTCCTTTTTAAAATCAGGCGACCAATCAAATTCTTAGTACCTAACGCATCATACCCAATTAGTAATCATTTTCAATCGCTTATAGTTTGTGACCTAGTCAATATTTAAAGAAATTTTTTTCACTAATACTCATTAATTTATGTATATTTTCGTCTTCTTATTTAAGATAGTTAAAATATGACTATGGTATAGGACCCCATTTAAATTTTGCAACATAAATTTTTGTGCAAAGTAACTTATGAAAACACGAACCTAATTAAAAATATTGAATTGCATCAAATAGTTTTATTAAGGCTGTGTCCGATGATTTTTATCACCCTAATATCTAAATCCTAAATTTATATCCTTAAATAATGTCATTATTTAGGATTTAGCAATTAGATTTTAGGGTTTTGCAGGAGCACACTATGCCTTGAAGTTGAGGCGCACTAATTAAACAAATCGTGTTCGTTTCTGTAATTTGTGCCAAACGTCAAATTTACTGTCAAATGAATAACTTCTTAGCTTCTATTTTATGAAATAAATTAACATTTCGTTTTTGTTCTAAAATCTAAAGTGTTCGCGTACAAACCAATGGATATCATTAGTGTGCCATTCGGAGTTGTTTTTATGTGAAGAAGACCTAAATACTAATGCGACATCGGACACAGCATCTATTATCAAAATTGTTGCATAAGTAAACAATTTCAACAAATATACCTAGAAACTGCCAGTTTTCAAGTTGTATGATTCAACTGTTTTAAATAAAACCACAGCCAACTTTTATTGTTTTAATTTGAATTTTTTTTGCATTATTTATTGCTGCAAAATTTGACTTGACACATCATTATATTCAGAATTTAACTTAGAATTCAAAAATGTAAAAATATACAAAGTGTTCCATTTAAAATAAGAAAGTTGATGACCTCCTTCCGGTTTAATAAATTTTAAATTAGATATCTTTATAAATAAAGAAGTTACTTAATAGAGGTGTCCCGGATTAAGTGGATACGCGGTATAACGTTTATTTTTTCTATATAGCAAATCGATTTTATTATATAGCATTTGTATTTTTCATATAGCATTTAATTTATTCTCATTATTAAATAAACAATTATTTTCTTATTTCACGATATTAGAAATCCTACTTTCCTAATACATTTTATATTTAATGGATGAAGTATGACCCAACCTTTTTATGTTCATTTATGTAACATAATGATACATATTATTACCTAATCAATAAAAATGATAAATTGGTTAATATTATTACTTTATTTAAGTATGTATATTATCATATTAAATAATTTATTTCAATATATTTTAACTATACGAGTAAATATTACATCACATTGGTTCCCTCATGTAAACGGCAATTAAGTGGAAAAGTAAAGATAATATTCTTTTGCAATTAAAAATAATTAATAATTATTCTTTTAGTAATGGTCATACTTAATAATAATTTAATCTTACGTAACAAATGTTTATTTTAAATGAACTAGGTAAAAAAATATGTAAACCACAACATCAAATGATAATGAAATTTCATTAGGAAATGGCATTGAGTTGGGGCAATTTAAAAATAGAGTTAATTATGTTAAAAAATACTTTTAACACTGGTCAAGGTAGTTTCAACTTAATGAAATGCTAAAAATTATATAATTAATTTAAAAGAATTTCATCCCAGTTTTTCAATGACTCATTATTGGATAATATTGTGAAATACATCTTACATTATCAAGCGTCAACATTTCAAATTTTTTCGGATGAGTAATTTCTACACTAATGTTGATTTAGCACTAGAGCCGTCATAAAAATATATTATGATATGATATTGGGTACAATGGATGCCGAGTTCTGTAGGTTCCGTTCCTTTACTATTATTGAACTTTGGTTGTTCTTGCATTAAACCACAGAAATATGTTGCATATTCTAGTAAAAATATACCATGTACGCAGTATCTAAATTGTATAAATTATAGATTGTGCTGTACATATTTGATAAAAATTATCACTTGAATTATATATGAACATTTTCATTTAATATACAAGATATTTCAATGTCATATATGTTTAACTATGGATTTTTTTGTAAAAAAAAAAAATTGATAATATACGTTCCTCGTTCCTAATTCATAATTTTTAGTGAAAGATTAATTTTTTCACATTGTAACAATAATTCGAAATAGACATGAATTTCATATAATGGGGTCCTATACCATAGTCATATTTTAACTATCTTAAATAAGAAGACGAAAATATACATAAATTAATGAGTATTAGTGAAAAAAATTTCTTTAAATATTAACTAGGTCATAAAGTACAAGCGATTGAAGCTGATTACTAATTGGGTATGACGCGTTAGGTACTAAGAATTTGATTGGTCTCCTGATTTTAAAAAGGAGATTCGCGCGTCTGCAGCGGTCACCTTTAGAAGAATATGAAATGTCATGTTGTTCTATAACCTAACAAAACATTTAACAATTTTGTGTTTGATGAATTTGTTTAATTATAACATCTAGTAGTATTAACTATAATAATATATTTATAATTAAATCAATTTGTAATATTAATTAAAATAATAATAATATTAATTAAATTAATATTGAAACTTCAAAACAGCCAACACTAGCGCCATCCGTCGTCATACTTTGTGTAATAATATTGTCAAACTGTTTCAATGTTCTACAATTTATTAGGAAAAAAATGTTTATTATTTACGTTATTTATACTTAATAATAATTTCTTCATGAATATAACGTATAAGTTTTTATATACAAACATTTCAGCTATGCAAACATGAAAAAAATTGTTCCCTCTATAACTAACAGTTTGTCCCATTGTTTGTCGATCACTTGTGAGTACCTGTTACGTCACGCACAAATTCTTAAACTTAAAAAATTCATATCTCGCTTATTACGTAAAATTTTTAAGTCGTGTTTGCACTAAAATTCTTATTTTATCCTGTTCTTACAGAAAAAAAAATAAAAGAAAAATGGTATAGGACCCCATTGTCTTTGGAATGCCAACGGGTCATTATTTGCGCCGCTTTGTTGAGATCCAGACATGATCTGTATAGTAAAATAATCTTAGTGTTTTTTAACATAAATGCTATTTTTGTTTGAAATAGTTTCTTATGAGAAGAGAATGAAAACTGTAGTTTCAAATATTATGTCATACAAAAATAGCATTTATGTTAAAGGAACAGTAAGATTGTTGTACTACACACATCACTCAGGGCAGGTAGATGTACCATACAATTACAATAGAGTGGCACAAATGATGGCCCGTTGGCATCCAATTTTATAGTGCAAGCAGTGAGCGATATGCCCCTTTGTCATAATTATGATATTTATAGTTTTATTGCTGGACCTGCCCGAGTCAGTTTTCTGACTATAGAAATTTGGAACGACAAAAAAAAAAAAACGATAATTATAGGGTCGGTATTATAAACGTCCCGCTAAATTTAATTCCATAGAATTTTAATACAATGAACAAATTCAAATTAATTTGTATGTTCTTGTACTTATGATATTTAAATCATTGCTGTCATAAATTCGCGTTGTATTTGTTCAATTTAATTAAATTTACTATAAAAGTAATTTTTTTTAATTATGCTTACTCTGTTTTAAACCTGGAGTAAATGTACAGTATTTTAGCGCTGTATTGTGATGATTGGTTTATGGATTATTTTAGTTTTAGAGAAAAAAAACTTCAAATAACAATAATAGAAAAAATTATTGTACGCAACTTTTATTTTAAGTATTTTTCTCTAAAATAATCCATAAACGATTAACAGAGTTAAAACACCGCACATTTACTCCTTCTTGTTAAAAAAACGGTATAAAATTTTATAATACCGGCCCTAAGTTAGTTATTATTTTTATCATACATTATCAAGAGATACAAATGAAATTAATGCGAGTTTTTAATTAATGTAGGATGACTAATAAACTAAAAATAATATTCTCTCCCTTTCAGTCGGAGTCAGGGTACGGCACAGGTAGCGAAAACAGTCTAAAGCGTCATGGATCCACGGTATCACTACAGTCGAACACGCTCAGTACTGCGTCGGGGGGTAGTTTTAAACGCAGCTGTCGAGGTCTCAAAGAAAAACTGGCCCAGGTGGAGACATTCAAGGACATTTTATGCAGGCAAATTGATACCCTACAGCATTATTTCGATATGTGCGCAGAGAAGGAGCACAATAAACAAGGTAGAAACTAGAAAGGATACTAAATTTTAATCTTTTTTGTTGATATAAGAAAAGTAATATTAGTTATTTATGTAATAAGAGCAGTAAATGCAGTTTACCGCTAGTCAAGGAATCCATTTTTATTATCGGAAGTGATATCATCTGACCTCCTGATTTTATCGATAAATTTTTATTTTGTACGAATTTTTTTGCTTAGCAACAAACACGAAAGTATAGGCCATCCAGCGAATCAAGCGGTTTACGTCATAAATACAAATCACTAGAAACAATGACGTCATATGTTAAAAAGTTTACATGAGCATGTAAAACGTATTAAAATATGATCTATGGGTTGCCTTCATAAATCTAAATCTTTCTTAAAAGGTAACACGTCTGGTATAATTTTTTTCCAGCGAAATCCAATTTTATTTAAAATATTCTGAACGATACTGCTGTTATAAATACTTCATTCTTGTAGTATATGCAACAAACTATCTAGTATTATGTGGGATCCTTAAAAAAAATACAGAATACTGCACACCATACAATTTCTCTGTTTCTGTACATTGCGTATAGCGTTTGCCACACGCTGTACATATAGATTTAATTTTCAAATTATTACTGACAAATAGAACGAAATAGTACCTCAATATTACAATTCAGTGAAAGTAAGAGCCCACCAATCTATTTTTCATATTCAAAATAAGTCAATAAATTAACTACAAGCAATTGAATTTGACATGACAGAGCATTTGACATTTTGTCAATGAATAACGAAACCAAAAACAAAATGAAATACAGGTTAAAAATATAATATACACATATAATATTTAGTAATATACATGTTCAGAATTACCAATATTAAAAAAATATAATCAAACGTCATTTTGCAAAAATTTACAAAATTTTTCTTAATAATAATTTATCCAAATATAATTATTTCTATTAAAGGTGTCAAATACATAATAATAATAATAATAATAATAATAATAATAATAATAATAAACAATAAAATACCGTTAATAAAATATATTTAAAAAAATATAGAAAATTTCAAAAATCCCTAAACGTTGACGTAAACTGCTTGATTCGCTGGATAGCCCATAAACTGCATCGTGAAGAAGGATGGGTTTTACCTAATGTCAGTTTGCTTGAGTGATTTTGCTTAAAAGCAAAAAAATGAGTGCTTAAAAATAAAACTTTATCTGAGAAAAATCAGAGAGATCGTGTGGTATTGATAGACTGATTGATAGATACATTCCAAATACAACGCAAAATGAAACAATTTAATATTAGAAATTATTTTTAAACTTGAAATAGTATAACTGTCACACTGACAAATATAAACAATAACAACTGTTTATTTACTTGGTAGTGAAATTTTATCGGCGTATCAGAATTTTGTCAGTACTTCCCATTGAATTTTCAAATGTTTTGCATCATATTTGGTCAAAAACTAATGGTTGGAATTTAGCAGTAATAATTAAGAGCCAGTTTTACAATCTCTGGTTAGAATTTTAACTACAAGTTAAATAAACAATATTGAATTGGATTATTGACAGCAATGATCAATGTGTCATTTGACGATTCATTTCGTTTCCGTTTTGTTTATTTAACTGGCAGTTGAAATTTTAATCAGAGATTGCAAAACGCCCTAAAATAACCCGATCGAGCAAAAAAAAAAAAAACTAATGTTACAGCAGAAAATTGCATTAAAATTGTACGAGAATATAATAGAAAATATATATTTGGACGAAGAGAAACCAATATTATGAAATAATTTCAAAAATATATATTTTAATATAATAAACTATGTAGATGTAGATCATCAGTAATATTAGCAAACTCTCCGCTTTAATGTACTTTTAGTAAGTGGCATAAAACTATATTTATACTTAACATAAATATTTACTGAAATCACCAAGTTTTAAAATAGTTTTGGGAAATCAAGTCATAAAGTAACAATCGCACATCAGTTGATCTTGGGAAGAGTTTCAAATGACGCTGTCAAAAATTCACTTTCTTACTAAATTGCTTTGGCTTAGAGGAAGAAGGAAGTAATGTTTTTGGTACAATATAAAACGATGTATAAACGATTTAAAATCAGTGCCTTGTGTAGCCTAGTTCAGTGAAGTTCGAATAGGAAAATTTAAATAAGTAAGTTTTCTTTCATTTTGTACTTTTTAATTTATGAAAAACACGTGTGGAATATAAGTAAAGTAAACCATGTGTCTTGTGACTCATTTATTTGTACCGTGTTTAATCATAATATTATTTTTATAGCAATTACAATAGTATGTAAATTCTTACTAATCAAAACGATTGCCAAAACAAATACATAGTATGAAGCTAATGCAGTTGTAAATAAACTGGCGAAACACTAATTGAAATTGCATCTAACCCAAATATTTAACAACAGTTGTCTGTGAACCGTTGAACGTACCACATCCCAAATTAATCGTGTACAGTTAATGTGTGTTATTTTATAAAAAATATATCGGAAAATACTGTTTTCTTAATTTAGTGAGTTGTTTAATATGCAGATGAAAACAAAGAATGGTAGCATGAATGGTGATTAGGAGATGACTAGCAGTGTTTATGGTTTATTTTAAAGAAAAAAAACTTCAAATAATAATTACAGAAAAATTAATTGTATACAACTATTATTTCAAGTATTTTTCTCTAAAATAAACCATAAACTATTGACAGAGTTAAAACACTGCTAATCGTCTCCTTCCTAGTCATCTTTTAATCACTATTCATGCTAGCAGCTTCCAAAGTTTTTAAACAGAGTATCACCGATTTTAATTGGTTGGTGAATGCTGTGCACATTAAAGTTTATAACGGCAAATGTTATATTAATAGGGTAGAGTATCCTGTACCATAGTCAAAATTTAATTACCCCGGATAGGAAAGTAAAAATATATACAAATTAATGAGTACATATTAGTAAAAAAAAATGTTTAAACATTAATTCGTCACTTTTCACAACAAACAGGTTAATTGCATTAAAGAAAATTAAAATACAATAATGAAAATAACTAATTACACAAATAACTACAGTCTATTACACGAAAGAAAAACCGTCTGAGGGATATTAAATGCTATCAGAATTTCTGTAAAGCGCCACTACAATAGGGGATTCCAGCTCAATCGAATTAAAGGAAAATAGTAAAAAAATACGAATGTATATGCTGAATAACGAATATTAATAAAAAAATGAAATGGTGTAATTGAGATATTTCGGAAATAAGGGGTTTTTTGTTATAGCGCTTCGATACGAATATGAAATCTATATATAATATTTTGATTGGCGACCGAAAGACCGCCTATACATGCATAACAAATAGCGTGTTAGGAGGTGGGGATTACTACCAATGGACGTTAAGAAATTCAAATTCGAAAGGAGGGGCTAACATTCCTGCACTACAGTTTTCAAACAGTTTTTATTTTAACATAAAATTATTGCATTAAACTTAATAATTTAAATACACCTGTAATTATAAAGTATGTAGATTTATACAGTGTGATAATATTCATTTATTTTATGTAAATATAGGTAACTTAAAATAGCATATATTTCAAGAACATTTAGGTTCATGATGAAAACAGTTTGATAAAAAAACACATAAGCGTGACGTCACGTTAATCTTTTCAAAATTCGGGAGACCATAACTCGCTTATTAATAGGAATTTTTTCGCCGGATTTTCATCAATAGTCTTAGTTTTCCTAATATTTTCAGATGAAGTTATAAAAAAAAAATTGTGGAATCCCCCATTAGAAATATTTTACTTTGACTTGATATATGTAATACATTGAACCGTTTTGTTGAACCGAATTAACTACAATGTTGGCTGGTTTTATAAACGGCAGATAAATTTACTTCCAAAGTAAATAAAATTTATTCCTTCAAATGACAGTCGAATTTTTGACAGTAATGTTATAAATGTCATAAAATGAATAAAATTGATTCAAAATTGTTAGTTTTGATAAATTTACTATGAAAGTAAATTTATTCTGCCCTTTATAAAACCGGGGATATGTACAGTGGCGTTATTTCCAGACTACTGTTGGTCAACTGTTCCCCACTTCTTTTGTAAACGTTGGTGATTGGTGGAACAAAGTACGTGAATGCTCTCCCTTACCGCACCAGCTTTTTTTTGTGTCGTGAACTATATAAGCAATTAATGATGTATTCACACCACTAACACTTCACGTAAACACATGATTTTACATAAAGTGTCAAAATGCTGAGACACATATTTCCCATTTATTTATATTGCCAATTGTTGCATTCATGTGAAATCACATAATACGTGCAAGCAGTATAAATAAATGGGAAATATGGTTAAGTCGCGTTTGCATTAAAATTCTTGGTTCATCCTGTTCTTGCAAGAAAATAAAAATTGGTGTAGGATTCTATTCTCTTAGCGAGAATTGTACTCCGATTAACTAGTGAAAAATAAAAAGCGAATCGAATTTTTGGAAAAGGACGCCAATTGTACAAAACTAATGTTTACCGTCTCTCTAGATATTGCGGCCTCGCTCCCAGTGGTAGACTTCAAAGGCGAAGCCATCACCTTCCGAGCGACGACTGCAGGAGTCCTAGAGACACTGGCGCATTGTATAGAGTTGGTAGCGCAGCGCGAAGACGCATGGCGTCGGCGTTTAGAGCGCGAAGCAGAGCGACGCCGGAAGGCCGAAGCTCTAGCTGCTACCACTTTAGATCAGTTGCAGATTGTGAGGACTGCTACTCATCCTGGACCCGATCTCGAGGTAAGGGGGACTTCTATTTTTACCGAGCATCTTCATGTATTTAAAATTCACCATAAAAATTTGGTGAATATACATATGTCCGTCTGAATATAACTATTGATTAAAAAGATGATTTTTAATTACAGCAAGAAAAAAAGCTTAATTACAATAAAGAAAATTTGATTACAATAATGAAAATTACTAATAGAAAAAGTGATTATAATAAAATAAAATATAATTCACTATCCAAAAATGAGGATTAGCTTACACTTTTTTTTGAGAATCGGGCTGTTTATTATCAAGAATATATTGTAGATGGCAATATTTGCACTTATCTGATATACATTTCACATTTCTTTTCACTTGTTATCGGTGTCTTCTTCCACACACACACTCATTATCGTCGAACTCAACGACGAAATATAACTAGACAAAACATTCCCTATCCCTCTTCATTGAATGTTTTGATTTCAGCTGGCCAGAAAGAGACAGATGTGTTTTATCTAGTTCGTGAATTACTCACTAGAGGCCACTTGAATATATCAGTGTAATTTGACATTTGCGGTTTTGTTTTTGAGTGAAACGTTGGTTTTTATTTAATACCAAAGCTTATAAATAATTAAATAAACAAAACATATTGGATATTTATATAAATTAATTTTACGCATAAATTGATTTGGCAACACGGACAAGGCACACACAAACTGTAATCTTGGTAACCTTGTTGGGGTGGGCCGTACAAGCAAATGTCAAAGCCCGCGTCTCATATGTAAAATAATGCGTTTTTACAAGTTTTTTACAGATTTACAGATCTGTAAAACTTACAGATTTGACCTGTAATCGAAATATATGTATAACTTGATGTATATTTTAAAAAACTTTCTATTCTAAAATGTCAACGATATTGCGCCTCTAGTGAAAAATGCTCGAACTAGATAAAACATATCTCTGTCTGGCCAGCCGAAATCAAAACAAATGAAACTATGTTTTGTCTATTGGGTCAATTCTGAACAAATCTGTAAGTCTTAAGGTACATTCACAAATGAAAATTAGGTTTATGGTTTGTGTTTAGATTTAAGTAAGTCATTCATAAATGCACGTTTAATTTAACTTTAATTTAGTTTTGATCGTGCTGACATCTATGTAAATGCTTCGAAAACAAGATTACAATATCGGTAAAGCAGTACTTAACTTGACGCCGGAAGTTGCATTTTTTGATGTGGCCCAACGAGAGATAGCAATTTATCGAAATGTTCGATATTTAATCTTGTGTACGAGAAAAACATTTCTCTATCGGTTAACCTCATTTCCGCAATTAAGTTTTGCCAGTCGCCTTGTTTTTCTCTCATTCTGTTTAAAGGTCGAATCCACCACCTCCTATTTTTTTTTCTTTTTTTTTAAATATAAATATGTTAGCAAAACAATAACAATTTTTTTACGTCGGTTCATTATTTTGCTGTTTGACGTTTAAACGATACTAAATAAAGATAGGTGTATATTTCTATATCGTTTTAGACTCGTTTTCATTGGTGAAGTTTGTGACGTCAAACTAAATCATAAACCAAAAGTTTGGACCTTGCAATGTTTAGCTTTATGAATTGGATTTAGAAACACTAAATTCTGAAGTGTGAATGGAGTCATAACATAATATGCGGCCAAGGTCTTTAAATCTAAAGTATAAACCATAAATCTAAACCTAATTTTCATTTGTGAATGTACCTTTACAGATCTGTAAATCTGTAAATAAATGAACAAAATCGCAATGAAAGTTGCCACCCTAATGTATAATTTTATATTAATAAACAAAAATAGGTGCGTTTTTGTGAGGTTTTTACAGATTTACAGATCTGTAAAACTTACAGATTTGTTCAGAATTGCCCTATAAATTTGGTCGTTGGTCGAACTAGTTCTCTAGGATGCGTTCCCCTAAGTAATATCAAGTACTCATTGTCATTCGTCATTGTAATCACAACAATTATCAAAGACATGCGTTATTATCTAATAAGATAGATGGGAGGGGGGCAGGAATAAGGTCATTCCCAAGTCCCAGATTTGGGCAGGCGCCCCGCATATTACATGCAACATAACACCTCGTAGGTTCCTGTACCCCTATCCGCAAAAGTGCAAAATATTCCAGACATGTTGAGCTCCCAGAGGCCCATGGGTTCCAAACCCATTATGAGAGCTTAGATTACGATCGCACGTAAGTTTCAGACCTTTCCTGGATCTCAGCCTCTCATTTGGTGTTTCTTATAGCTGGTGTTTTACCACTAGCAAACCATAACCACAAACACATGTCCCACATATGTTGAGCTCCCAGAGCCCGACGTCTCAGATCTATTGTGAGAGCTAGCTTACGATCGCACGTATGTCCCAAACCTCTCGCGGATATCAGTCTCACTTGGTGTTTCTCCACTAGGTACCTTAGTGACCTTCAGAGCACACAGCTCTGTGTTCCCAGGGATATCGGAGACAACCCTTCGGATAATTAAAAAAATACTACATGTTTGCCGCCACAAAGAAATAATACAAACGTATATCTCACATGTACCATGCATATTAAATACACAAACAGTTTATAATATATCCAATCTGGTGATTCACATCTGAACGCTATACCTATACAAATAGACTGTGAGTTTGCCGCTCACTTTTATTTACTGTAAACTGCTCGTCATAATGAGTCTTTCACACACAGATCCGCATACCACTTTATACACAACTAACCATCCAAGGTTCTGGGGATGGGGGTGTTATTATATTTAAGAATATCAAGTGTTTATGTGTACGGTTCTAAATCAGTGGCGCAGAACCGAAAAGTGAATCGTACACTTTTAATATTAATTTTCAAATAAATTAAAGTAGATATTAAATTTTACCGCACTATGGGTATGTTTAAAAAAAGCTGTGAAAATTTTAATAATACGTATTTATTTATTTCGGCTAACCAATTCTATTATTTTTCTTCGAAATCCAAATTTGGCAAATGTTAGCATAACAATATCAATACCCAAATATTTTTTTTATTTACTCATATTGGCAACATCTTTAAAAATAGTTTACAAATCTAAGAAATGTATGAATCATTCCCACTCATATTTCGCTCATACGATCGGACGATCGCGTTATTTATTTGAATCAGTTCACTCAATTTTCGTATTCATTAGTGAAAGCATTGTGTAATATTCGGCTACTTTACATGCCGTATGAGTTTAAGTTGATGTAATCGAAATACATTTAGTGAATACATATCGAGTATTACTTAAATGTTTGCTTATTTCGATCAGAGGTTAGTTGAGCGATAACTATGACCAGGTCCAGCATAATTTCGACAAACTGTGTAAGTAGGACATCATTTAGTTATAAATGAATGATTAAATATTTGTAAAAACTGCAATGTTAATATTTATATATTCTTCTTAATATTTATTATTCCTAAATATAGCTGTACAAATATTATTAAATCATACGAATTATTATCGACAAGTGTGCATAAAATTTCGTCATATCAAATATTTATTTGTCTATAGGTGACCCGTATTACATAGGTTATCATAAAGTCTCCGCTTTTGTGTATTCTAACACGGGTTAAAGATCATTTGTGTGTGAACGTTTTGTTTGAATCATACAGACATATATTGTTGTTATATTTTAAAATGAATGGACTGGTAAGAATAGTGAGTTATCATAAACATTTAATATTGAACGAGTGCAAGAGATTGTAATATTTATATATTATTATAGATAAAAGATTAGAAAAATAATAATTATTTGTTTAATGGCTGTTTTGTTTATCATATTATGTTATTGTATTCAAATTAAATTACCGCTTGCTAACAACATCGTATTATAAAAATAACTTTCTGCTTACTATAATAATGATTCTCTCTGTTCTACCGGGTAAACATGGGAATCCCTGACATAAGCATGGGAAAACAGTCTTTTTCAAATATTTATATTTTCTGTCCCGTAAAACTTTGGTGATTTATGAGGTGCGGGAGGCCACGTGATTTTGACAAGTGCTTGTGGGGCCCAAACATGGTTGCCAAGAATACGGCTTGTGTACGTTGTCTGTGTTGCCAAATAAATTTGAGTGTAAAATTAATAAATAAAATTGTAAAGCTAGTTATTATTAATGAATAACATGTTTTACTTTCTAACATATAAACTTAATTTTTAAAATATACAAGACATTCATCTGATGGTTTTCCTTAAATTTAGCGCGCCAAGAAATCTTTGTGTCATAGATGGCAGCACAAGTCGCATAATTTTTTTAAAAAATATTTTAAAAATAAGTTCATGAGTTAGAAAGTAAAACAACATGATATTCATTAATAATAACTAGCTTTGCAATTTTATTTATTAATTTTACACTCAAATTTATTTGGCAACACAGGCAACTTACACAAGCCGTATTCTTGACAACCATGTTTGGGCCCCACAAGCACTTGTCAAAGTCACGTGGCCTCCCGCACCTCATTCATACAGTTTTAGAGAATCATATTTTAATTTTTAATTGTTATGGCTTTAGTGACAAAGTGAACTTGAATTATAAACTTGGTAAAAACCAATTTACTATACGTTATTTCAAGAAACGAACGTCGATTAATTGTAAAATTGCATATTAATGCCATTTTCCATTATTTTATATGCTGCCATAATGAAACTATTATAGTATTCATTACCACCTTACGAATCATAATAAATTATGGTACCGTTTACATAATTCAAAATTGGCAAACCTGATTTTTTTAGATTTAAAACTCCAAACAGTATTTTGTGACATGTGAAAGATTCATGAACTTCAAGGGGACCCACTAGATATAGGAAGGTCCTAGGTTCAAATCCCCCCAATGCCCCGAAGTCTCCACCAATCAGAATTCGATCCGTTGAAACAGTGCCGGTGACACCGTTTCATGTTGAAAAACAGTCTTTAATATTATTTATTATATTATATTCTACTAATCAATCACATACGAGTATTTCTAACAACAAAGCGATTGGGCGAAAACATTATCAACATTTTTCATTTATAGGAAGGACCACACAGTACTCTTCAGGATGATGAATTCTACGATGCCGTTGAGTCTGGATTGGACAAAGTAGATGAAGAATGTGAATTTAGGGAGCGCCTCAAATCTAATAAAACACAATTAACACCAAAATCGGCCAGCAGTAGTCCTGCTTCTTCACATAGGCTATGGCCCGAAATTGAGCAGGTAATAAAAATTACGATATTTGAATTTACTACATTTACGTGCATAGAAATCGACCAGTTCGCAGTTTTCAATTTAATTATTTATTTTTCAAAAACTAGACTTCAGATTAAAATAAAACTTATGCTCTTTCAAAGATCATTTAATACGCTTTAACATGAGCCTATATTAATTAGAATTACTTTTGTGTTCTCAAACGAAAAGTTCTAAAATGAAATGCATGAAACAAATTAACATTTACACTTAGAAACTGATACAACACTGAAAAACGAATAACTGCAATCTGTAAAACCTGTGTTGTGCTCATAATAGCAACCATATAAATATGCGCTAATTTTTATATCGGTTTAAGCACTCTAGATATATTTAGGCTCATGTTAAAGCATAATAAATGATCTTTCAAACAGCATTAGTTTTATATTAATCTGAGGTCTAGTTTCTAAAAAAAATTCAAAACTGCGAAGTGGTCGATTTCTATTCATCTAACCCCCGGTTTTATAAATGGCAGAATAAAATTACTTCCAGGGTGTATTTAGTACCTTTTCAAATCAGGAGTGGGATCACGTAAAAGTGAAAACGATATTGCGATTATCGAGAAGTGAAAACGATATTCGTTTCCTTAGCGATCACGTAAAATTAGTCACTCACTTCGTTTTCAACTTCGATTATTTCCGTTAAGTGACTACGTTTTGCGAAAACGATATCGTTTATAGACTAATGTTTTTGTATTAAATAGTAGTTTTGACAGATAATTTATATGAATGTCATTAAAAATTTTAATCTAATTTCAAAACGTATTATTCTGGCCTTTCATTCATAATAGCAATGCTATAAGAATTGAAGAAGGATACAAGTTAAATTATCAATTAGTTACAGATGCCATGTGTCATCTAATTTTGTTCCTTTTGATATTCTAGAAGAAAAAAAGTAAACAAAAATATTTCTAAATATATAATTAAAACATTAAGATACCAGTTAAGACTGCAAGTAGACAAGATTGTTATTTTAAAGTAATCTAGTTTTTATTATGTTTTGTATTTCAAGTAGGTACCTAAGTAAAAAGTAAAGTATGGATGGGCCACATTTAAATAACGGCGAATAACCTTCGGGCAGGCTGCGGAAAATGATCAATTCATAAATTTTAATTTTGTGTAAAAACTACAAAATATTAATCACAAAACACAGGCTAGAAATGTTATCTCTATTGCCTCGCAGAATGCAATACTTATCAAAATTTCCTTTCTTGGATTTATTCTTGTAATCAATATTCTTGGGCTAGAATCAAAATATACTTTGTTGTAATCTACACTTTTACAGTTACTAGAATATCAACAATGCCAGAAAATATTTCTTTAAGGTAGTTAGAAAATATCTAATCAACAGGATTTCAATTTTCTATCATAATTTCCAAAAGAGTAAAAATATAGCTATAGTAAATCATACGAATTTGGTTCTTTGCAACATTCATGAATTTTTCCTAGATTCATTCTTGTAATCAATATTCGTTTTATAATTTTCGTATTTTATTATAATTATTTCATTTTCGCCTTGCTAAAAAAATACCTTTCGAATTTGATATATCAATTTATTTTTAAATCATTTATAATGACATTTCTTTCCAAAACGTCAAATTTAACTCACTGCTCACTACATTCTTTTACTTAAATGTAAGTAAATTAGAAAAAGATATACATATACCCAAATGTATGAAATAAAAAAGGACGTAATATACGATTATCGTTTTCACATGCTTTGAGAGTGTCGAGTAGAATTCACATTTTTTTCGGTTCAAAACGATATCGTTTTCGGTTTTCACTATTTACGTGATCACATTTTCACTTGTCGACAGTCGCAATATCGTTTTCACAGTTACATGATCCCACTCCTGTTTTTAACATTTTATGGCATTTATAACATTACTGTCAAGAGTTCGACTGTCTAATAGCAAGAAAACGCTATTAATCAAATTAATATCATTTTTATCTCCGCAGGTGATGAGCGAGCAGGTGAGTTTTGCTCGGCTAGGCGTGGGCGAAACCGGACCCGGGTCTGACTCCACGTGGCAACTTTTCGCCGAAGATGGCGAAATGCGCATGTACCGACGCGAAGTGGAAGTAGATGGCATGGTGGTAGATCCTCTCAAGGCTTGCCATGTCGTTCGAGGTGTCACCGGAAGAGAGATTTGTCACTATTTCTTCCGGCCGGAGTTCAGATATGATTGGGAAGGTAAGGAGAATAATTTAATTATTATTACATATTGGTGAAAGTATTGTGCTTGCGTTACTGCATGATTAATGCCCGGTTGCACCGACGTTTCTTAAATTTACACTTAACAAAACTGAACTTACATTAAGTATCACTTAATTTTTATCTACTGTTGCACACGTATTTTTTTTAATAACCTTAAGTAAGTGTAGTTTATATATTTTTAAGTTGTTTAAATTGTACTTTTAGTAACAAGAAAAATAAAATTTAGGGATTTTTCATAGTTGATTTTGTTTGTGTCAAAATTTGGAGGTTATATTGCTAAGTTCGATTCAAATAGAATTATAGTATTTAAAATTGAAATGTAATTAAATATATTCATTGTTTTTAGCAAAAATGGTATCAGACGGAAAAAGAAAGCGAACACGAAGTGCTAACTAAGTTAATAAGTAAAACATTGAAAGAAAAATGAATGCAATACTTACATGTTGTTATAGAATTCAATATTATTTTCTATTAAAATACTGTATATTTGGTAAATCGAAACCGTTGAAAAAAGCATGATCAGAAAGAGTATGAAAATGATCAGCTCTGACGTATATATGCCTTGGTATTCCGTATAAAATTAAATCCAAAGCATCTAAATCATCATCATCGTCAATAAAATCAATAACTTCAATGATTCTGATAGAAATTAAAAACGTTTCCATTCAATATAACCTCACTACTTAAGTGCAAGATAAACTGTCAATTTCGAAGGCTTAAATTTATGGAAGCCTTAAGATGTTTATGGAGAATTTAGCGCACGGTGCAACGAAATAAAACTAAACTTAAGGCTAAACTAAACTTAAATTCTTAAGTGGTATCGGTGCAACTGGGCAGTAGTTGTTTAAAGTGAAAATGAAGAGCAAATGAGAAGAATGTGATAGAAAGAATAGATGAAGTTGGAAGAAGTATAAATCTGGTGTTCAATGTTGTTAAATCCCAGGTGTTAGTATTCCCAGGTGTTAGTATTTGAAAACAGTGAATGTGTTGATGGATGCAGTGAAACTGGAGCAGATATAAGGAAAAGATGGTATAATGCAATAAATACTCCAAAAATTTTGAAGGGTAGTCTTGCTTATGTTTGTGAAGATCATTTCATCGTAAGTAGAACTTAATAAAAAAACAATTTTCGTTGATATACATTTGTTTATTTTATTCAATAGCTTGAAGAAGATGCCGAAAATTAATTTTCTGCAAATTATTTGAATTCGCTTCTTCAAAATTAGTTTCCATAATCAAATTATTTAATATACAATAAAAACAAAAGCACGAGTACAAAATAACTTGCTGTCACGTTTGCTTTCAAGTCAAATAACATAAACGTCAAACGTAGTTCCATTTTTATTCGATAGGAGGGACTACGGGCACGGTCGCAAACCCGTGATGTCATTTGAAATTTAATATAAACTTTAAAAAATTATTTCTGTAAAACTAGAAACTTATGTGACATAAAATATATATTTTTATAAGTGGTTTTAAGTATAGTTTCAGAAAAAAAAAAAAAATTGGAAAATGTGATATGACCCCATTATGAATATGGCCGAGGCGAAAGAATTGTGCTTAGAAAGAAATGTGTGGCGAAGGATGATTGTTTCTTAACTATTGTGGTATAAAGATATATTCGTATGGTTAGTAAGAATGTTCTTAAAAGATTGGAGTGACTCAGCTGAGCCCTTATGTGTGAATGCGATGTTGAATGTGGACGAGGCGAAAGAAGTATGTTTGAACAGGAGTGTGTGGCGAAAGATGAATGTTAAGCGTGAGGAATATTTGCTGTATGATATACGTTTATTAAGAATATTATTATTGTTCTCGGGTTTGTGCTAACCCAATAAGGGCCACTTTTACAATCTCTGGTTAAATTTTTAATTGTTCGTAGTGTCAGTTATTTAAACAAAATTGAAACGAAATGAACTATCAAATGACAAATTGATCATTGCTGTCAGTAATCCGATTCAATATTGTTTATTTAACTTGCAGTTAAAATTCTAACCGGAGATTGTAAAACCTGCCCTAAGTGGAACACGCGTGATTTTTATGTATGTATGTATTATATCTTCCTCAGCAACGTTAGAGCAGATGACCGTCCTTGATCCTGTAAGCGACGACACTCTAATCTTCCACCAAACCCACAAGCGCATCTGGCCAGCGTCGCAACGCGACGTCGTTTTCTGGTCTCACATGAGTCGAATTCCAGACGATCAAGACAAAGACGGGCCGGACATGTGGACAGTTGTAAATCACAGCACTGATCATCCGGAGCACCCCGCTAACACAGGAAAGTGTGTGCGCATATACCTTACAGTTTGTCTGTTATGCCAGACTAGAATAGATCCGCCCAAGGACGGGAAGCAGATTACGAGGGAGAATTTGAGTTGTAGGATCACATATTGTTCTGTAGGTGAGTTATGTTTAGAAAATATATGAATTTGGTATCATTTTCAGTGATAAAACAGCCTATTTAGGGCTAAGATTTCAACTATATTATTGCAACATCTAGAATCGTGAAATCATGAAAAGCTCATAAATTGAAATCGCTGAAAGAAATACTAAATGAGTTACACTAGCTTATTATTAGTAGTATAAACGATTAAAATTTCACAACTCTTCCTAACATATCCCATAGATTTTCAGTTGGTTTCATATTTGGGGAACGAGCAGGCCATGGAAGCACTGATATTCTGTGCTGATTAAAGAGTGTTAGTACTCTTCTCCCAACATATGGTCTTACGTTGTCTTGCCCATATACCTATTAACTAATATATTGCGGATCCTTTGCTTTTCTTGAAGGAAACACTGTGAAATGGAAATATCATTTCTGCATAAGTCTATCTCACACAAACACCCAACCGCGAATTATGCGCAAGCTTGGAAACCTTGACTACTATTGGCTAACGAGGAAACCATGATCATTTTTTACGAATCACAGAGTTCTGTTTATTAACAACTAGAGCGAGAAATTTTTAATTTAAATTTGAGAAATTAAACAATGTAGCTACTATTTATTTTGTATGTAAATTCTTGAATATAAATATTAGTAATAATAAAAAACATTGACATATTCTAGTGTTAAATTTGAATTAAATAATTTACTTTGTTATACTGTAAAAATAATAGGAATACAATCTGGTCAGGATTAATTTATTTAGGTGACAATAAATTACTGTATGAAACACAAAGCAAATACTTTCAAAGTGCAACTACAAACAGAAATGAAATCAAACGTCAAAGTCAAACCATGTGCTCGCTGCATCACCAGGGCAGCGTTCCAAAACCAAGAATACCGAGTTTTGGCGTAGAGTATGATGTGTTGTGTTATGGAACGAATGAGAGTTTTGTTGAAGTACAAAATTGAAACTAAATTAAAAATAATTTTATAAAACTAACAAAACTACTTATAATTACAACATTAATGTTAAGCCCGTAATAAAAGCGCTTTTATGGAGCACTCTCCTCAATATAATATGAAAGTACGCTCCATAAAAGCGCTTTTATTATAAAAGTATGCTCGTAATACACGCCAACGAATTTACTTATGTTTATTTTCAACCAAAAGCATGTTTTCTTCCTCAAGAAGGCAAATTACTTTCATATGTTGAGAATCGTGAGTATCTACGTTTGAAAATATTGTGGAATCATTTCTATACCCTCCTCGTTAGTAGAGTAAGTAGAACATAACTTTGGAGTAAACTCTGGCTGTTTTGGAACAGGTAAACTCGGAGAGTAAGATTATTAGTTCTGAAACGATTTTGAATAATTTCGTACTCTTAAGAGTAGAATTTTGGAACGCAGCCCAGCCAGCGACGCTGTCAGCGTTAGCCAATAGTAGTCAAGGTTTCCAAGTTTCGAAGTTGGGCGTTTGTGAGATAGACTTATGCAGAAATGATATTTCCATTTCACAGTGTTTCCTTCAGCTACTCTTATGGGAAAGATACGAGCATTAGCAATATATTAGTTAATAGGTATATGGTCTTGCCGATATATGACTAATAAAAAGCAACTTGTATGCCGAATCTCATTTATTTATTCCAATATTTTTTGGCGTTGCATTTTCAACGACCGCTAATGTATTTGGTCATCGTGAATATAATAAAGTTTTTAGTTTATACGTAATTAAGATTAATACTTATAATTAAAGTATGAAAAAATTCGTGCAGGACCTGATTATTTGCTTTTTTGTGTTAGTTAATCCAGGAGGCTGGGCACCAGCATCAGTCCTTCGCGCTGTATACAAGCGTGAGTATCCTAAATTTTTGAAGAGGTTCACGGCCTACGTCATCAACCAGTGCAAGGAGCAGCCCATAATGTACTAACACAACACAACACCTGGGAGACACGTCATTGTATGTTCAGCACCCTTCTTTAACTTATGTCAAGGATGATGTATTTTATTTTTAGGAAATATAATTTATTTTTATGTCAATTTTTGTTTTCTTTTGTATATATTTTATTAAATTTTCAATAAATGGTATATTTTTATTAGTTAGTTTTTACTATACTTGTACTACAACTAGATATGAAAATATTTTGTATAAAGTTTGAAAAGGATTCCTAAAAAATATAGGTACAAAGACAATAACAAACTTATTAGGAATAAATTTTATACAAAAATAAAATGACATTTTGATTTTAATCATTTTACACAGATTTCCACAATTATTAAGAATTATTTTTATCATACGTGTTATTTACTGAACACCATAGTGTGGGCACTGAAGACTGCAGTGAAAAGTGCACAAAAGCACAGGTTTCCGAAAATAATTTCTTGGGTTTTTATAAATTTTCAGGCTTATTCTGTAACAAAGTGGTTAATTTTTAACAACTGGTTAAAAACTTTATCCAATAGCGATTGAAAAATCCTATTTTTTATTATATATTCGGGCCTATTCTGTAACTCAGTGGTTAATTTTTAACAACTGGTTAAAAAATTTAACTAATCAAGTAGGTTGATATATAACAAACAATTGGATTTTTAGTTGTTAAATCAACATCTATTGGATAACAATTTTAACCAGTTGTTAAAAATTAACCACTTTGTTACAGAATAGGCCTAATTACAAGTTGTTAAAAATTAAACACTGAGTTACAGAATAGACCTGTATATTTCATTTGTCAAAATTAACATTTTAATTAAATTTGTTATGTATCTAGTTGCAGTACTAAAAATCTCCAAAAAAAATATATTTAAATTATCGAAATTAATGTCTGTATACAACAGTAATACAGTCAATCATCCTACATTTTATAATTTCTAAGATACAAAAGTTTTTTAAAATAATTGTTATCTTGCTTATGACTGTAGTGAGATTGAACTGTTTTACGAGTGAAATGTTAAATTTGTGTGAATTTTGAGAGTGATTTTATCTAACTAGAATTGATTCCGATCAGAATCAGACTGTACAAGTATGATATAAAAACATTCAGTTCTATAAAATACTGGAAAGAGCCACTCGTTTATAAATAAATGAAAAGGAGGGCACACATTTATTATTCAACAATTAAAACAATAACTCCGGACTCGGACTTAATATAAATTCCAAAAAAGGTGCCGTACACAACCCTTTATGAAGAGGTTATTAAGATAAAAAATTATTGTAAAAATAAGAATAAAGAGGAATACACAAAAAAAAACTCTCAACAAATAGTTTTTTCAAATATTATCTGAACCGTATAATAATAATGAAAAATGTTATTGAATATTGAAATATGGTACCAAAGTGAAGATACCGAATAATGATAAAAAGGAAAAATGAAAACTTTGTGAGTAGTCTTTACGTTTGTATTGTTAGATAAAAAATCTATCACTTTAAGCGGTAAGTACTTTATACATATAAAAGAATAAATTTCCAAACTTAAATTTACGTTTTTGGGTGTCAGAAGTGTAGTATATATTTAATATCATTATTGTATTCATATTGTAAACCGTTCTTCACTATATATTTATTTATAACAATAAAAACAATAATTAAAATTTTCTTACCATATGATTGTCATGACTAACAAGGTTAATTTTTCTCTTTTGTAAACAGCAAAAAAAATAATTATTTAATACATGAATTATATACCATAGTGGCCAGGAAAATATTATGAATCGATTAATATATAAATTATTATTAATATCAATGCTTTAACTACGAAAATGTTTAAATAATTGCACGGAGAACAACAGTAGCTTTGACGCGCGTACGCAGAACACGCGGGAATGAAGAGAAACCGTTAGCCTGGCTAACTACGATTCAAATTTCTTACTTATTTGTATTTTTTCATCAACTTATTTAAAAAGGAGAGGTTCACGTTGAAAATTTTGAGAAATTGGAGTATTCCAATGTAGAAAATTTAAGGTAAACAATGATATAACATTGTGGATTATGCAAAAAATAACAAAATGTAAAAACTTCGTGCTAGCTTTATTATATTTTGCGTGTTCACAAGTTTTCTGTGTCATCAGCTCGTCCTACGTTATATTCGGTAAAATGCAAATTTTCAAGAATTCATATCTCGCTTAAATTAAATAAAAAAGAACACAAAACTTTAGATTTGAAATACAAATATATTTATATACTCCGGCATATGCAGTATCTCCATTTTTTCTAGTGCTCGAAGAACCTTAAGGCTCTCTTCAGCTCCTTATAGAGTTGAATGTAAACAACCGATTCCTGCCTGTCTACTATATTAGTTGTTAAATTATACGTGAATATGAATATTTGTATATAAAAGATAATATCTATTTATGTGAATATTTAAAAGACTGCTTGACTATGTAATTGTTGCCTTGCATTAGTCTAATATCTGTCTATTATTTCAACTGACCACAAATTTTAAGATAAATATCGTTTATCATGTGCATTTTTTGTATATAATGCTCTCTATTTTATTATTTTCCATAAAGTAATTAATATGAAAAATAACCAATGGTAACACCATTAGGTGGCAACCGAGTAGTAAATGAAGAATCACTTACTGCATGTAAAGTTAACATTCTTAAACTTTTCTAGCTTTTTGTATTTCGAAGTTATATTAGAATATCATTATAATAAAATGTAAAGTTTCAAAACAACTATTACTCGTACAAAATATTGTTTTATTCATATACTATTACTTTGCCATCTAGCGGCATTACATCATAACAATGTCTAATACTACGTCATTCCATGGCGCATTACACATACCGTTTCAAAATGATATAAACTTCAATAATTATTTAAAATTTATCATAAACATAATTTTCATTACAAAGTTAATTTTTGGTTACTAGTACATCTAAGGTTCAATAAATATAACCTAATTGTGAAATTTGATTTATGTGAAACACCCAGGGATGGTAACAGAAACCGGAACCGAAACCATTAACCGAAAAATACCGAAAAAAAATGAGAACCGAAACCGAAACCTGTACCGAAATTCGAAACAGATACTAAACCGGAACCGAAAGCAAAACCATTTTTTATTTATCGGTTAACCGCATTATATACAGGTCTCTTGTTAGTTGTTAAATATTGTAAATTTTTATTTTTAAAATACGTATAAAAAAGAATAAACATAAATTTATTTTCTATTTTTTTTTCCGAAATTTCTACGTAGTACCTCAATCGGGTGGTGCTCGAAATACGTTACATGCTACATTTCCATAGGCATTTAACATGGGAAATTAGAATATTTTGAATATTTGCTTCCCATTAAAATTGATTGTTATAAAACTTTGTACACGTGTTTGTGGACACTTTTTGCATCATTATAATAATTCATTGTTCAATCAAAACTAATAATATTATTATTCTCGTAAATTACTTTTGCAAAACCGAAACCCTTTTAGTAAAACCGGTATACCAAAACCGATTGCTGTATAAAAACCGAAACCCAAATCAAAACCGAATTTTTATTTTCACGATGACCGAAACCGTAACCTAAACTGATATTTTTTATGGTTACCATCCCTGGAAACACCCTATTAAAAACGATAATAATTTCTATTCGAAAATATTTTGTCCATTTTAACTACAATCTTCAATGTAATAGACTACTTTGCTTAACTGTGTGATAAAATAAGTCCAGTCCCTATATTACATATAAAATATTCTTGTATTTTGTTTAAAGCTAAATATAGCAATGTCGTTTAATATTATAGTATTATACTATGTATCTATAGACTAAAAGCTTTATATATGAATTCATAAGTTATCAAATGTACTGTTAAAATAATAAATTGATATTAATTTTATTCATTCTTTTAATATCTTTTAGTATGTTTTTAAATTTAAATTATTTAATAGTGGAACAATTAGGTTCGTAAGAGTTATTATAAAAATTAATAAAAACCTATTTTTGGCTAAAAAGTTCAAAATTAAAAAATAGTATATTACTAGCTATACCCGTTGCAAATATTTGCAACAAAAATATGGGGTAACGTTATTCATTCATTTCATTTTATAACGTAAATAATTTATAGTCACCAACAAATATTGTTATTGTTGTAATCAACGTGTTTCATTTATGATTTCAAGTTCAATTATTATAGTAATAATGGCTGTTTTATTGTCCACAAAAATTTTATGCATTATTGTAATCTATGAGGGATTAACGTGTTTCTACTATGCAAATTAACATCTTTATTATACAATATGCATAATCATTGCATGTCTATACCTTTTACAGTATAATTTCACACTTTTGATATTCTATTTCACGTTAACAAAATATGATTTCACATTAACGAACCTTGATTTCACACAAAGGAAACTTGAATTCACAGTAACGAAAACTAATTTGTCACTCCTGAATACCGATTTTGTAACAATGAAAACAGAATTCACAATTTTAAACACCAGTTTCAACTAAATGAAAACATATTTTATATAGGAACTTTAAATGGACACCTCCAAGAAAGGGCAGAAGGGACAGTAGCCACCTCTTGGAGAGGCGAAAAAATAAAGCATTTTTATTGTCTCTAAAATATATTAAAATGTCTTTTTGTCCTTATAAAATATTAAATAAATAACGAATAGCATTTTTCAGAAACTTAACAACAATAATGAAACTTGATTACAACAATGATAAAAGTTTATTACAACAATGTTAGCTACGTTAGAAGCGAGAATATGTAACCCGACGGTTTAAAATCTGTTTTCTTTAGTTAAAATTAGTTTCCATTGGTGTTAATTCAGTTTTTTTTTCCCTGAAACCAGTTTTCGTTAATGTGAAATCATATTTCGTTACTGGGAATTCACTTTTCATTTGTGTGAAATTCGTTTTCGTTAATGTGAGTTCATATTTTGTTTACGTGAAATCAGTTTCAAAAGTGTGAAAACATATTATAAAAGATTAAGGGGTAGCGTTTAAGAGCGGGAAAATAGGGTTATCCAACTGGTTGATTATAATATAATACTTTTGTATTTAATGATTTCGTTATTTAAAAACCTGTAAATGTACACCTATCTCTTGTGCATTTTTAAATAGGTAATAATGCTGTATTTTAGATAAAGGATATATTTATCAATAAATTTTTAAAATTTAGATTAAAAAAAATTATTACAAAATATGTATCTCTATTAATTTTGCTTAATATTATTAAATTACTTACCATATTTAAATTAATGAATTAACTATTATATTTATTAATTTTTGAGGGAAAAAATTCCTTCTCATGTTTTCATTGTAAGTTGACATGTTGACATATTTATCTGTCATTTAAGGTCAACTTTTGACTTTTGTATTAAAAAAGCTTTGCATGATTTAAGATATTTACCTGTTAAATTATTTAACTTTGCATTAATAAACCAGCCCTAAATAATGCAAAATATTATTTTGTAGCAGTTTTCATATTTTTTGTATGTATTCTAAATCATTCTCTTCATCTTCATGTTGCTCAGTGCTGCCATCTATCGGTTGACAGCGGTACTTAATAAAAAATCTTTAAGGCCTTATAAAAAATAGACGGAATCAAAACTGTAACATTTTAGATTTTTGTGCACATCTACATGCTAATAGCTTTCATTTAAAAAAAGAATCATTAAAATCGGTTCGGTAGAAGTCCATAACTAAGGCCCCAAAGAAAAACCTTATTTTTTTATATATATAGACTAGCTGTACCCGTTGCAAATATTTGCAACAAAAATATGGGTTTAACGGTATTTATTCATTTCATTTTAAAACGTAAATAATTTATAGTCACCAACATATATTGTTATTTTTGTAATCAACGTGTTTCATTTATGATTTCAAGTTCAATTATTGTAGTAATAATGGCTGTTTTATTGTTCTATGAGGGATTAACGTGTTTCTATTATGCAAATTAACATCTTTATTCGGTTTAAAACAATATGCATAATCATTGCATGTCTATACCTTTTACAGTATGATTTCACACTTTTGAAATTCTATTTCACGTTAACAAAATATGATTTCACATTAACGAACCTTGATTTCACACAAAGGAAACTTGAATTCACAATAACGAAAACTAATTTATCACTCCTGTCTCCTGAATACCGATTTTGTAACAATGAAAACAGAATTCACAATTTTAAACACCAGTTTCAACTAAATGAAAACAGATTTTATATAGGAACTTTAAATGGAAGGGCAGAAGGGACAGTAGCCACCTCTTGGAGAGGCAAAAAAATAAAGCATTTTTATTATCTCTAAAATATATTAAAATGTCTTTTTGTCATTATAAAATATTAAATAAATAACGAATAGCATTTTCCAGAAACTTAACAACAATAATGAAACTTGATTACAACAATGATAAAAGTTTATTACAATAATGTTAGCTACATGCTACATTAGAAGCGAGAATATGTAACCCGGCGGTTTAAAATCTGTTTTCTTTAGTTAAAATTAGTTTCCATTGGTGTGAATTCAGTTTTTTTTTCCCTGAAACGTTTTCGTTAATGTGAAATCATATTTCGTTACTGGGAATTCACTTTTCATTTGTGTGAAATTCGTTTTCGTTAATGTGACTTCATATTTTGTTAACTTGAAATCATTTTCAAAAGTGTGAAAACATATTGTAAAAGGTAGCATTAAGGGGTAGCGTTTAAGAGCGGGAAAATAGGGTTATCCAACTGGTTGATTATACTCTTTTATATTTAATGATTACGTTATTTAAAAACCTGTAAATGTACACCTATCTCTTGTGCATTTTTAGATAGGTAATAATGCTGTATTTTAGATAAAGGATATATAATTCAATAAATTTTTAAAATTTAGGTTAAAAAAAATTATTACAAAATATGTATCTCTATTAATTTTGCTCAATATTATTAAATTACTTACCATATTTAAATTAATGAATTAACTATTATATTTATTAATTTTTGAGGGAAAAAATTCCTTCTCATGTTTTCATTGTAAGTTGACATGTTGACATATTTATCTGTCATTTAAGGTCAACTTTTGACTTTTGTATTAAAAAAGCTTTGCATGATTTAAGATATTTACCTGTTAAATTATTTAACTTTGCATTGATAAACCAGCCCTAAATAATGCAAAATATTATTTTGTAGCAGTTTTCATAAATTGTATGTATTCTAAATCATTCTCTTCATCTTCATGTTGCTCAGTGCTGCCATCTATCGGTTGACAGCGGTACTTAATAAAAAATCTTTAAGGCCTTATAAAAAATAGACGGAATCAAAACTGTAACATTTTAGATTTTTGTGCACATCTACATGCTAACAGCTTTTATTTAAAAAAAGAATCATTAAAATCTGTTCGGTAGAAGTCCATAACTAAGGCCCCAAAGAAAAACCTTATTTTTTTATATATATAGATGTGGCAAGTGTGTGAAGTTGAAATTTTTACATGAGGGTGGAGATTGCGACACGAGCCGAAGGCGAGTGTTGCAAACCACCCGAATGTAAAATATAGGCTTCACACACGTGTTACATACTATACTTTTTCTACGACCTTACAATAAAATATATTTTATCTTCACATTGTCATTCTTTTAACGTAAAGCCTCTGTGTTATAGACTTGTGTAACCATGGTTACCAACGTTACGGGTGTTTAACAGGTTTGTTTTATTAAAATACAATTCAGTTTGTAATATTTAAAATAATGAACGGTGCGTGAAATGTTACTTCACGCACTGTGTGCAAAAAATCAAACTTCACAAATAAAAATTAATACGTGAAGTACTCACTTCACGCATGGGAGTAGAAAAAAAAGATTTTTGCAATTTTATATACTTATAAATGGGTCGATATGAAAATATGATCATATCATCATTGAATTCTATGGACCAAATTACATAAGTATACGAATTTTTAGAAATTTTGAACAACTGGTTCAATTTATGTACATGGTGTTTATTAAAAAGCGCGCCATTGGCATATAACATGGGAAATCAGTTTTTCCTGGCGCAAAACTTTAAACATTTTTTTTGTAATTGCATTTAAATTCTAGGGCTATCACTACAAGTAATGACCAACACAAACAGGGTTAGTTAAAAGTAGGGAGACGGCGTTTTATTGTCGTTAATATTCATTTTAGGAAATTATGTTCAACACAAAAGTGATTTAAGAAATTTTGATTTACATTTGAGAATACTTGATTTTTTTTTCTTCCATTGTTTTCGAGTTACGGTTGTCCGGTGTTTTTCCTTGTAAAAATATTATTAAAATAAATTGCAAAAAAAAAACAAAAATACTGTTGTAAAGAGAAAAAAAATACGCTATGTCGAATGGTAGAGTAAAATTAACAAGTTCCCATTTAAAAAAATTACGCGGACAAGCGTAACTCAAAAACAATTGAAGAAAAAAAATCAAGTATTCTCAAATGTAGATCAAAATTTCTTAAAAAACTTTTGTATTGAACATAATTTTCTGAAATTAATATTAACGACAATAAATCGCCGTCTCCATACTTTTGACTAACCGGTATATATATGTATATATATATCATTGTTTTTATAGACATACATATCGGTATTACATATTTGATTTTTATAGTCCCTAATCTGAGCGATCGTACAGTAATATTCAGTATCTATGTATGTTTTTGTAGAAAATTATCTTGATAAACACCTATTACTTGACACGAATTAATATTTTAAACAAGTTTCATATTTTCATAATTTGTATACGGGTTACAAAAAGGCATTAACTTTAATACTATACGAAACGTACAAAAAGTTTCACATTTTTCTTCTTATCAGATGTAGAAATATTTACTCCTTTCTGAGTACATCTCCCTAAACTGGATTTTCTACCTGTAGGCTTAGAAAAAATATGTTTAGGAATCTCGATGGTCCTCAGGTAATGCATCCCTTTCTCCTACACCCTTTGGTCAAGTTTAGTTGCAATCAAACACTGTAGAAGTGAAGAGAAGATGATGGAAATTAAAATTGTTTGTGCTGTTCTTTTAATTTCTTCTCTACCAACTATTTCTGCGCAAGGATATTTCGCGAATTCTTATTTGGAACGACAATTACTATGTGCTTTGGACAGAGCACCTTGTGATTATTATGGATTTCAAATAAAACGTAAGTTTTTTTTCTAATAATTCATTAGCTACATTTATTTGATTTCACACGAAATAGATTCCCACACTTTTTCCTGTAGCAGATTTTAAAGTATGATTTTGTATACTCAAAATGGTGGATCAAGCAGGTAATAACTGCACTAATAGATAAAATAATACTTTAACAGTAATATTATAAACTTTGACAATTTGTGTTAAAAACTAATTAACGTTACCAGGAAGTTCTATTCTTGTAGAAGAATCATAATTTGGTATAGGTATAAATAAATATTATCGATTTCGGTTTTTTTGAATCAAATATTTCTGTAAAATTACATCATAAGTAGTTTTTAATTATTTCCATTTTATACACATTATAGGGACCAATGAAATATATACTAACTGGAATGCGCGTACATACCGTGACTGTGAAGGCATATTGAAAGCTGGCTGCTGGAGTAGTCGGCAAACATCGGGACAGTTCGTGAGTAGACGGAAATTATTTCGTGTGGCGCAGGTTTAAATAAAATGTATATGAGTAGTGTTTATTTAAAGATTTATTATAAAAATTTAATGAAATTATTATAAAAAATCTGTTGTGGCCAGCACAAGACCTCTCGCCATTTCCATATTAGGCTATATAAGTATTGTACTGCACTTCACTATCGAACCGTCGTTTTATAACAAAATATTACATAACTTTACCCAAATATTGTTTTTTATTGTATTTAACATGTCTTCTGCACACATATAATTCTAATTATATATATTTTTCATTGTATGAGGAAGTTTCTAAATGTGAGAGATTGTTCCAATTCATTAACCAGTTTGGAGGTATTTTTGATGGATATATGCATTTTACCACAATTTTACCTATAATTTCAAATATTTAATTAATAAAACAATAAGAAAAATTAAATATACTTCCCAGAAAAAGCTATCAGAATGTCACTAAAACTGTTGATATTTGACAATGACATGCATGACATGTGTCATGTTATAAACATTGGAATTTGTCAACTGGTTTCCTTAGTGCCTTAGCCTCTGCGATTAGTTTACTCTATGAATTATAGTGTCTTTATCTCTAAATCTATACAAGATATAATAAGAATTTTAAGTGTATTAGATGGAGAATTTTATGTTCTTCAATATTTAATAAAAAAACTCCCAAAAATTATATTTAGAAGAATTTTTCTAAGAAACTACTACTTCCGGTTGTTCAATTATTACCAAAACCTTTTCAGCTCTTCCCAGGAATGTCACGTTGAGGAATCCATAGTTAAACAGGTTTTAAGTATTATAGTTTTTGAGGAATCATGTCTACAACATCCAGACATACATACACACATACACACATCCACACACACACACACAGACATCATTTTAAAAATGTTATAATCGGATTCTAGGGACCTTAAATCGTGCTTATTCAATAAAATCTGGATATGCGAATTTTAGCATGAATCCTCTCTTAGCGAGAGGTAAAAATACAACTATGTATATAGAAATATCTTACATGTGAAAACTATTTTTTTTTTATTTTCCGGCATCTTTTTATATAAAATATAAAATTATTGTCACCAACAGTAACTCAATTAAACCTCAAAATGAAGCATAAACATGAAAATAAAGCGATCAGCTATGATACGAATTATTCGGCTAGAACGTGCGCGAACAGGACCAGCCATTGTTGTTCAATGGGGCTTCAGTGCAGCGTACGCTGATAAGGTAGAGTATATGCGAGTTCCAGTTAGTATATATTTCAGTGATAGGGACTGGTTGTGATCCAGAGGACCCGGGTTCGATTCCGACCACGTCAAATTTGAATTATTCCAATTTTCAAATATATGTATATTATAAAATTAATCCAGGTGGTGCTTTCTCCACGATACCTGATACTTTTGAAAGCCCGTGAGATACTCCTGATAAACGCTCTCATCAGTACATATTGGCACACCCAGAAATGGGTAATAAGCCTTTATGATATACACATTTATGTAAATGTTGTTTTACAATATTATCATTATTTCTATACCAAACACTGGTGTATTTTGATAATTGAAAATAATTTATAAGTTGGTAATTTGTTAATAATAATTTTTATCTTTTTTAGGTTCTTTACCATTCCTTTTGAACAATGCCCAATGCAAGCAGTGTGATCCAAGTAAAATGTCTAACGCTCAAGTTTTGGCTAGTTATATCCAAATGAAATATCCAGAAATATGGAACGAACTAATGATAAAATATGGAATGAGGAATAGGATTCCAGAGACCAACAGAGCTTATAGAAAATAAAAAAAAGGAAAAAAAGATTTGGCCCATGAGGGGATCGAACCCGCGACCTTCGCGTTATTAGCACGACGCTCTAACCAACTGAGCTAATGGGCCAGATATTATGATAGTTAAATTCTTTAGTATATGACGTAGATATTTTGTAAAATTAATTTATTTACATAAATTATAAAATATATGTAATAAATATTGAATAAATATTCCTATACAAGTATATCTAAAATATATATTAGTAAATAAGTCTCAATATGAATTAAGTAAATAATGTCACATATGCCCGGTTTCATAAAAAAAATTATTTATAGATTGCACAGAATAGAATGGAATAGAATAGAATAAGGAATGGAATAGAATAGGAATAGAAATTTAAAGACCATTTATAGATTGCATAGAATAGAAGACTTGGAATAGAATGACGTCACTTTTGTATCACTTTTGCACTAAATTAACTATATTTATTGGTGATTTGAATAATGTCATTGCTTGTTTTTGCAATAAAATATAGTATTTCTGCAAAATCAATGTTGTCTACAGAAAGTTTTTACGTTAGGGGATGGGCCAAAAGCAACGAAGTTACAAGTCTCACGAATATTATCGAAGCACGCCGAATGGAATGGAATAGAATAAGAAATAAAATTTGGTTATATCCTATTCTATTCCATTCTATTCTATTCCATTCTGTGCAAGTATAAATGGTTCCATGCATTTACATTGGTTTAAATTTCTATTCTCTGTGCTATTCTGTTCTATTCTATTCCATTCTGTTCTATGCAATCTATAAATTAAGCTTTAATTATTTGTTGAGTATGCAAATTGAAAACTGTTTTCAACTAAAACAAAGAACATGTGATATAGAATTGTGTGAATATTGAAACATGAATGTGTGTGTATGTGTTTGTGGTCATAAGGTCATATTTATCTGAATATCTGATAAACTGTATAACAGCTAAATTTAATAGATTCCAATAAACATTATTCTCGCTGAAAGGAAAGAATGAGTTCCAGGTTCGCCCAGAACTTTACATCCAATTATTAAAGAGTAAAATAAGAGAAAGGATAAGTTAAATGTCAAATACTTCCTTTTTTACACATTTATTTTTTAATAAGAAGGTATCACCAATATATTAGTATATTTATATTTCGTATATATGATGAATATTAATTACAAATACACAACATGGTGAGTATCAAAAACACAAGCATTATGGATTTAGCGTGTGAAATCATTTTCTTTTCTCGCATTCTAGATTCTTTTGGATGTTGGTAACAGAGTAATAATTTAAATTGAATTTAAAAACATGATAAAAATAGATCTAGAGTGCTATGTGATTATTTAAAAAAATGAATGTCGAGTTTACTATCAAATACCATATGTATAATATTTTTTGTTTTGTTGTTTGTTTTGACATTTAACACATACAATAAGGTACATTCTTCTTCAGTACGTATGCAACTATTGTTACATATAAGTAAGTACAGGGTGAAAATCGAAAAGTGAGACAGGCGTTTAACATGGGAATTCAGTTTTTCTTTGAACAAACGTTACCTAATTATGTAAAAACACTTTAAGTAAAAGTTATAGAGATTTAAATTCTGCATCTAAATCATGTGAAACAATTATTCTAGCTATTTGATAATATAAACGTAAAAATTAATTATAAAGTTACAGTTTTTATGAACTTTTAGTCTAGGCGGTCATGGATTTATGACAAAAAATAAACAAATACGTTATTTTTAACTGTCATTTATAACTAAATTTGGATTAAAGCAGTAAATTAACAAAATATAAAAAGGTAAAATGTTTTAGTTCTAATTGACAGTTAAAAACAATGTATTTGTTTATTTTTCTCAAATCCATGGCTGCTTAGACTAAAAGCTCACAAAAACTGTAAATTTACAATTAATTTTTACGTTTATTTGAAGAGCTAAAATAATCGTTTCACATGATTTATATGCAAAATTTAAATATCTATAACTTTTATTTGAAGTATTTTTGTATAAAATAATTAGGTAACGTTTGCGCAAAGAAAAACTTACACCCTGAATAAGTAACAATTTATAATACGGTGAAACTTCAAAATATTATGTTATAGTTGTAAAAAAAACGACCACTTCTCATACCCAAAAACTGGTTTGAGATACGGCTTCAACGACTTTACCAATATATTGTTCGAGTCGAAAAAACTATTTTACAAATTTCTATGAAAATATTCTCATGATTCCACGGATACATTTTAATTAAATATTATCGGTAATAGCCAAAAGCCAAAAATTTGGAATTTGATATTCTTTGAAATTTTTTATTTAATTTATTTAAATTCTTTATTGAACAAGGAGAAATGATGTATAAAATGTTTTGGTTAAAGATTTACTTAAAGTAAATACCAAAGATAGTCATTTTATTTAAAAAAAGAACAAAGCAAAATCAAATAAAAAATTATAATATATTTAGCGTATTTAGGGCCGGTTTTATAAAGAAATTTAATCAAAGTAAATTTAATGAAAAGAATTTTGACATCAATGATTTAAATGTCATAAGAACAGAGAAACTGATCCGAATTTGTTCATTGCATTAAATTTACTTCATAACTAAATTTTAAGTGAAGATACAATTTTCACTTTTCCTGTCTCTGGGTTAACTGGGGAGGGGGGGGGGGGGGGGCAACGGCCCCCACCGTGCCCCACCCTGCGTACGCCCATGGTAAAATAGTTGAATACTTCGAAAGTTACTCCTATAGTACTCTCTCTACGCTAGCTTTGAAAAGCCTGAAATGGTTCAAATATTTCGTTATTATCAAAATTTTTTCGCTATCGCCCAGAAAATAAGCTCTTTCTGATCACTATGTAGACCGGAAAGTCCTTCTTTGCTGAGCTAGCTCGGAAAGTTGTCTATAAGGGATCGGAAAGTACTTTACCGATCCCGGGACCGGTAAAGCTAAATGTTTCCATGGAGATCAGTTGTTTATTTATTTCTTATTTGCTCGCAGTAAAAAATAAAATAATACTTTTTTATTCTTTTTTCAGGATCGCAAAAAAAATATTGTACCCAACATTACCTGAAAGTGTCTATACTGGGCTCACAAGCTTCCAAAGCTCGCCTACGGTTCGCTCTGGAATATGCTTGCGCATCCAGTAAAGTATCACTTTCAGGTCTTGTTTCGTAAATTACTATTACGAATAGAAGAGAAGCAGATTTACACATCCAGAAATGTGTTGACGTGATGACATATTTAGTTTATTTATTTATCTTGCAAAATAAAAAGATTTTTTTAAAAAACTAGCAAATAATTTCTAAGGCTAACCTATCCCTGAAAGAAGATTCTTGGTCAAGTATCATATTATTAATAGCCTAAAGAATGGACTAAATATGTAACACAATTTTTTAAATTTATATTTATAAATGGAGGTAGATACAGGAAAGTAAGAATTCTTCGGACTTGCAAGACAAGTTTTACATTTTTTGACGATTTTCTCTCTGTGATATGTTGGTTTTAACTATTTATTTATTTATTCATATTTATTTATTTATTTTTTTAATTGTCCGTGTTGTTCTGTTATCCACATGTGGTTTCCTTTTTTCGACCAGACCATTCTGTATTTTATATTTTTTGTAATTTATATTTATTTTGTGTTCATATGTTACTATTTCGCTTTTGTATCATATTTTAGGGCCCTGAAGAAGACTATTGTATAGTCGAAACATCGGCGTGAATAAATTTTATTAATTGACTGCAAGTCCGAAGAATTCTTACTTTCCTGTATCTACCTCCATCCTAACACAGTCGAATATTGATTTTTCAATATTTATAAATGTATAGCATGTGATATTACCTTGATTTTTTTTTGTAATTAATAATAATAAATAATAATATATCATCACGGCGTATTACCCATTTCTGGGTGTGCCAGTATCTACAACACATGTAGACTTCGGTAATGATGACGATATATTTTACCGTGTGGGCGCTTACCAGGCGTCACCTCACGGGCACTCATAGCTGGTGTGGAGAGTGCACGACAGGGGTCACTTTTGTGCCATTTAAAATTGGAAATATTTGGCTTCTGTCGGGATTGAACCCGGTTCCCCCAGGTTCGCGACCAGACACTCAGGCACGAAGCCTCGGGACCACTTTGTAATTAATAATTTTAATAATATTTTGAAACATAATATTATTAATAATAATAATAATAAACAATTATAATATTATTTTTTTATTAAAAGTATACAATTATTGTACTAATTTTCATATTAAACATTTAATAAAATACATTTTTGGTACAAACAATATTTCATATGTTGTTTTATAAACAAATCCATAGAACAATTTCAGTAGAATGTTACATAAAATACTAAACTACTTCCATAGTGTTTGTTCGTACATTTATCACAAATGATTCACCAGCAAGTCTTGATGATAATGACAACTTATTTTAAAGGGAGATTTAGATTTTCCCTGCCGCATGCAGCTCCTCATAGCGTTTCTTGTATGAACCTTCAGGGTCGTACTTCTTACTCAGACGTTCCCAGTCACGAGTTCGCCGGGCGGTCAAATGTTTGAACACTTTCTCTGCTGTTGTCTTTTGTTTCTCGTTGCACTTGGAGCAGTCTGTAGATAATGCATCAGGAAGGATTTCTGAAAGAGGAAGAAATCAGTATTAGTTTAACTGAAAAGTTGCAAGATGTGTGTTTGTTTTGCTCTAAAGGCGTTAGCCGTAAAGACGGCATCAAATATTCTGCAGTTTAAACATATAAACATAAACTAAGTCCTATATGGTGGAGGATTCCATTATACAGGATGCAACAGCGAAACCGACCACCGTTATTATTTTTTTTTATTATTATAGTTACAAAAAATACCATTGAACAAAGTTGTAGGAAACCAAGAGGGACATCCCATTAGGGAGAAAAATATTTTTTTTATACCAGTGGTTCTCAAGTTACAACACAAAGTTTTTACCTCCCGTTACCCTTGGTAAGGGAGGTATAGGGATCGTGCTAAAAATCACATATCGAGATTTTAGTAAATGACCACGTTTTAAGGTCCCTAGAATCCAATTTTAACATTTTCACGATGATGTCTGTATGTGTGTATGTGTGTGTGTGTATGCATGTGTGTGTGTGTGTGTGTGTGTGTGTATGTATGGATGTGTAGGGATTTTGTCTTCGATCTAACTCAAATACTATCATTCAGAAAATTCTGAAACCTTGTATTTCTATCCTATTCTAATAAGAAAAGAAGCCATTAGATTTTGGTGTAAATCGGATAACCGAAAATGGCAAAAAATATCATTAAATGTCATTTTTTCGAATTTTATGTCTTATGAAAATTACATTAATACTTTTTCTATATATTTTGCAGATAAATTTGAAAATAATTTTTTTTATTAGTCCCGAAGCCTGAGATAAACACAATTCCTGTCACTGTCAAAAAACTAATCACTTCAAATTAATAATAGTGACATTTTAAAAAGAAAATAGCAAATAAATCAATAGTTTTATGCAGTGGAACAGTTTGCAGCGTTAGTAAATACGTAAGTATGTATTTAAATTAATAAAAATGGATAGGAATGAGTGTCGAAGGATGATTGTTGCGTAACTATTATTGTGGTCCAGATGCGGTTATTCGCTACCGAAAATCAGTCACTTTAATATGTTCTTTTGTATGAATGCTATGATGATTGAAGTGAGTCAGCTGAGCTCTTACTCTTATCCCTTTTCTTATTGTTACTATTGTTTCCGGGTTTTTGCTAACCCACTCAGTGGGAAACGCGTGATTTTATGTATGTATGTATGTATGTATGTATGTATGTATGTATGTATGTATGTATGTATGTATGTATGTATGTATGTATGTATGTATCATGTTAAAATATTGAGAAAAATTTAATTGAAATTAATATAAATTTTATATTTATAATTATATTTCAGTAATTCAAATTGACAGATTTCAGTTTTTATTTTTCATACATAATAAAATTAAAAAAATCTGTTCTGGTCAGCACTATATCTCTCGCCAGTACTTCTGGCAGAAAATTTTAAAACATACTAGTCAGCTACAGTTTAAGCTTAAGAAGAAAATAAAAGTATAAAAATGACAAAACTAGTGTAACTTGGCTTTTATGTGGAAAAATGTAATTTTATTTGTGCTCCCTGAATCGTAGGTAAGATTTGAATTTGTCAGAACGATTGAATATTAATACTATTATTTCATCGAACTGTCAATATTTATTCAATTAGCAACAGTACGAATATAAATGTGAATAATTCATTTTGTGAAATTACATGACTGCTTATGCTTATGTTTTTACATTTGTATAGTGAACAGGTTCATTTTACCTTCACCTTATTTCAAAATCGAGTTTATTTTTCGCTAACGTTGTATGTTTTGCTAAGGACAAGAATATACATATATAGCTGTCTCATGTCCTTGTTACAACTAAAAGAGTAAAGTACTAAAGTCTTTATTGGTTATCATTTCCTGTTAATAATAAACATTTGTGAAGGTAACTTGATTCTAAATTTCTATCTCTCACACATATTAAATAAATAAGGTAGGAGTCCTTCTCTCCTTCTCAATTATTTTCTTAGCAAAATTGAATTATTATTCATGACAAGTATATAATAAGTATAATTCTACACCAAACTTATCATTTATCTAAATCTACCTGGCAATCAATTACATGCAATTACCTAACATAACAATTAAAATTAGAGAATTTCTCGATTGCATGGTTTGCTTTTTCTAGAGAAAAGTTCGTTAACCAAAAATTTAGCGTTACACTATGGAATAATCGTACATCCGTCAACATCTCTACGTAACATTTTCATTTTTTTTTTTTCTGAAGCGGGCAAAGCTCGACGTAGATGGCAGCAGTATTGGCATGGATTGTTACCGCCGATAATTTTGAATGACTTGACCAACAGTGACAATTTTTTTATTGTGTTTCTGTTATAAAATTACAATTATAAAGTCAAATCCACATGAAACAATGTCAATTATTATAATTTTTACCAGTTGTATAACTAAAAATTCATTTTTCTCAAAATTATTTGCACAAACAAATACATGCTTGTTTTATATTAAATTTATTTATTCTTTTCTTCTTTCATCCTTTGATAAACTATAAACATTACTTACATTTTTGCATATAAGTACGCATACAAATATAAGATAATTTTAAGTACCTTTCTGTCACTTTTAATACCATAATCTCCAATTACAAGTACTTTGGGCTAGCGAGCGCATACTAAAGCGCACAAATTTTATTACATAGTTCTAGAAAGTTCATGGCTATGGTGGCGCTATAGTTACACTATATCACCACCGCCTGTTCCATTGAAACTGCTGCCACCATAATTTCACTGTAAATATGACGTCGCTTCTTCCCCACATAGACCATTCATCTTTTCAAGAATTGTTTTAGATATAGTGCGGGACATCAATTTTGACCTGAGGGGTAAGGGAAAGAAAATGCTCATATCGTGACATTCCATAGACACCGTCAAATAATAATTGGGAGCTAAACCCCTCCGAAGACAAACGAAAACCACCCCGAAGAAGATTATATTAAAAATGTCAAATAATAGTTGATATGTGTTGACAGAAAATGTGCAAAACGTATCTATGTTCATTCCTTTAATTCTTATAAACTAATACAATGTAGACATGAATGTAAGGACCCAAACATAACAACAATGGAATAATGTAGTAATGGCTTGGTTTATAATATCTACTGTACATTGTTGCAAGCTAGATTAAATGTTTAGGGTGCAATCTGTAACTCATATTAATTTTAACATCATGTTTAAATTTTTCACTACTCATAGTAGACACGGAATAAAAAATTTAAATGACAGATAATATGTTCGTTCCTACTGGCTACAAATTTTAAAAGGCTGTAAAAATTAACAATTCGTTAACTATATTCTATTTTCTAAAATTTTCTTTGATCTGGCAATTTATTTTTGTACATAAAAGGGGAAAACAAAAAATTTTGGTTGCGGCGCTTTTTTTTCACAACCCTACCCCTCCGAAACAATTATTAACCCCCCCGGATAAAAGAGTCTGAAAGAAACACTGTGTACGCTTATGATCCGAGTGTAAACAAGACAGAACTTATTACAAATTGCACAGATCAACTGCCAATATAAGAAAGACTGAGTAGCTTTAAAACTTATTTGGGCTACTGTTATATGTCATATTAGGTATGCGGAAAGTAAATTAATTATATATCGTGTGGATTTGAACGGATTAGACAATGATTTGTGTTGACATGTTTTCCATAGGTCATCTTTCGTGTCCCGGACTATACATTGCACTCTTTTGTCAAGAAATTACGAGTTACTGTTTCAGTTGACTAATTTTCTTGTACTGTTTGCAAAAACTAATTTTAATAAAGTTATTTTAAAGCAGAACATTGTCAGTATTATTATAATAAAAAAAAAAAACGTTTCTTAAACATAAGTGTGAAATTAAATGTTGAAAATTGGCATTTTCAAAACAGCGGCAAATTTTAACATGATTGTGACAAACTATCACCTACGTTTTTTTAATAATTTTTTTCCTACTATGAATGATATGCGGGAGGTACTCTGACGTCACAGGAATGGGGGGGCGGGTTGTTTTTCATGACTATTTCTGTCGTCATTCTTTTTATTTAATTATTTACGAAAATAACAAATTATTATTGTTTTCATTACTATGAAAAATATTGCATAAACTTTAAAATACTTTTTGAAAAATGTAAACTACACATTGTCATTAGTTGTTCTAGTATTGTTGCATAAAGCTGCATATTTAATAATAATAACACATCAAGTCTCTGAATAAGAATTTATTGAACCAGTTCATGTTCAACATCGGAACTGATATAATAGCTCCGTAACCAGTTCCAGTCGAAGGAAGAAAGTGAAAGTGGTAGGAGAAAGCGGTGCTGAAGATTTAGAATTACGAAATGATTATAAATATTCTGCTCTGCTTCTATTAATTACAATCATTAAAAACGTCACTTTATGCACGATCACATCACATGACACAGAGATTCGAAAATAAGTTTCAATACAATTTAGAACACAATTTAAATTGAAGAATGTGAAATAGACTAGCAGTGAGGGATGCAATCGCTTGAGGCAAATAATGACACTTTACTCCCGTGTTATATACAATATTTTATATACAGAAAAGAAGAAGAATGAAGCACATTTCTATAAACGAAGAAAAACTATCTATTTTAAATTTAGTTTTACAAAAATCCTATTTTTTCCAAAATAAATATAATTAATAATATTTCTTGTTTGTTAGTCAATATCAATTAATAAAAGACTTGAATTACTTTATTTCCCTAGGGAGTACTTTATTTCCCTCGATAAATAATGAAGCACATTAAGTTATGATTTTGATAAGAATAAAGTTAACATTATATACCGGTTGTATATATTTTGTTTTATTTGACCTATAATATATTTTATATAGGTACAACCGGTAAATAATGTTAAGTTTATTCTTATCAAAATCATAATTTAATGTGCTTCATTATTTATCAAGGGAAATAAAGTACTCACTAGGGAAATAAAGTACTCCCTAGGGAAATAAAGTGATTTAAGTCCTATGTTAATTGATATTGATTAACAAATAAGGAATATTATCAATTATATTTATTTTGGAAAAAAATGTAATGATTTTTGTAAAACTAAATTTAAAATAAATAGTTTTTCTTTGTTTATAGAAATGTGCTTCATTCTTACTAATTTCGTATGCTCTTTTGTAAAATAACGAATTTTTCTATTTGTATATAAAATATTGTATATAACACGGGAGTAAAGTGTCATTATTTGCCTCAAGCGATTGCGTCCCTCGGGCTACGCCCTCAAGATTCAATCTTCGCTCTCGATAAATAATGACGAACTTTACTCCCTTGATACATAAACTACTAATAAATTAATTTGTAAGCTAGGATATGAGATTCAGCGAGAATTTTAACAATTTTTTGAATATAAAATAAACGTAAAAATCTGATGTTGCCAACACGATACCTCCCGCGGTTTATCAAAATTACGTGCATTCCATAAGAGTACTTAGCCAATTATTGAAAAATATATGTCATTAAAGTGTCTAGTTTTTATTTGAGAAAATAAACTTTCATCTCTAACACTTGTAATAATCGGATGTTCAAACTGACACATGTTATACTTGTAATTATTCACGGATTTCTCATTTTCTCTGCTATGTTTTTATTATTTAATTCTTGTACAATTAACTTTCTCTACATCGTAAACAACAATGTAGATACCTATTCAATTAATAGGTACTTTTTCCAATTTTCAAAGTATAAAAAGTAAGTGATCCCTGTGGTGCTCCCTCCGCACGACACTTTTGAGAGCCTGTGAGATGACACATTCTAAACCCCCTTAACGGTACAGATATTTTGTTAACACTGAAATCTTCGAAAATAAGTAGTTTGGCATACCCAGAAAGGGGTAATACGCCGTGATGAAATTAAAAGTTAAATTAATATTTAATAATATTTAATAATCCAAAATATATTACATTTATTATATAGAATTATTAATTAATTATTAAAATGTGTTATATTTCCTGCAAAGGTATTGACTGATTAATTCTTAATTGGATTAGTTGAAATAATTGTCAATGCGTCATTTAACAGTATAATAGTTGCTTAAAAGAGTGCGAGACATGAATACAAATAATATTAAATTTTTATTCATCCGTAAAAAGAGATTGCTCAAGGAATAGGTTTGTACAGTTCATTGCGCAAAATATTAAGAATGACCGTAACTTCTTCTTTTATTTATGATGTTTATAATTAAATAACTTTCCCATTTCTGAGTGTGCCAAATTGCATTTTGATAATGATGTATCTGTACCCTTCAGGGTATTTACCAGTAGCGGTAACACGCATTTTAGAATTCTATCATAGAAACCAGGCGAATGCGATTTTACTTTTACGATTAAGATAGCATGCACTTTAGAATTCTATTTTTCTATATTCGCTTTTTGTTTCGCAAATTTTTGGATTTTATATTATTAAAATAAAATTATATTATTGATAATAATTATTTGTGATTGTACCTGAAGTTTATAAACATAGAAATGGTCAAGGAGAATTTTTGTGTGGAGGACCGGGGTTCGAGTCCTCGCGGAATCATTGAATTTTTCATAGTTTCTTTCTTCATATATTTAAAATATTCCTTGATCGTTAAGGCCATTTCTATATTTTTAAAAAAATATTATGATAGTTGTATATAATAAATGTATAAATTATTCATAAATTGGCTTTGAATAGAATTGTGGCAAAATAATGATGTTACTTTGACTCGAGTCGTACGGTTGCAGGCGAATATTTTGAGTAGAGATGCATTCGGGCCGAGCCGGACCGGGCTTTGAGGTTTGGATCGACTCGGCCCGAAAATAAAAATTGCCGGCCCGATTCGAAGATCAACTCGACATAAAATTAGCTGGCCCGGCTCGAAAATTGACTCGAAATCGGGCCGGGCTTCGGGCCGGGCCGGGCCAAAGCTCGAAATTGGGTGCATCCGACATTCCTAATTTTGATTTTTATGTGAGGCAAAATGTTTAACTTTTTTCATGCCAAATTTATAAAAAACTTCTACATCCTTATAACTTTTGACATTAGTTAACATAAGTTAAAAAAAGAGACACTTCTATTGTAAGTTTGTTATAAAAATTACAGACTTATGAGTATTTAACACTTTGTTTCCCAAAGGCGCTCGAAAATTTAAACTGTTTCACAAATCTTATACAAAAAGATATCATTTACATAAGGATTTTTTATCTAACTTTATTTCTATTCAAAAATAAGACAATAAATCATTAAACTAGAGATAAAAATCACTTTTTTTAAGTATACGAATAGTAACAATAGTAATAATAACATGACAATAGCATTATTATGCTTTAATGAATAGGTAACATTGAATTTTTGAAGTAAAATAACATTTTTATTATTAAGATGTGCAGTATGTTGTTATTAAATCATTTGGACCCTTTTCAACTTCATCTATTTTCATTAAAATATTAAGGAAACTGTGCATTTGATTGAACTATAAGATTTTTCGGGCCGGCCTGAAAAGCTCAAATTTTTGGGTCGGGCCAAAATCAAAAGTCCGACTCGCCTCAACTTTTGCAAATGATTAGCCCGATTCGGCCCGATAAAAAATATCTTCGGCCCGGCTCGATGATCGACTCGAAATCGAGGCGGGCTTCGGGCCGGGCCGGGCCAAAGCTCGAGATAGAGTGCATCTCTAATTTTGAGACATGCATGCTATCAAATTTTCGCTTCGTGACGAAAAACGAAAACTACAGGCATCACCTCATGAGTTCTCTTGGCTGTCATCCGACCACATGATTATTGAACATAGGAAATTATTGTCAAGTTTTAAGTTTGACGTCGACCTGAATCAAACCTGAGACGTCCGAATCACGACAGGACACCTAACGCATACAGCCACGCGATCCTTTAATACTGGCATAAAAGTTAAAACTTATAAAGATGAATTAGGAAAATTCTAAGGACTTAAAATGAGTCCTAAAAAAAGAAGAGAGGATAATTCAGAAAAAGTGATTGGAACTAGTAAAGGCTGATGTGGTGGAATTTGGAGAAGAGACTAAAGAATAAAATAAATGGCAAATAAAAATTAAGAAATACCAAAAATTATAACTGAGCTTTTTGTAATTACCGAATTTTACGGGCGTGAACATTGTGTTACCGATAAGGTAATATTGTTATACAGCAAGAGAGAGAAATTCATGATTTTTTTCCAAAAGTGTAATTTGTAGCCAGAGGGCCAAGATAGAGCTACGAAGCACCGAAGGAAAAATAACATTCCCTACTGAGATGTATACCTATGCTATTTTTTCCATTCCCCGGATGTTGAAAACGTTATTTTTACAAGATTAAAAATTTCGAAATTTTATTGTCAGTGTCACAATTAGTAGTTAGCTTTCGAATTGTTGGATAAGACAACAGAAATTTGTTGATAGTTGGATTTTAACGTATGACAGCAGAAATTTGTTAAGGATCATAATAATATATGCAAAAATTGACTGACCCCTATTTATCAATTGTAATAAGTTTGTAAACTTAAAATACAATAAAGAATTATTATTATTAATTTGTTAACAGTTTAATGAATATTGCATTCAATAATTGTAATTTATTTGAGTTTTAAAGATCAAAAAAAAAATAGTTCATGCTGCTTGTGCGACAGCTTTGATATCGTTACCTCCAAAATCCGGAGAATTCTATGATAAAGCATTAATGGCCATATAAAAATTTTGGAAGTATTTACAACTCGATATGATATATTGTCAATTTAACAAATAGTTATAATTTAATTATAAGCAGTGCAACTTGCCATAAATGTCAAATGTCATTCATTACTTGTCAAAATAATAAAATCTCCTCGAGGCGAATAATGTCCACATTTCCTCTCTAGAGGCAAAACAGTGAACCTCTTTTTCAATTTTGATTGACTTTTAATCTCTCTTGAAAAATAGCTATTTTTAGTACAAGTGATCAAAGTATGTCTTTTTCTCACCCGTCCGGAAATTGGCCACACGAGCGGGAGCGGTGCGCCAACTAGACAAGTGAGAAAAAGACATGCTCACGTGTGCTAAACATGATTTTTCCCACATTCTTGAAATATAATTTTTTTAGAAAACGAAACATTGTGCTTTTTTATTAATGAAAAACTCAACTGCACCTACATATGTTTATAACTAAATTTAATGGAAAGTTGATTACAAAAAATTATTGTTCCTTCATGTAGAATGGTAGATATTTATTGTACAATTTGTAACTCCATCAAAATTTATGACGTAGATTATTATAGGCTTGTGTATTTTGCTCACTTGTGAAGAAAGTGATTTACTTTGCTTACTTGTAATTCATCATGCTTTTTTGCTCACTATTTCAAGTTGAATAATAATGAATTTTGTTGACGATTGTGGAAAAAATATATTTAGAATATTTGCATGCAAAAAATCATTTTTTGAGTTTTACACCTACCTAAGTATAAGTGCATACCGAAACGTCGGGTTTGTTAAAATAAGAGCGGTTTAATTAAGAATTAGAATAATTGTTAACTTCTAATACAAAGTGTACCAGAAATAAGTAAATTAAATTTAGCCAATGATAGAACACGTCAAAAGCAACAATATTTCTTAGTATGTCTTTTTTTTATAAACCGAGATATTGTGTTAAAAATCTTCAAAGTTTTATAAAAAAAAAAATCAATACCAGACTAAAATTTAAAAAAAAATCTGTTGTGGCCAGCACAAGACCTCTCGCCATTTCCATATTAGACTATATATGTATTGTACTGCACTTCGCTTTCGAACCGTCGTTTTATAACAAAATATTACAGAACTTTACCCAAATATTGTTTTTTATTGTATTTAACATGTCTTCTGCACACATATAATTCTAATTATATATATTTTATATCATTTTCATGTCAGATATTGTTCCAATTCATTAACCAGATTGGCGGTATTTCTGATGAATATATGCATTTTACCACAATTTTACCTATAATTTCAAATATTTAATTAATAAAACAATAAGAAAAATTAAATATACTTCCCAGAAAAAGCTATAAGAATGTCACTAAAAATGTTGATATTTGACAATGACATGTGTCATGTTATAAACATTGGAATTTGTCAAGTGGTTTCCTTAGTGCCTTGGCCTCTGCGATTAGTTTACTCTATAAATTATAGTGTCTTTATCTCTAAATCTATACAAGATATAATAAAAATTTTAAGTGTATTAGATGGAGAATTTTATGTTCTTCAATATTTAATAAAAAAAAACTCTGAAAAAATTATTTTTAGAAGAATTTTTCTAAGAAACTACTACTTCCGGTTGTTCAATTGTTACCAAAACCTTTTCAGCTCTTCCCAGGAATGTCAGATTGGGGAAACTGCAGTTAAATATTTTTTAAGTCTTATAGTTTTTGAGGAATCGTGTCTACAACATCCAGACATACATACACACACACACACACACACACACACACATCCACACACACACACACACACACACACACACACAGACATCATTTTAAAAATGTTATAATCGGATTTTAGTAACCTTAAATCGTGCTCATTCAATAAAATCTGGATATGCGAATTTTAGCATGAATCCAATACCTCTCTTAGCGAGAGGTAAAAAAAAATATTAAGAAATACTGTTGCTCTCGACGAGTTCAGTCGATGTCAACTTGCTTTCTTCTGTCACACCAGTATGTGTCTCAAAATTGTTTTTTTTTCCAAAAAATAAATTGCGATTTCTAAAAAAGGTTACTATGAAATATTGTTATTCTTGCCAAGTTCTATCACTGGTTAAATTTAATATTCCTATCTGTTACATCCTGTATACACCAAACTAGAGAAATTTACCCCTAATTTAAAAAATGGCACTAATATGTTTTTGAATTTAATTGCTTAAATTTCACCCTGAACCCACAATACTTACTTTTAAGCTCCCTTCCATCGGGTGTACATGGCCCTTCTTCCATAACACACTTGATATAACTCGTCAACACCCTCTCGTTACTGAGGATCCTATCCACGTCGATAGAATCATACTTGTTGGTGTACTTGTCTGCTACAACGACTCCTAGGGCCAGGAGGCACGCGAACCACACCACAGGACGAGACATGGTGGACAGAGTGTCCCAGAACGGCGACTCTCGCGTCTTATACCGCCACACAAACTGGTTGTTGACCTACATCCCGATGCGGTAGTGCAGCTCAGAGGTTGTCAAACGTAAGCCGCTCCAAGGTAAAAATACTGAAGGTGGAGTCGGATTGGTATACTGGGATTTCCAGTGTTACGTGGAAGTCACACCACGAGGAATGAGATTTTCTAGAAAAGGATTGCGTGTGACATATGAGGAAGAGAAAATGAAAATGATAGTGAATATAAATTTTCGATTCTTCTAGGTATTCTTTGTATTTGTTTTTGTGTTACTAAACAATAATTTCTATAGGTATGTTTTGCATCCTAAAGCCAGGGTTGCCAACTTTACAAAATTACAGAAAAGGACATTTTTTTCAGCAATTTTTTTTTTAATTGTGTGTAAGATTTAAAATTTATGAAAAATAATGCGCCGCAGGCGATTTTTTGAAAATTTTCAAGGTCAAACGTGTGTTAATGCAAAGTTAGATAATGTAGAGTTTTGTACAAAGAAGCAAATTTAACATATTCTTAAAAAATTTAAATCAATATTTTATGACGTAAATAAAGTAGTACTAATACATCAATAATTCAAAAATTCTATTGTTATTTTATTACATTACATAAAATGTGAAATAATTATTTCATTTCCATATTTATAATAATAATTAATAACAAAATTTACTATAAAAGGACAAATCGCGTCCTTTCCTGGTTTTAAAAAGAACAAGGACAAAATATGCTCAAAAAAGGACAGTCCTTTCCAAAAAAGGTCAGTTGGCAACCCTACCTAAAGCTGAGTAACATTGGATGATCTAGTTTTGAATACTTGTCTCTTCATTTCATTTCACAGACCATCGACAGTGTTTAAAGCAAACAAAGATAAACAATAGCAAACAATTAGTTCAGTTCTATTGTGTTTTGTAATTTTTAACGATTTGAGTACTAACGAGTACATACAATACAGAGTGTCCCATTTAAGGTACGAATGCATTGGTATCTCGAGAACCGTAAGAGCTACGAGGTTGGTTAAATTAGACAAAAGTTGCCCCATTAGGAGGCTATTTTAATGGTGTTTTGTTATTTGCGAAAAAATGCATAGGTCACTAGATACAGGTGAAAATGTAAATTTCGCGATTTTCTTTTTTTGCTTATAACTTTGTTATATGAAATAATACGAGATTCTGGTTTGCACTTTCTTAAGGCACTTTTGTATGGTGAATTTGCAGAAGTACTCAAATTTTTTTTATATCTAACCATTTACGAGTTACTGATAGCAACTTTTATTTTTCTTATGGAGGTCATATTAAGCTATGACATTTTTAAATAGAGATTTTTTTTAGCTTTACAATGATATGAAACAATAATAAATTATTTTTATAATTAACAGAAAAATTAATAAAAATTGTTATTTATACTAAAATTAAATTGAAAAAATTAAATTGAAGGCTGCTATGGAAACAACAAACAACAAAAAAGTGCAACAATTGAATTTATGAATTTTACTTGACAATAGTAGATTATTACGAGTAATAAAAATGAATTTTTCTCGTTGGGAAAAATATGATATGTTGAGTTGTTACATTCGTTGTCAAAGTTCGTTTATTACTCGTAATAATCTATACTATTGTCAAGTAAAATTCAGAAATTCAATTGTTGCACTTTTTTGTTGTTTGTTGTTTCCATAGCAGTCTTCGATTTACTTTTTTCAATTTAATTTTAGTATAAATAACAATTTTTGTTAATTTTTCTGTTAATTATAAAAATAAATTATTATTGTTTCATATCATTGTAAAGCTAAAAAAAATCTCTATTTAAAAATGCCATAGCTTAATATGACCTCCATATGAAAAATAAAAGTTGCTATCAGTAACTCGTAAATGGTTAGATATAAAAAAAATTTGAGTACTTCTGCAAATTCACCATACAAAAGTGCCTTAAGAAAGTGCAAACCAGAATCTCGTATTATTTCATATAACAAAGTTATAAGCACAAAAAGAAAATTGCGAAATTTACATTTTCACCTGTATCTAGTGACCTATGCATTTTTTCGCAAATAACAAAACACCATTAAAATAGCCTCCTAATGGGGCAACTTTTGTCTAATTTAACCAACCTCGTAGCTCTTACGGTTCTCGAGATACCAATGCATTCGTACCTTAAATGGGACACCCTGTATACAATGATTTTTGTAAATAAGAAGATATACATATAGTCCGGGACATGAAAGATGAACTGTGGAAAATATGTTAGCACAAATCACTGTATGATATATATGTGCTCCGTTTAAATCCACATGAAATACAATTATTTTACTTTCCGCATACCTAATATAATATATAATAATTCAAAGCTACGTAGCCTTTCTTATATTTGCTGTTGATCTGTACAATTGCTGTTTGTTTCTGTTCCTGTCTTGTTTACACTCTGATCATAAACGTACACAAATGAGTTAAAAGCACAAAGTTACTGTAATATTTATTATTTGACGTCGTCTATGAATATCACGATATGAGCATTTCTTTCTCTTACCACTCAGGTCAAGATTGGTGTCCCGCATTATATATTTTTGGACGTTACTTTTCGTGGTATAATCAAAAAGTAATGATAATTTTTAAATGAGGTGCTGCACGATTTATTTCTTTTCTTTAATCTAAAGAATAAGAAAAAGTGTTTTTTCTACAGTCTATATACAAAGTAGGCATTTATGCTTGCTTTTGTCGACGCAAAATGTCGCTTGCGCGACAAAGTAGAAAAAACGCTTGCTATCCGAATTTCTAACTACAAAATGTTGAGAAATGGGATTTAGTCAGGAACTAATGGCGCTGTAGTTACTTACATATTTTCACATTTACCACCTCCACAAGTCAATCGTACATATATATATATATATATATATATATATATATATATATATATATATATAACTGCTCTGTAGGTATATTACATAACCAAACAAAATGCCATACTGTAAAGGAATACAGAAATAAAATAGGGCAATCATTTACAAAAAAAGAAAGTAAAAAATGCTTGGATTAGATTGAAGCAATAGCTCAAGAAGAATGGAAAATAACAATAATTAAAATTAAAAGATATAATCGTTAAGTAATTATTGAGTTGTACTGTAAGTACAAAGTGTACATTTATTATTTTTTGATATGGTGGAGGACTCCATTGTGGCGACTGTAGAAAAAATCTTGTGTGTGTTTCGAGCGCAAATGGGCATGTCGATTTCGACAATCGGCAATATCCTATTGTGCTCTTAATGTACAAATAGCTATTGTTCAATTAAAAAAGCATACTTTTAAATTGCATCTGCGTTTAATATTATATACAGAAATTTGAACAGAAAATTATTTAATAATAGTGTAAAAGATACTTATTCGAATTTCTGGAGAAAAAAGATATGTTAATTGCAATACCTCATTGTCAGTTTTTATACACGATGTAACAGAAATAAGTACATTAAATTTAACCAGTGATAGAACTCTTAGTAACTGTTTTTCGAAGTCACAATTTATTTTTTGGAAAAAAAAAATCAACTTTGAAGATTTTTAACACAAATATCTAGAAGGTTTACAAAAAAAGTTATTAAGAAATATTGTAGCTCTCGACGAGTTCTCTCATTGGTTTAATTAAATAAATAAATAAATATATCATCACGACATATTACCTATTACTGGGTGTGCCAGTATCTACAACACATTGGTTTATTTAATGTACTTATTTCTGTTACATCCTGTATAGTGGAAGCATTTTGACATATTTGTCGATTTTTTGTATTGTATAAAGTGTTGCAAATATTTAGAACGCTTTGCTTTTAGCCAGGATCTTATGTAAGCTTATGAATGGTAGATAGTTTTTCAAAGGGCCGTGAATACATGGTAGTTGACAAGAAAGCCGGGCGACCTAGCATGTCAACCACCGATAAAAATATGGCAAATTTTAAAGATATTGTGCTTCTGCTTAGTAATGGAGGGTGAAACAGAGACATATTTTCGTGCTGCCATCTATTATATTTTCCTTGAACTATATATGGCTCACCTTTCGTAATGCAAACAAATCGCTACATGACAAATGAGAAATTCTTTACGTTTCCACAGCCATCCGAAGACAATGAATTACGTAGAACTCAAATATCAAAACACAAGTGACAGAAAGCAGAACTTTAAAAATGGCAATGGTTTGTTTGTATTGTGATCTTCTATCTTAACTTTTACATCAACTCTCTCTTTCTTGCATGTGACGTTAGAAGTATAACTCTCCATTACCGAATCACTATTGGCAGATTGCTGAGAAAATAGATTATTAATTTATGAAACAAATGAAAATTCCCTTTATTTTTTATAAAGACATGAACGTTGCTACAAACGAGGAACTCTGGGAATATTCGAAGGAATAGTATATGAAGCCAGAAAACTGTCATTCTGGAAAACAGAATTTTCCGAGTCTCGTAAAATATTAATTTCTTCGCAAAAAAATATTCAGAAAATATTTGTTTTGTCTCGGTTTCAAATAAAAACATTTTTATGCAAATATAAGAAAGAATATTGAAAAGTATAATCCATCTTCTGTACAAGGATTTTTAAAAAACAGGAAAACAAGCATTAACATGAAATCTACAAGGAAACAGGAAGCATGCAGACCAAGGACGAAAACGCAAAATAATAGAGGAACAAGTTTTGTAATATTAGAATCATTGACGTATTATAACTAACGTAGACCCAGCGCGGCCTATGCTGCTGCACAGTTTGTTGTGATGTTAAAGCTAATGGTAGGACGGGTGCATTATTATTGTCATGAAATATACTATTTATTGAAACTTCTTGTCCTCAGTGTGATACTGACTAAAATCACTTGTCCTATTTCCCATGAGATTGATAAAATATTAAAACTTTCGTGGCAAAAGTTTAGGAAGTTGGTAGAAATGTTGGCAAGCACTGATGATCAGTAAAGTGCACAACGTAAATAAATGTTTTGAAACTGAAAGTTTCCGCTGAGTCATCCGTTAATCAATAAAATAGTGAAATTAACTATAAAGAACTATCACTAATTTGTAAATTCACTAATTAGAATTTGTCCTGCAATTTTTTCTTCCTTTGAACCCTGTTGAACTTCTATGGAATGAAATGAAGAGGCAGGTATTCAAAACTAGATTAACCAGAACCAATGTTACTAAGCTGTGGGACAATTTGTAAAACATTAGGGCTTGTTTATGATGGATTTAATTTATAAATTTAGAATTATAAATTTAAATTTAGAAGTATAAAATATTCAAAAATGCATTTGGTGGTTCATAATACATTTAGTTTTGTAATTTAGATTTACATTTTTTTTTATTTGAAATTTTATTTTAAATTTTTTAAATCTCACCAATCAGAATGCAGTTTTTTTTTCAAATTCATAGCAACAAGTAACTAACCACCGGTTTTATAAAGGACAATAAATTTACTTCTATTGCAAATTTATTTTAATTAATAAATTCGAATCAATTAATAATTATTTATGCAACAAGAGTAAAAAGTATAGTCTTATTTCATGAATAGGGAAGTTTGACAGAACGAGCCGCAGTGAAATAAGACATTTTTTTTTCGAGTTTCATGCAATATTTTTACGTCTGTAATAAAAGTGTAGAAAAAGTGCCGTAACATTTCAGTATTTCACGCGTTTGCTTTAAAAAAAAAATCCGTTGTGGCCAGCACAAGACCTCTCGCCATTTCCATATTAGGCTATATAAGTAATTATTGTATTGCACTTCGCTATCGAACCGTCAATTTATAACAAAATATTACAGAACTTTACCCAAATATTGTTTTTTATTGTATTTAACATGTCTTCTGCACACATATAATTCTAATTATATCTATTTTTCATTGTATGAGGAAGTTTCTAAATGACAGAGATTCTTCCAATTCGTTAACCAGATTGGCGGTATTTCTGATGGATATATGCATTTTACCACAATTTTACCTATAATTTCAAATATTTAATTAATAAAACAATAAGAAAAGTAAAATATACATACTTCCCAGAAAAAGCTATCAGAATGTCATTAAAACTGTTGATATTTGACAATGACATGTGTCATGTTATAAACATTGGAATTTGTCAACTATGGTTTCCTTAGTGCCTTGGCCTCTGCGATTAGTTTACTCTATAAATTATAGTGTCTTTATCTCTAAATCTATACAAGATATAATAAAAATTTTAATTGTATTAGATGGAGAATTTTGTGTTCTTCAATATTTAATAAAAAAAACTCCCAAAAAATTATATTTAGAAGATTTTTTTTAAAAACTACTACTTCCGGTTGTTCAATTGTTACCAAAACCTTTTCAGCTCTTCCCAGGAATGTCAGATTAAAGAAACTGCAGTTAAATATTTTTTAAGTCTTATAGTTTTTGAGGAATCGTCTCTACAACATCCAGACACACACACACACACACACACATCATTTTAAAAATGTTATAATCGGATTATAGGGACCTTAAATCGTGCTTATTCAATAAAATCTGGATATGCGAATTTTAGCATGAATCCAATACCTCTCTTAGCGAGAGATAAAAAGTGCACTTTTTTCTCACTTTCACTGTGTTAAAAAAAAAGTACTTTATAAATCCATTTTAATGAAAAAAGTGTACTTTTTTTAACAGACGTAAAAAAATAATTTACTTTACTATTTATCTGTCGTTTATAAAACCGGTCATAAATAAACAAAATGATGTGACAGTTGTTGACAGCATGAAAAATACATAAAAAATAGGTAATTTATATAATAAATGTAATTTATAATGGTTATTCAATAAATTAAGTATGGAATTGATTTGTGATGTAGAATTGCACAGTAATTAGCACAACAAGAGAACCAAATCATTGGAGAATAGAATATCATTTATTTGAATGTATTAATTTATAAATCTAAATTCATCATGAACCAGTTCACTAAATCTAAATTATGAATCTCAATTCATAAATCTAAATTTATAAATTAAATCCATGATAAACAAGCCTTTGGGAAATCAGATTTGAAAAATGTTTTACAAAACTAATACAAAGAATGTTCTATTTTGTTAAAAAACATATTTTAGGACGACGTATTGCAATATTTAAAATTCACGTATGTCTGTGTCGAAAAATAAACAAGAGTAGTACATATGTGAAATTATCATTATGAAAATGTACTCGTATATATATGAGTACATGTATTTGCAAATAACATTACACTGAATAAATAAGTGGCTTTCCTTGTACCACTTGGAGTAGCTCTGGAATTGTACCTGCCTACCTAACTTTTGTTATTTATTGTGCATTATTTTAATACATAGAAATTAGCAACATATTGTAAAATGAAATAACTATTAACAGCTAGACCGATTAATATAAAACTGCGACAAAGATTTGCAAGATGATTTATATGAAGTATTGTGCCGCATAGATGAGAAACTTGGATCTTGAGGAAGAAGAAGAAAAAGTATTTGGAAAGTTTTGAAAATTGGTTGGGATCCTCCACCAAAGCAAAAAATAATAAAATGTACATATTATACTTAAAGTACTACTCGATAAATAACGATTAAGATAGAAAAAAAAAACATTTTTTTAATAAATACTTTGGAAGACATTTGGAATTGTTTTAAGTGTCACAGTGACGATGTATTGCTATCTTCCATGCGCAACCTGCTATAGAAATTGGTGCGAAAAAGATAGCAATGGTTTCGCTAAAAATCAAATCCACTTACACTAAAAACAATTTTTTTAATACTACGAATTGCTTCAAAGTTAAACGAACTTTCATTTAAAATAATAAAGAAAATAAGAGTTGAGGACCCCATTGTGTACTTTGCACTACACAGTTTTTGCTCCCATGTTACATTCCTTTATTCACGATTAACTACCACCACCCGGTATAAAGAAAGCAATTGATTTTAATTTAAAGGGTTTTAAGTATCAAATACTATATAAAACTTTGAAATGAACATGTAATATGTATGGGCCAAACCCAATGATGGCACTGGTATACTTCTTAAAATTCCAGACGTATGGAGCCAAAGATGGAACTAATTTTATGAACAAGGAGTTATGGAGGAAAACAAGCATACACACTACAAAATTTTGATTTGAAGTGTTTAACACGTATTTCGACAAAATGGATACGTATATTAATAAAAGAAGTTACTACTCAAGTTATAATTTCATGCAAAACTAATGAATTAAATAAGTGACACTTAAATCTGTTTTATATTTGTCAATTTTTCTGCCAATTTTAAGAATTTGGCCATATTCCATAAATTAAACTTAAAATTGTACAATAAATACACCAAATTCTAACCAACTCTTTACTTTTATCAATTGACATGCAACAGTCATATAATTAAATTGTAACACGAACATGTACTATTTTCTACAAATTCCATACAGAAAGTTCATTGAAAAATATTCTATAAATCCAATAAAATTATAACACGAACATACACTATGTAAATTGCACTAGACACGACATCTGTCAATTAGAAATATTTGATTATATCAGCTGTTTCCATGATTATAGCAAAGCTGGCTGATTTATGAAAATTAATCTCTTTATAATTCTTTAACTCTATATCTATTGAATATGAAGGAAAATGTATAATCAAAACGTATAGATAATAAGATATTCTTTCATATTGATAGTCACGTAAAATGTCAAAAAAATGATATTTAGCTGCGTTTTTTCAAGACAAACTGTTAAGAACTTCCGGTTGACCAATTATAACCAAAATCTAATCAGCTCTTCATAAGTATGTAATGAAGAGGAATACGAAAGAATTATAATTTTTATAATTGTAGTATTGGACCCATCGTCGGAGAAATTTTTGTCACGCACTCACACAGACACACACACACACACACACACACACACACACACACTTGGGACCCTAAAACGGGCTTATTCCTTAAAAACTCATCAATGAATATTTAACCAAAGACAATACTTTCCTGATCTAAGGGTGACGGCAGGTAAAAATAACATAAACATAGCTATAAAAAATTTGTGTATGTATTTCAAGTTCCATGAATCATTTGAGCTCTCTTTTAATAATTTACCTTTCATTCTATTTACTTTTATTAATTGCTGACATTCTACGCGTTGACAGCTTTATTTAAAACATAATTATCTCTCACTCCAAAGCATAGTTCCATAGCATATACATGACGTATAAAGTATTAGTTTCTTCCGAAGTTGTAAGGAATGTTTCGTAATCTAACTAGCTCTGTGTGACTTGGTTTAGAAGCAATCTAGAGCGTACTAGATGCTGACAAACAGACGATCCTTTTAGTGATGCAACTTCCCCGTCTTGATGTCGCGACATTAGACTTGCTTTTAGAATCGCTTTGCATATGATAATTTGTTTAGTAAATGATGCTTTCGACACCAGAATTAACACTAACTGTTCTCAGAAGTTTGGGCTCGTTATCGCAAATGAAAGATATAAATTCATTGGCATTCTTGATCAGTTCTAAATTTAGATTGGTAGTAATTAAATAAGAATTTAATCTATGTTTGTATCTTTGAAGAAGTTCTCTAATCATATACCCTTAAATTCACTTTATGTGAAAAATGAGTTAAATATCTGGAAATGCTCTTACGGCAATTCTTTACTATTCTACAGAGAATTTATTTTAAAATGCAACATTATGGTTCATCACTTCCATGGTTACCGCTATTGTCAAAAAATGACAGTAATGTAATATTTGTCCATTTTAAGATGCAACATTATAAATAGTATTGCAGTACAGGGCATACCTCCAAAACACATCACAAATGATGTCAATTTTATTACGACCGATTAGAATATTGCCTCAGTGTGAATAGGGGTATTTTTTAACATTTATTACATGAAAGTTATGAATATTTGTAAGCTAAAGTTTGTTAAGATGTGCAACACTCATGTTTTAATTTCTTGTTAATCGTATATAGGCTAATTTATTGGAAATTAGTTTTGATAATACAAAACTATAAATTTTGTATGTTGCATTTTAAAATGGACAAATATTACATTGCTGTCATTTTTTGACAATAGTGAGTAACCATGGAAGTGATTCGCCATATGTTGCATGTTAAAATAAATTCCCTGTATATATTTAAATACTTACAAAACCCACTAAATCCGTTTTAAAATTCACAAAGTAATTTTAAGTTTTCCAGTGAATATTTCTGTTTCTTGATAATTCCTTCTTTCCAGTCTATCCTAGAAAAATCTGTTGTGGCCAGCACAAGACCTTCCGTCAATTCGATGTATTTTGTACAAATCCCATACCAAAAGGTCCTTGGAACAGATTCTATATAATATCATGTAAAATCGAACACGAACACATACTATTTTTTACAAATTCTATGCCAAAAGTTGATTCGAAAAGGTTCTATAAATCCAATAAAATTATAACATAAATATACACTAAGTAAAATGCACTAGACACTTCCTTCATTTCTTCTTCAGCTATCCCCTATTTTATTAGGGGTCGCTGTTTCCTCTTCTCTTCCACTCATTCCTGTCCAACGCATCACACAGTCCTTTTGCAATACAGTCCTTCCATCTTCTCTTTGGCCTTTCTCTGCGTGTCACTTGCGAGGAACACTATGACATATCAATTTTAGATCCTACACGTTCCATATTTGGTTTTGCACTTCCAACTGACATCTGTCAATTAGAATATTTTGAATATATTATCTGTTTCCATGATAAATAGCAAAGCTGACTAATTTTTTAAAATTAATTTTTTTATAACGCTTTAAATCTACATCTATTGATTATGAAGGAAAATGTATAATAAAACCATATAGAGAAGAGTATTTTCTTTAATATGTATAATAACAAAATGTCAAAAAATAATATTTAACTGCGTTTTTTTTAGGAAAAACTGTTAAAAACTTCAAATGAGGGTACTTCCGGTGGAGTAATTATAACCAAAATCTAATCAACTCTTCATATGGTTGTACAAAAGAGGAATACGAAAGAATTATAATTTTTAGAAATGTAGTATTGGAGTTATCGTCGGAGAAAAATTTGTCACACACACTCACACACACACACACACACACACACACACACACACACACACACATACATACAGACATCATTTTAAAAATGGTATATTCGTATTGTAGGGACCCTAAAACGTGCTTATTCATTAAAAACTCACCACCGAATTTTTTGACCAAAGACAATACCTTCCTTACCTAAAGGTGACGGAAGGTAAAAAAGAATAAGAGAACGAAGTTGAAGCTCGTCATTTTTTATACAAAAATCTGATGTGACCAACACAAAACCTCCCTTTATTTAATTTTTATTAATTTATTTACTAATGCTGCAAACTATAATTATGTTCCAATGCATTAATTATTGCTTTATTTACTATTTTCTTTCAAAATATCACCATTACTAATTTGAAATAATTAATTTTTTGATAGTGACATTTACCTGTCAGTTCATACATTTGAAATATGAACTGTGTTTATCTTAGGCTTCGGGATTTATGAAAAAGATTATTTTTTAAATTTATCTGTAAAATATACAGAAAAAGTATTAATGTATACATGTAGAAAATTCAATAATCTTTAATTTTCATAATGACAAAAAATGCGAAAAAATGGCATTTAATGGTATTTTTTGAAGAAAAACCATTATGAGCTTCAAGTGAAGTGCCATTTCCGGTTATCCGATTTACACCAAAAAATCTGTTGTGGCCAGCACAAGACCTTCCGTCAATTCCATGTATTTTGTACAAATCCCATACGAAAAGGTCCTTGGAACAGATTCTATATAATATCATGTAAAATCGAACACGAACACATACTATTTTTTACAAATTCCATACCAAAAGTTCATTTAAAAAGGTTCTATAAATCCAATAAAATTATAACATAAACTATACTAAGTAATGTCCTTCCATCTTCTCTTTGGCCTTTCTCTGCGTGTCACTTGCGAGCAACACTATGACATACCGATTATAGATCCTATATACTTGCACTTGCAACTGACGTCTGTCAATTAATTTTTTTTGAATAATTATGTCAGCTGTTTCCATGATAAATAACAAAGCTGACTAATTTTTAAAAATTAATTTCTTTATAATGCTTTAACTCTACATCTATTGAATATGAAGGAAAATGAATAATCAAACCATATAGAGAAGAGTATTTTCTTTAATAAATATAATAACAAAATGTCAAAAAATAATATTTAACTGCGTTTTTTTAAGAAAAACTGTTAAAAACTTCAAATAAGGGTACTTCCGGTGGATCAATTATAACTAAAATCTAATCAACTCTTCATATGGATGTACAGAAGAGGAATCCGAAAGAATTATAATTTTTAGAATTGTAGTATTGGAGTTATCGTCGGAGAAAAAATTGTCACACACGGACACACATACACACACACGCACACACACACACACACGCACACGGACACACACACACACACATACATGCAGACATCATCTTAAAAATAGTAAATTCGTATTGTAGGGACCCTAAGACGTGCTTATTCATGAAAAACTCACTACCGAATTTTTTGACCAAAGACAATACCTTCCTTACCTAAAGGTGACGGAAGGTAAAAAGGTTTCTTTCTATATTAGAAATACAAGTTTTCAGAATTTTCTGAATGATAGTATTTAAGTTAGAGCGGAGACAAAAATCATACACATATACACACATAAAATTGGATTCTGGGGACCTTAAAACGTGGTCATTTACTAAAATCTCGATATCTGATTTTAACACGATCCCTATACCTCCCTTACCAAGGGTAGCGGAAGGTAAAAAAGATGATTTTCTTACATTTTTTTACCAAGAATGAAAGAGTTACGTTAAAAAATAATTAATTAAAATAACAATTTATGAAGAAATTTAAATTACACAAAAAATTGCAGTATTACGTATTTAATCTAATAGCTTTTACTACTTATAACAGTTTGCATTTTAAAATTATTTCCTACAAATTTCTATTTTTTCATCCACCACTTTGACATGTTTAAAGATAGGATAACGCTGTTTAAAAATGTGAATTCGGCATGAAAATCTTTGTCATATAGTTTATTACACGATTTTTACCCATAAATGGTTCGCGGGTTACTGACAACTTAATTTATTTATTTTTCCTATTTTAATATATTTAATATAATTTTAACGCTCCAATCCCGAATTCAATCCTCCGAAGTTTTTCCTTTCGAGTTGATCGGTGCCCAACCTGACTTATTTGCTTCATATGTTTCCAAGTATTAATGAATGAAAATTTGTTGATTTAACGTATGAACATGACAGGCAAAGTAAAGTACCTACTACGTACGTGACTTGTTTATGTAAGGTCGCAAAACAAAAATGTGCGTCGACCTAAGTTGAATATCACCTTCGAACTTATGTGGAATACAAATTAATTTAAATAATACAAGCACAGTAACTTACTTACCTTTAAGTATTGAAGATGCCCAGTGAAAAAGAAAAGTATTATAAATGCGTTTATTTTTTGTTCCACTTAAGTTATAGCTCTCAAAAACTAAATACACTCATTTTCACCAACATCAAAATTTTCGAAATTCCATTTACTTGTAAATTTCCAAATTTATGGGTCATAACCCAAAAATGGGTGGAGGTACGAACACACTGTTCATTTCTGCGGACAAAATTACATAAGTAGGTATACCAATTTTCACAAAATTAGTCCTATTAGTTTAGTATGTACAGTAAAAAAGATGAAAATGGCGAAAATTTAAAAATCTTTTTTGCGATTTTTGGCCATTTTCAGTTATTTTGCTGTAAAAATAGTAGATACCTATTGTTCAAAAATTTTAATAATCGTACCTATATAATTTTGACAGTAGAATCGAATGGTGAAATTGTCAGGTATGAATCTTCATCCATTTTTGGGTTATTGCTCAAAAATGGAACCAATTTTGAACGCAAATGTGGGTGTATATAAGTTTTGGGGGGACATAACTCAAGAATAGGTAGAGATACAGACTTATAAGTAGTATCAGTAATTTATTTTATGGAAGGGGCTCCATTATTGTAAATCCGGACCCTAATCTAAGTGATAACTTGAAGAAAAAAATCTGATGTGGCCAGCACATTACCTTCCGTCAATTCTATGTATTTTGTTCAAATTCCATACCGAAAGTTCATTGGAAAAGATTCTAAATATCCAATAAAATTGTTAAAAACTTCAAATACGGGTACTTACGGTTGACCAATTGTAACCAAAATCTAATCAGCTCTTCATATGGATGTAAGAAAGAGGAATACGAAATAATTATAATTTTTAGAATTATTGTAGTGTTGGAGTTATCGTCGGGGAAATTTTTGTCACACACATACAGACATCCTCGTAAAGCTAATAAAATCGTATTCTACGGACGCTAAAACGTGCTTATTTATTAAAAACTCGCCACCGGATTTTTTACCCGAAGACAATACCTTCCTTACTTAAAGGTGACGGAAAGTAAAAAGGAATCCAAAGTGTTTATAAATAACCCAGAATTCAATTTTACCTCATCTTTAAATTAAGTTTGCAGGGATACCAAAAGCGTAAACTTAAAATTTTTGTTAAGGTAAACTATTCTTCAGATTTCAGGAAGATTACTGTGTAGTAGAAACGTAGGTTTTTTACAAACAATATTCTTTTTTTCAAGTATGAATAATTTTTCACCTTCATTCAAATTCCAACACCAGTCGATCATCGCTTAACATGTTACATATTTTGGCTCTCAAATTGTCTAAATCTCTATAAATGAAACAAAGCACTGCATAAAATTGTACGGAACAGATAATATCTGAATTAACTTTTCCCATGTCACGATTTCTTGTATACTCTTTCTGTACATGGTGTTATTTAAGTCAGTGAACACTACTTAACCGATGGTAAAACTAATCCCATAGATAATCTGGCAATAATTTTCATGGTTCAAAATTTTGTAAAAATAAAAATCAGTGTTTTCTGAAAAAAAGAGTTGATTGCCAAAACTGACGTGTAACGCTTTTTTTATTGGCCTACAATTTATATTCGGTTTTATGAATATTAAAACAACATTTTTTTGGTTAAAAAATTGTCCAATTGAATCTCTTTATTGCTGACCACGTGTGCGAAAGTAACCAATCAAAACAAACTTACACTGATAATTATCCTAAGACAATTATCACTTATGTCACTAAGTTGCTAAGTAACAAACAGTTTTTGACATATGATTAAATATTATCACAGGTAGTATTTACTCAAAATTTTAGTTACCATGACTAACTAATTACCATGACTACCATTTAAAAATACATTGATGTGATTAAAAAACAAGTGAATTTGTTACTTTAGTCAACGCTTAATCACCCCTGTTTAAGAGTAAATAGTACAAGTCTAATTGTTTTAATTTAAAAATGTCATTTTCACGCTGTCAATGAAAATGATGATTTAATCAACAAAATTATAGAAGAAAACACATCAAAAAATACTGTATTAAATAAATAACTATATGTGGAGAATATTTATGGACTTTTGTATGTCTTATCTTCTTCTCTTTGGTCTCACTCAAAGTGGTCTCATTCTCATTGCACACTTCACACTGAACATATTCATAGCCACTTTCACGTTCATAGCTACCTACTAGTGACATCTACTGGGCTATGTTAGACACAAAAATTCTGTCAAATACAAATTTTCGGCAAATTTAATGTTAAAACTGCAAAAAAAATTCTCACCGAATACCCCTCGATCATTGATAAATACTTTTAATTTTATCACACTTTAGGCAACACCACCTCCGTCTTCGGCCTCGGGTTGTTACCAAGCAACGCGCTTTTGGTAACTGTCATAAAATTATTACGTAATTATCAATGTCCTCGGGATATTATAGCTGATAATTACCACATATAGTTTTTCATTGTAAAAGTCTCAAATACCTATCTGCAGCGACGACAATAATCATATTTGTCAGTTTTGACAATTAACTTTTTGTCCAGAGAACACATTGATTTTTATTTATTTTTAAACAACATTTTGAACCATGTCATAATTGGTCAATTGTAAGGTGCTCTAGTTCTTATAAGAAACATGCAAAACAAATATTATTGTCACACTAACTATCTATGGGGTTTGATCTACCATCAGTTAAAAGTTGTACGCTTATATAAATAACACCTGTATATAAATACGCAATATACTTATGTAGGATTGCCATTTAATGTGTTCCCGCCCGAAAATGTATGAACTCATTTTACCTTTCATAAGTTACTTACTTGGTTTTTAAAATTTGGTTTTGCTCTTACCTAGGTACCGTGATTATACGTTCGAAGTGGCTAGTGAAATATATTCTGAGTTGCCTATTCTCAAACTTTCAGGCGGGAGCAGTTAAAATAGGCATCCCGAATATAATGGGTCATAGCATGAACAACTGATTATCTAGCGCTGTCAATCGTTTATTGATTATTTTGAGCAAAATACTTCAAATAGCATTTACAGAAAAATTAATTGTACGCAACTTTTATTTGAAGTATTTTTCTCTAAAATAATTCGGAAACAATTGACAGCGCTAAAATAATACACTGCTAGTCATCTCTTTCTTAGTCATTTCCTAATCACTATTCATGCAACCTCCCAATTTGTTGTTCTATATAATTATAATTATGGCCGGTTGCACCAATATTTTAATTTTTGTTAATTTCCAATTAAATATTGGTGCAAGCGGCTATTAATGTCATAAATTGTAAGATAAAACGTTAGATTTACATGGGGGCAGATGTTCGTTACAGATTTGAGAATACTTAGTTTCTAAACGTATGTATATTGCAACACATGATTTATTAAAATTAAGTAATTTACAAAGTGTAATGTTATACAATCACTTTTGATATGTATGTAATATGTACATTCTTAATTTTTATTAACATGAAAATATTTTTCAGTATCCGGTACAGTTTCAAAATATATTTTAATTAATGTAATACTAAACAGTTTTATTTAATTAATTTAATAAAACTTTAATTAGTTTATAATATCACATTTTTACAGAGTTAGAAAATTGTGTAATTGGCAGTTTTAAAAATGGCTTGAGGTAATTTAATTTTGATGTAAATATAATTATAAACTGAAAACCTAATTAACATACGACTATTATTATACTTATATAATACAAAGCAAGAATACAATACTGATTAATGCATACTAAGCTAGAAAATAATAGGCAATGAACTTATAGTTAATATACACAGATGTTCACACATAAATCCCTGGTATAATTATTACTTGTCATCACATATAAAGTATAATCTTGGAATAACGAAAATAATGTACTCACTTACACAAGCAGATAAAGTACAATGACAATAATATCAAAAAAATTTAGAAACTCGGTTATAAATTGTTATCAAATTTGTTAGTTTCATTAGAACCGATTGTCATGACATATAGGATTTTATTACAAATTTCATTATAAATTATATTTCGGTTTGATACAAACATAAAAACAAATTTGTTAACAAAATTATGACCGTGTCAACGGGCCTTAAAAATATATTTATAACAAAAAATTATGCATCAGTATTCATTTATAAATAAATACTTCGTTTTAAAAAAGAAGTACAGCCCATTTCCACGACTTGATCCCCACGTCAACAATCGTAAGCATTATGGTTTAAATCGTCAGGGGGTGGGGGGTTGTAGGTAAATGTCGGATTTCCGAAGTATTCATATAAATCAAAACTGAGAACTGACAGTATAGCCTACATTGTGTGATTTTATTTTTATTTATCAAAATTCGAAGTTTAAATAGTTATTTAGTAATAATAAACCAATTGAATAAATATGATATAACTGTAATGGATGAAATATATCTATTTTTATAGTTTAAAAGCAATGGCTTACAATAATTGGTGGCAATCTTAAAAACGCCATCTTTGCAATAGCAAAATGCACAATATAGTACCAAGAACTAACGAAATATACAAAAAAAAAACAAAAAATGAAAAACACAAATTATCAATGCCAAAATCATCTTTAAATATTTGAAAATGACTTTCATTATTGCAGTTACAGTACAGTTTCTATTTTATTTTTCACCGTTGATTAAAAGTTGGTTAGATGGAAATAGCGTATACCCCTTTGTAACATACGATAATGAGATAGCGAATAAAAATGCTATGTATTGTACGACAAAGATGCTAGATAAAAGTTTAGTAATTCTTGCTTCAGAAATTGATGACGTGGGAATCAACTCGTGAAAGTATCTCGTCTGTTACCTAAATATTAAAGTAAAATTTATACATTTCAGTCCGTTCTGTATTTGCGTTGTTCTTTTACAGAATATTTATTTTTTATTTGATTGTATTATTGAATTTTAATCATCCCCTAATATGATTATTGATTTTTTAAAACAATTATTTTATCAATTTTATTTAAAACAATGTAAAATATTGTCAACACCTGCTGCATTACTAATACACAGTGATCAAAAATGACTTAGCTGTGCATACAAATATTTTTTTAAGTCTATTAAAAAAAGTATACTTTTTTTCATTAAAATAGATTTATAAAGTACGTTTTTTTTACATAATAAGTGTTAACGCAAGCGCATGAAATAATGAAACGTTACGGCACTTTTTTCACACTTTTATAACAGATGTAAAAAAAAAATTGTATGCAATTTAAGACTATACTTTCTACTCTTGTTGCATAAATAACTATTATGTACTTATTTGTGTTACAGGAAATATAAATAGTGGGATGATGTGCACCTTGCCCGGGAAATATAGAGATTTGCTAATAATTGTTAAAATTCGCTTGCAATTCAACCAAATATAACAACAATAACTTCACCTAACGCACAAAACTCGCCCAGAGTTTTCCAAAAGCAACTTTTGTGCGGAAGGTGAGGTTATTGTAGTTGTGTTTGATTGAATTATACGAAAAAATGAAGTTTTGAGCAAGCTTCTATATTTACCGATAATGCACTCAAATAAATTACGGTTACCAAGAAATCATAATTACTGTAAGTTTTATAAGGCTCATTCACAGCTACAGAAACAACAAATATAAATAAAATTATAAATAAGACTTTATGATTGGTGTTTACAGGTTCGAAAATAAAACGTAAATTAACATAACTGTTAATATATTCATAATGAACAAGCAAAATAACAACTTCATACCTTTTAAAGCACTGTACGCAATTATTTAAGCGAATCTTCGTTTTAAGACAGCTTTTTGAAATTATATTTAAATTGAAATCCTTTTTCCAGAACGTAAATTGACAGCTCAAATGACAGTTGTTATGCATGTGCTAATTTTCGTGTAAAATATTTAAGATTTGCAAATCCTTACATTTGTCATGTTTAATTTTACTTTCGAGAGCTATGAACACGTTCATAAGAATTTATTGTTTATATCGTTATTTTTATTTTTATGTATAATTTTATTTTTATTTTCGGAGCTGTGAATGAGGTTATAATCGCACATCTACATTACACTGTCTTTTATCGAAGTGGAATGTAATTTTAGATATAAAACATTAATGATCACTCTGTATTAAGGTGTTATCCTTTTTATGTCAACTGCTGTCTTCTGCCAATAGTAGCCTGTACTCCCGCTTGTACTCCTGTAAGGACCATATCCGCAATCCTTGCTCCCGTTCTTATCACTTTTGTGCCTATATCTCCAATGGATCCTATCACGTTAGCTGTCAATCTTCCAATATCTTGCGGACGTGGTAAAAGAATGTTAAATCTGTAAATAATGCGGTAAATAAAATTACTACATACGAGTACACAGTATTTTTTTATGTTTTATTATTTCACTTTCTCATTGGGAGTGGCTAGTTATTCGACTGCAACAAAAATGAATCTAAAAGGATACTTTGCCTTATAATTAAAACAATGTTAACTTATTTTAAAATATAGAAAGTTTAAAAATAAAAGTAAATCATAAGAAACTGAAACCAGCATGTTATTTCAAAATTGTCAAATTATAAAATTATAATATTTTATACAGATTTCTAATATTAATGCAATTACATTCGCTTAAAATTTCAATTCCTTGGTTCATAAATGATCATTAATGTAAGATAACCAACCTCTTCAGTCATTGAACTTTGTGATTGTGAAGCAATTTTACTTCAAAATATTTAATAAATGTTTAACTTTCACTTCAATCCTATAGCAGTTTCCATTGTCTTAGGGCCGGTTTTAAAGACGACTAACAAAAATTTACTTGCATAATATTATTTATTGAGCTGTACGAAACGCAATTTTTAACTGCAATAATTTTAATGTCAAACGGTCATAAAACAGATTTGTTTAAGGCGGTACAATCATGGAAGCATTTACGATAGATAGATGTGAAATTTAAAGGTTTTCACAAGTAAGTATGCAAAATTGAAAACAGATTTACCACCTATGATAAAACTTCAATGACAATGTAGAAATAGTATCCTTACATACATACATACATACATAAAATCACGCGTTTCCCACTTAGTGGGTTAGCAAAAACCCGAAAACAATAAGAAAAGGGATGAAAGTAAGAGCTCCACGGAATCACTTAACTCTTTAAAAACATTCTTCTTCCGCCTTGCCCAAAATCCTTCGGGGAAGTTTTTTTCTTTATAATTCATACAATAAACGACAGATTTTCTTATATCTACTTAACAACTATTCAAATGACAGTTAATAAAGGAGGCTAAAAAAATGATCACACACCAACTACTTTTGAAGTAATCTGTGCTTTTAGATGGAATTTTCGCATATATTAAAACACAATTTTTTTCTTCGATATACTTAATTTTTTGTACAGAGTGGCGCACTTAAGACGATCCACCCTTAATAACTTTGAAACGAATTGTGATAGATATATCCGGTTTACGCTGTTTTAACATCTAGGGTCCACATTTTATTAATATTTTTCATTTTTTAATACACTAATCTCACCCCCACCACTCTCAACTTTTAAATCTTAATTGCAATATACCCCTTGTCATGTCAAATGAAAGCTCTTGAAAAATGCTGTACAGGCATGTCAATAAATTGATATTTGAATAAACCGTTTTAAAGTTAGAAACAATAGTTTATAATATGTTAATGCATGCAGTGCTATGGAAATTACAAAATGAAAATAAAAAACAATGGGTTGATTGAAGGAGGCCAATTGACTGGCCCGCTAAGTCCCCTGATCTGGTACCCAAAGATTTTTTTTCTTTGGCGATATTTAAAATCAATTATTTATAAAACTCCACCTGTTAATCTCCAAGATTTAGAAAATAGAATTAAAAGAGAGTGTCAAGCAATTCCGAAAGAAACATTTCGGCGGGTGCAAATAGCATTTAGTGATAGGTTGTACCATTCTTTAGTTGTAAATGGCGCTCATTTTTAAGCATTTGTTATAAATAAATATAAATATATCATCACGGCATATTACCCATTTTTGGGTGTGCCAATCTGCTTTATCGCAGATATCGGTAATGATGATGACATATTTGTACCGTGCGGGCGCTTACCAGGCGTCACCTCACGGGCACTCATTGCTGGCGTGGAGAGTGCGCCACAGGGGTCACTTTTGTGCCATTTAAAATTCGAAATATTTGGTGTCGGTCGGGATCGAACCCGGTACCCCCAGGTTCGCGACCAGACACTCAGGCACGAGGCCACGGGACCCCATTTGTTATAAGATTTTAATTTAAATTAAAATTACATTATTGTTTCTAACTTTAAAACGGTTTATTCAAATATCAATTTATTGACATGCCTGTATAGCATTTTTCAAAAGCTTTCATTTGATATGTCAGAAGGGGTTTATTGCCATTTAAGATTTAAAAGTTGAGAGTAGTGGGGGTGAGATTAGTGAATTAAAAATAAAACAATATTAATTAAATATGGCCCCCTAGATGATAAAACATTTAGCGTAAACCGGGTATGTCTATCACAATTCGCTTCAAAGTTATTAAGGGTGGATCGTCTGTATGATATTTACAATAATAACAAGCAATTCTCAATAACCCTAAATTATTAAAAATTTTGAATATTTATTTTTATGATTTCTTTTAATTAGCGAAACTTGCAAAACACTGTCATGGTAGTACCACCTTAATTATAGTAATTTTCTAATCAAAATAATAAATTTATTTGGAAACAAAAGAAATAATAAAACATACGAAAGAATCATAAATCACAAATTCATGTAATTGGAATATGAATTAAATATTTTTCTGCGCATGAACGTTTTTATTAATTTTTGATCTGTTCTCACATTATTAGTTTAATTTTTTTAATAGAGTTGTCAGCACATTTGTATAATTCTTTATAAATCGTTTGGAATCAGTGCAGAAAAACGGCATTCAGTGCGCACTAAGTTGGACGGTGCAGTTTGCAGTCAATCGAAAACGCTATTAGTCTGCTGTTACAATAGGTTTTTCGTTCTCGTCCAATCAATATTCATTTGTTTGATAATTTATTGTAATTAATGGTTTACTAACCTAGTAGGCCTGTACGAAATCCTGTAATTTGTATCCGTATCGAATGTTGGTGTAATAGGTCTAGCACTAGATGGTATAACACGTGGTATGTTTTGAGTTATTGGTCTAACTGTTGCAGTTGTTTGTGTTCCTTGATTATTAATGCCACTAAAAATCACATTTTATATTAATATTTCTACAGATTTCGTAATACGAGGACGAGGGTTACTGGAAAAGTTTCTGCAATATATCAGTTCTAGTAGTGACAGCGATTTTCTACCGCCATCAGAGGCAAAATTGTAACTAACGAAAATAGAGGGCCTATAATATGTGCGAGTAGTATATACTTCTACACAACGAACTCTCTCCCCCACATATATTCAATATCCACCTCCATTTGAAAATCCTGGCTACGCCACTGACTGTCATATTCAGAAAATATGATACTTTTGACTCACAATTCAGTTATCAATTTGTACTTATATTAATTCGTTTTATTAAGATGGCATTTTAAAAAAAGGCATTTTGCGAAAATATGAAAATTTCGCGTGAAAATTTTCGTACAGGATTTTTTATGATTTCAAATTTAATCTGACGCCGAAACAGTGCATGATCTACTTGATATGGCTTTTGGAGATGAAGCACCATCCAATAAGACAGTTTATAATAATTGGTTCGCCGAATTCCAGCGTGGACACACCATTCTCTGTCACTAAAGTTGACTTTAAGCGAGATCGACACGTGACATACCATAAAATTCAGACATCCTTGGGTATTAACATGAAAGCTATACACACGATTTTGCATAATCATCTGCAGTCGTTGGATACCGCACATCTTGACTGAAACCTGCTTCCAAAATTGGTTCGAGTGCAAGCAAAAACTATAAAGCCATTTATAATATTCTATAGGTCTTCTTTTACATCGTTTGCAGAAGCTTTTCCAGCAGCCCACGCAATGGCAATTACTATTATAGTAATAAAAAAAAAACCATGAAGCGAATAATGAAAGTATAAATTTTGCAGAGCCGGGTTAGATTTATCTGATTTTTCGCGCATATTGATAAAAGTCACTATGCTTAAGGCCTCCGATATCTTTTTGTAGGTTCTTTGTAAGAGGGTTACGTTAGAATTATTGAGAATAAGAAAATCAGGTAGGCCGTGGAAAACAAAATTTGCAGTCAGTTGATACAATTATTTAACTGTTATTTGATAGTAGGTTGGGAAAGTTAAGTTATACTCGCCGTCAAATAAATATGAACTGATGCCCAATTTTTTTCCTTCTCCCCACCCTGTCCCTTGCCGTGCGGTTCTTAATAACTTAGCATTTTCAACATGACCAATGGAATTGGCAACAATGTAGTCCATATTTAATTGACGGCAAGTATAGTTACAACTTGGTTATTCAATTTTTTTTTATTTGTAATGTGAGTAAAATTATGGAATTAACTAAAGAGCATTTTCTACAATTTTTCTTTAAGTAATAGAATTTCTGTTATTTTTTGGATTTATTTAAAATTTATGGGGTTAAAGGTTTCCGTCCAAAGAAAAGATTGATACTGCAATTGATGATTATTTTGGAAGCATTCCAAAAGAAGATTGAATGTGGAAAGAAAGAATGCTGAAATGTATTGTTGTTGAAGGGAACTATTTTGAACATATTTACAATAAAATTCAAAAGCATGTCTTTATTCTCAATAATTCTATTTTCTTTTTAGTTTGCTTGGGTTTTAGGCTAATCCGGCTCTGAGAAATTATTATGAATGAATTTATAATTTATTGATATTTAACTAACCTAGTTGGTCGATTAGATGTTCTATAATTGGAATCGGTCGTGGCGTCATCTGGTCCACCTCTAGAAAATATCAGTGGAATATTTTGTGTCCTACCTGTTGTGGTTGTTGTTCTAGTTTCTTGATTGTTATTTAATAAATCACTAAAAATAACAGCATTGATAACATGTAACATTTTTGACTATAATTATTCCTCATTCAATAATTTTGGAAGCATAGGTACATACCTAACTACACTAGACGGTTGGAGGGCCGTATCCCTAATTGTTGTAGTCGATACATAGGATTGGGTACTAGGTGAAGTTCTAGGTGGTATTTTTTGAATTGTTGTTGATACTGTAGTAGGTCGTTTTGTTGTTGTTTCTGGTCCACCTCTAGACAGTATTAGTGGAATATTTTGTGGTCTAGTTTCTTGATTGTTATTTAATAAATCACTAAAAAAAACCCACATGTTAGTGTTAATCTCAAATTTTTGAGTACCACAACACAGCATCGGGGATATTCTAACATATATGATAACAAAGTATGAAATAAGCAACAAAAAAAAAAAAAACTGGAAGAAGTGGTAGCAATCGTGTAAAAATTGGACTCAGTCTCAGTTTTTTTTTGAGTCACGGGAATCAAAATTCTTCCATTCCAGTGGCACAAGTATGCTTAAATTTAAATATGTATATGAAGTAGAAAACACAACAATTATTTAAAAAATGCATTTTAAAAGTACATGACTTTTTAATAAAACTCTAATATTTCATTATTTTGTAAACTAATTTAATTGAAATGATAATAACATTCGATATATTTAAATTCATATGCGTGAACAACTTTATTACAATAAAATTGAGATATACCGGAATATCCGTTCCGGTTCAGGATATTCCTGGTCCAAGTCTCATGCATTGTTTTATTTATTTTACATTCTACAAATCACTGAAGTTTTGAGGAAATAGAAAGTTTAATATTTTAAAATCTAAATTGGTCAATTCATTATAATAGAACTAGATTATTTGTTTTGCTCGAAAGCCATTATGGCCATCTGGTAAATGCCCTGAATGATGCAGATACATCGTCATTACCGAAATCTGCAAATAGAAGCAGATTGGTACCAGGGACCAAATAATCTAATGGGGGCGCAAAATTAAAATCAATAAAACTAATAAAAAGTAAAACTTTTTAGAAAAGTTGGTAATTCATGTTTGAATTTAATTGTAAAAAAATTAAATTAAGAAGAACACAGGTTCATTTTATATTTCACCGTAAAGTTATACCATATCGCACTCATTTTAGATATGTAATACCCTTATTATCCTATTCAGTGTTTGACTGAATTTCTAGTGTGGTAATAATTTTATTAAAGCACCGAATGGGATAACAAAGCTATTACATATCTAAAATGAGTGCGATATATATTAGATAAAATAATGTACGATATTTGTGGTACTACATTATTAACGCACTATGTGATTACCCTAACTCGCCCTGCAGGCTCGTAGGGTAAGTCACAATTAATAATGTCTATATCACACATATCGTAAATAACTATTTGCATCTTTCTCGAAAACTATAATAGCTAACATAAATTAAAAAAAAAAATTATTAAAGAACAGGAAATTTTCCAAAAAAATATCTGTTGTGGCCAGCGCAATACCTATGTATAAGTTCTGTATTGCACTTTGCTGTCGAAACGTTGTTTTATAATTTAAAAAATGACTGCGTAAATATTATTTTATTTATTGTGCACACAAAAAATCCTAATTCTATTCTTTCATTCTATGAAGGAGTTCCTAAATGTAAAACATTCTTCCAACTGACAAGATTGGGAGTATTATAATTTTAAAACCATTCCGGTTATCTGATTTTCACCAAAATCTCAAGGCTTTAGAATAGGGCTGAAATACAAGATTTAAAATTTTTCCGAATGATAGTTTTTGAGTAAGAGCGTCCAAAGGATCCACACACACACACACACACACACACACACACACACACACACACACACACACACACACACACACACACAGTTGTGAAAATGTTAAAATCAGATTCCCTTACCAAGAGTAGCGGGAGGAAAAAAATCTCATCTTCCGAAACTTTATCTCATTTATTTATGAGAGATTAATGTTGACAACGGGGCTCAGAGTGGCCCAGAAATGGATAATAAACCGTGATGATATCTTATGTTTTAATATTCAAAACAATGTACAATTATGGAATACGTATTAAGTCTTCAAGCTGTTTTCTCCATCATTAAAATTAATCTTCACCATCAATATCAACACATCTCTACTCTCTTACTAACCTAGTAGGTCGGAAGGACGTTCTGTAATTTTCCGTTGTTGATATACTCTGTTTCTGCGTAGTCTCCACACGTGTTACTACCGCTGTGGACGCCTCTTGTTTTGGAATTCCTCTGGGTAACGGTACGCGTGGCGCCTCCTTGGTGATCTCGTTGTCGGCGGGTCGTTCGGCGCCAGGTGTCACGGATCTGTTGTTGATGTTGTTGGCGTTCGCCGACTCCACCGTGTTGATGAACGTGCTGACGTACTCGCCTGTTGGATCCCAGGCGGCCTGGAGGTCCTGCCAGACCTTGGGGTATTCTTTCTTGAGGCGCCGGATGGCGTGGTAGGCTGTGGTTTTTTGTTTTTCGGTGCAACGGGCGCAGTTTGTTCGGAGAGCTTCGGGAAGGATTCCTGTAAAAATAATTATCAGTCATGAAATGCACACCAGAATGGCTTTTTAAGATGGGTCCCATTGAGACGAACATTGATGTTCCATGAATAGGCGGTAAACTTCAAATAAATAAATATTATTACGATATTCAAATATGTCTATGTAGGTATTGTAAGCAAAAATGTATATTTAGTATTAAAAAAGCTGTTGTATCAAGCACAAGACCTCTCGCCATTTCCATATTAGGCTATATAAGTACGTCTTGTATTTAACATTTCTGGTACATACATAAAAATTCTAATTACATCTATTAATAATATATTTTTATATTTTTTAATTCATTCAAGTTTCCTACTACTCTTCTAAATGTTCAAGGTTCTTCAAATTCATTGACAAGACAGACATTTTTCTGTCAATTACAAACATTTTAGTTTTTCAACTGGTTTCCATCAAGTTATTTAGACTGTGAGATTCCTTACAACGGATTATTTTATATATTTATAATTCTCTATCTATAAATCTATAGAAGATATAATAAAAATGTTCAATATATCGTATAGAGAATTTTATATTCTTTAATATTTGTAATAATATAAATTTCCATAAACAACCAGTTGTCCAATTGTTACTAAAACCTTTTCAACTCTTCCCATTAATGTCAGCTTAAGGAATATGTAGTTCAATTTGTCTTTAGTCTTATAGAATTTGAGAAACCGTCCCTCCAACATCCAGACACACACCCAACCACACACACACACACACACACACACACACACACACACACACATACACACACACACATATCCTTGTAAAAATGTTAAAATCGGATTCTAGTGACTACAATAAATAAATAAATAAATAAATAAATAAATAAATGAAGACAAAATGGAAAAGTCCCATATTTTTTTAATTTGTATCAGTTTAAATTTTTGAATAAACCAGTCCAGTAACAATGATGTCATTCAAGTTCAGTTAAAGACACGATTATCGTTTACAATGACAAATAATTTCGGTTCTCTTTTCATAAGTTACAGTGATGCTGACGTCATAACTTTCGCGGCAAAACTTTAATAGTTATTTTATTCGTTATTAAGCATAATTTCGCTAGATAAAAATCTGAGAGATTCTATTTTTAAATTCAACATATCTAAATATAAACATAAAAAAGTTAAAAATATCTTAAACGTTTGTGAGGAGATTTTAGCAAAAAAATAATGTTAGTATTTTGCCACTACTTCTTCAAAATGCCGATCTCAATCTTTATAAATACTCGTATATTGATAGAAAAACACAGAATATGGCAATTAATTTTTTTTAAATTTAATTTTGAGTTTTTTAGCTCCCTGAATTAAATCTCAAAAACACGTGTCTTTTTGAGACACCTGCATATAAACATATTTAAATAAATAAATATATAGTCATACAAAAAATATAATAATTCACACCTTAAGCAGTCAATTAATAAAATTTAATTCGTTAAATAACTTGTACAGACAAATAACAAATTTCAGATCGTAGCAAGCGGTGATCCACTGTCATCAACAGTAGTATTAATTCATTTGTTTTCATCTCTAGTTCTCGCGATTTGTGGACAATTGTTTAAAGTTTTCAGTGGTAAAATGATTGACAACAATAATGAATTTTACATTTTAATATACATTTCATGTAGTAATCATTAAAAAAATGTGTGTTTTGAAGAGAAGAAAATTTACCTTGCCGTGTATGTGGCGAACATGGTAAGAAAAATTATTTTATTTTCATTATTATAATGCAGACAACAAAAATTATAAAAATATTTGTATTGTATCTAAATAATAAAAAAATGCAAATACATATAAATATAAAATAAAGTTAAATAAAATCGAACAAAGTTCATATATTTTTTTAGCGTCTTTCATTGCACAAAGAAAATTACCATGACATTTGCAAGAACATTTAAATCCAATCAACATTATGCTTTAACAGCAGCACTTATTCTGTGGAATAAGAAATAAAATCATTATAAAAACAGCTGAGTTGCAGGTTTTTGCAAAGAATTCGGTGATATAGCAATAATCAAGTTCTGCCTTTCAACTTTCTCAATAAGTTGTCACTTTCATCTTTTTTTACTTCTTAAGCAAAGTAAACAAATAAAAAGTAAATGTAAACAATTCATTAGAAAATCAAATAAAATGTCTTCTGTCAGTGAATGTTTTCGAAACTCGAGACGGTGAAGATTTGCAGACTTGTGGTTTTATAACCGAATGATTACTGCAACGCCCTATTTAAAACTCGTCTTAATTAAAACTAACTTAATTATGCGGGATTTTTGTGTGTTACGTTATGTTAGAATATTTTGTCGTTCTCATACATATTTTGTCTGGAACAAATATTTCCTAGCGTGCAACTATGTTATTTTAATGTGCACTGTATTTATGCAAAATTTAAATTTTATTTAATTATTCAAAGTGTGATTTTTTTTTTTTAAATGTGCATAATATTTTTACCTTTCGTCACTTTTAGGTAAGGAAGGTATTGCCTGTGGTCAAAAAATTTGGTAGTGAGTTTTTAATGAATAAGCACGTTTTAGGGTCCCTAGAAAATGATTTTACTACGTTTACGATGATGTCTATATGTGTTTGTGGGTATGTGTGTATGTATGTGTGTGTGTGTGTGTGTGTATCTGAGTGTGACAAAAATTTCTCCTACGATAACTCCAACACTACAATTCTAAAAATTATAATTCTTTCACATTTCTCTTCTTTACATCCATATGAAGAGCTGATTAGATTTTGGTTATAAATGAACGACCGGAAATACCTTTATTTGAAGTTCTTAGCAGTTTTTATTGTAAAAACAATTAAATACCATTTTTTGACATTTTATGTTATTATAAATATAGTCTATCTATATGGTTTGATTACACTTTTTCCTTCATATTTAAAGCGTTGAAGAATTTTAAAGAGATTAACTTTTATAAATCAGCCAGCTGTGCTATAACCATTGAAACTGGTGCTAAATTCAAATATTGTAATTGACAGATGTCAATATCAAGTGTAATTTACGTAGTATATGTTTGTGTTGTAATTTTATTTATATATAGAATCTTTTCCAAGAATTTACGGTATGGAATTTGTAGAAAATAGTTATGTTCGTAATACAATTTTACTGAATATATAGAATCTTTTCCAAAGAAATTCCGGTAAGGGATTTGTGCAAAATACATAGAATTGACGAAAGGTAATGTGCTGGCCACATCAGATTTTTTGACAAATGTGCTTAAATTTTTTTATTATTTGGTTCTATTTTATTGACACTGTACTTTTTATGTTTAAATAAATTGAACCTATTTGAAAGTGTAAATATATACAATTTTCCTGAGAATATTTAGTATTCTAATTGAGAATTGAATACTTAAGTTTATAAAAATAACCATGATGTAGTAATAACACTTTGCGTATTTTAATTACTCCATAAAAATGTATTCTTGCGAAGTTTCTCATAATTTTAGTGTCTGTTGTACCATATTGTCTATTATTACATAATTTATTCAGGTGTCAGGAAAAAATTCTATTGTATGTAAATTATATTATATGAGTATATTGGTCACTCCCTTGTAAACTAAGATACTATTAACCTAAATCCTGTCCAAAAAATATATGTACCTATTATTATATTTAACGTGACTTATGTTTGCTTTTAATTCTATTACATAATAATGAATATCTACATATGTTGTGTTATATCTGTCACAATAAAATATATGAATAAAAAATCTGTTGTGGCCAGCACCAATATTTCTTGCCAATTCCATTTTATTTTACCTTAACATTTTCTTGCAAAAAAAATAACAATTATTAATTATTTTTTGAATGTATTACACTTTTTACTTTCAAAAATAGATATTTATACACCAAGTGAGCTAAGATAATGTTTATTCATAAGAAGAAAGAGTTAATTTCTTCGGGTGAATAAACATTCTTAGCTCACGTGGTTTATACAATATATTATTTAATTTTGACAAATGGTTCATATATTTTTTAAATTTTGAATATAGTCAAAGTAGGTCCCTTTAACAATAATTAACTTCGGCATTCTTTTGGAATACTATCAAACTAATTTTCGGGAGACTTAAAAACTATCAAAGCTGTTAAATTATTTTCTCGTGACATAAAAACTGCCAGAGTATAAAATGTTTATTTATTTATGTCATTACTTACTTTATATAGTGTATAATACCCATGGGCATTATAAATTTTTGCTCTGGTAATGTAAAAAATTGATATTGATACTGAGATTCAATTCACACACACACACACACACACACACACACACGCACGCACACGCACACGCACACGCGCCCGCGAACGCACACGCACACGCACACACACACACACACACACACACACACACACACACACACACAGAGAGAGAGAGAGAGAGAGAGAGAGAGAGAGAGAGAGAGAGAGAGAGAGAGAGAGAGAGAATGAAAGAGAGACAAACAAACACACAGACATCATTGTAAAACCGTATTGTAGGAACCCTAAAGCGTACTTATTCATTAAAAATCACCACCGAATTTTTTACCAAAAACAATATTTTCCTTATGTAAAGATGACGGAAGGTAAAAAAATAAGCAAAAGCCTACGTAGCCTACCTATTTTGTAAATTTAATTAAACTCTTTGATCCGTAATCCATGCAGAATATAAAAAAAATGTAGCAAGACATAAAATATTGTATGCATGACTGGTATTGATGTTTATAGCCCTCGGGCGATTAATAAACCCTCGGGCCAAAGGCCTAATGAACTATGCCCTCGGCAGGCATAAACATCTGAATAGCCTCGGTACATAAAATACATTATTACTGCACAATAATACTGAACGTTGAGAAGCCATTTGAGTAATTTTATTTAATAAGTAACTAATTAAATCTTTTTATGCATAAGGTATATTTTAAGTAAAAGTGTCTTTATTTAAGGAATTTAAATTGCCGGAAACTAACATTTTACAAGAAACTGTAATAAAATGATTTGTCCGTGTAATGACTTTTTCAGTTTTCTCTTATTTTATTTCTATTTATTTATCATTAATAGCAATATATGTATATCATGAGTACCGGAAACAGTACTTCATTCTAGTATTAAACTAATTATATTTATGTATGTAGAAAACGTAGTGTACATGCCAATATTTTGAAAAATTCTATGCGAAATATTTTCCATTTCTCGCATTTTTGAACAATATAAATTAATTAATTATAACTTACATAAACTTTTTCCAAGTCAAAAACTTTCTGTTTAGTTAGAGTTTTTAAAGTACCTAATCAATTCGCCATTCACGTGTAAAATTCATGCCTGAATCAGAAACATGTTTGGAATATTATAGATGAAAGTGAGAATGAATAAGCAATGGCCCGTTGTCGTGAGCGAGAAGTATGTCAGGAAGCTGGCAAACGATAACATCGGTGATCTATTGCTGTTTGCTATGACTTACATAACCTATAAGCTTAGTAATGTTTTCAGACGTGGGAGTCTACACGTTTAACTTAGTGCAACGATTATTATGTACATATTTAATGGGCAGTTATAGTCGTAATCAAACTGCTGCATCAAATACATTGAATGATTTGGTTCATTAAATTCATTTTAAGATCAAATAGAATTAACTATGTCAGTCCTTAGACATTTCAATATAAAATTAACAGATAAGATGAAATTTTTGTTGTACATTATAATGCATAGATTCTTTGTTACATTTTCAATGATATAAAAAGAACACACCTTTTCTGTTTCAAGGATTTGCAATCCTTTCAACAAAGTGCAATCACAGTTATTACACATTACAAAATAACATGTATAACAAAGTACTCATTAAATATATACAGGGTGGTGATCGGGACAGCTGCAACTAGGACATTAACATGTAAAATCATCTTAATTTCCTGCTTCCCTAATTATTTTAGGTAAAAAATCTGATGTGGTCACACAATACCTCCCGCTATTTAATTTCTATTAATTTAAATACATACCTACATGTACCCAAATCATTCAAGCAGCCAATGCACGTCATCATTTAGTGTAAAAACCTTAATGCATTAAAATCACTAATAGTGAAAAATGAAATAAAATTTAAATCATTTTTAACCGTCAAAAAGTGTATAGCCTTATATAATTATTATTAAATTAATTAATTACTTATCGTATATGACATGAATAATATATAAATAATGTACATCAACGTCATATTATTCGTTTAATTGTTGCTATAGTTGGCAACATTGATAATTTGTATGTTCATACTGTCAAAGTTATTATTTGAAAAATATTTGTATCGTGTTTGAAACATTTTTGTGCGTTGTAAAGGCCTATTTATAATAAAGTAATATTAAACGCAATGCAACGATGCAACGTGACCGTTAACGCAAACACAAAATCTGTGAATCTGCCATAGGTATCACTTCTAATCAATCAGAAGAATTAGGTATATTTCTTTGAAATTCGGCTCACTTTTATTTATTGCCTTTATATGGCATATATAAGTATAAATAAGGTTAGTATTATAACATAATTTACATAGAAATGGACAGTGACGAAAATATAGTATTTATTTTGTAGATGTGACAGTTCATTAACATGTCGATAATACAGATTGCAATCTGTATAACTCTTTTCATAAAGATTCTAAAACCTCTGCAAACGTACCAGGACATGACGTCAAACAACTAGTTACTTTTATTAAATTTTTATTAATGACGTGCATTGGCTGCTTAAATGATTTGGGTATATTTACTAATCCTGCAAACTATATTAAGTTCCTTTGCATTACATGATCCATTTCGTTAATGTGTAGTTAAAAACTAATATTTGAGACTTTGATAACATGTGCTTATTGACAGCTGTTTGATTTATAATGCTGCAAACATAGTAGACTTAACTCGGGTCTTCCTATACATCTATTATTTACGTATGATGGAAAATATATTATTTTTACAAACCTTAATTTCATTAGACTCAATACAATCTCCTTAACACGGTTTCGTTATTAATTTTAATGTAATTGCTTTCTGACAATGACATTTGTTTAAATATGTCAAAATTGTTATTAAAATACGAGTACATAGTATGTTTTTGTTTGACGCATAGACAAGATGATGTAAAAAAATAAATTATTTTATAATTTTATATATAAAGTTTTTTAAAGTTATTTACTAAATGCTATTCTAGTAGAATTGAAGATTGTATTGTTATATTCAATTGTTATTAGTAAAAGTTGCTGACAAATTATATTCAATGTATTTTTTTCAAGAAAAACTGATAATAGCTTGTATAAGTGATACTTCCGGTTATCCGATATTCACTACAAATTAATGAGCTCTTCCCACATTAGTATAGAATGGGTATACAAAATTTCAAAATTTTCTGATTGATAGTATTTGAGTAATCGTGTCCACAGGATCCACATATATATATATATATATATATATATATATATATATATATATATATATATATATATATATATACTAGGAAAATATTGTTCGTAGGGTAATCGCTCAATAGCAGCTGTAGACACGTGTTTCGCTCTTATTAGAGCTCAACAGTACAACATAGCTAGTTAATAGATGGACATTAACTAGAGATAGTAATAGAAAACCGACAAATTGTAACAGCACTAGTAAGCAGCCAAATACACATTTGTTGCTTCGGTCAGCATTTCCACGGATTTGTGGATAAATACAACGTCGCAGCGGAGGTAATTTATAACCACCCACCAGACCCGTTACTTGGACCCCAAGGTAAATAAACGAAAATATACATAAATCGTGAGCGTAAAGTTATAAAAACTAGGAAAATATTGTTCGTAGGGTAATCGCTCAATAGCAGCTGTAGACACGTGTTTCGCTCTTATTAGAGCTCAACAGTACAACATAGCTAGTTAATAGATGGACATTAACTAGAGATAGTAAGAGCGAAACACGTGTCTACAGCTGCTATTGAGCGATTACCCTACGAACAATATTTTCCTAGTTTTTATAACTTTACGCTCACGATTTATGTATATTTTCGTTTATTTACCTTGGGGTCCAAGTAACGGGTCTGGTGGGTGGTTATAAATTACCTCCGCTGCGACGTTGTATTTATCCACAAATCCGTGGAAATGCTGACCGAAGCAACAAATGTGTATTTGGCTGCTTACTAGTGCTGTTACAATTTGTCGGTTTTCTATTACTATCTCTAGTTAATGTCCATCTATTAACTAGCTATGTTGTACTGTTGAGCTCTAATAAGAGCGAAACACGTGTCTACAGCTGCTATTGAGCGATTACCCTACGAACAATATTTTCCTAGTTTTTATAACTTTACGCTCACGATTTATGTATATTTTCGTATATATATATATATATATATATATATATATATATATATATATATATGTATATATATATAAGATTAATTACTGCAGGACCTATAATAATAATAATCTAAAATTATCCACATTAGTCCTCAACTTTGATTATTCATAAATTTTTTACACGTTACTATAGTTATTTGTAGTTCCATATGTATTGTACTCATCCAAGACAAGTTTTTCATTTTTTGACGATTTTCTCTCTGTGATATGTTGGTTTTAACTATTTATTTATTTATTCATATTTATTTATTTATTTATTTATTTATTTAATTGTCCGTGTTGTATGTTCTGTTATCCACATGTGGTTTCCGTTTTTCGACTAGACCATTCTGTAAGTCTGTATTTTATATTTTTTGTAATTTATATTTATTTTGTGTTCATATGTTATTATTTCGCTGATATCATATTTTAGAGCCCTGAAGAAGACTATTGTATAGTCGAAACGTCGGCGTGAATAAATTTTATTAATTGACTGCAAGTCCGAAGAATTCTTACTTTCCTGTATCTACCTCCATAAATTTATTATAATGGTGTTTTTAAATATGTATTAAAGATACTTATAGGCAAAAATGATTGTGACATATTGAATAGTAGTTTCAGATTTGGCTGCCTCATTTCTAAATGACGTCACACGAGAAAATTTAAATATTATTAAAATTTTTAAAAATTCTTAGTTTAAATATTATGTATTACTGGAAAATAAAATATGAACCTACATTAATCACGTTTCTTACATTTTCAGAGATCAGAAAAAAATTGTGGGAAGACCCCATTCTGAATAATTATGTATTAATTTAAACAGATTGCAGAAAGTCAAGAGAAGTTAAGCAAGTTTTTTATAAGGAAAACTGAATAAATATTGAAATATAATGAACAAAATGCGGTTAAAAAAGCTAATACAAACAGGCTTATTTGCAAATATTGATTTATTGGTTTATTTTTAATGGAAATCAAGAACTTCAAGATTGCAATTAACGACTAATTTATATTCTGCTGTGTACAGTTTCTGTTTCTATTTTTAAAACTCGTAAAACATTAAGCGGTTGATGAAGGCCCAAGAAGGGTAGAAAGCCGGATAAGCAGAAAGTAAATTATAGTTAATTGGAGACCAGTAATTTTTTATTCCTATCACTATGTAAACCAGTCATTACCTTTTTTTGGTCTTTGAAGACTACATAAAATGTACGGAATGTCATGTTACTTAAAGATTCTTATTGATTTTAATCCACTCAGGGCCGTTTTCATAATCAGGCTCACTTTAAGATTTTAATTTAAATTACGTTACGACTTCATCTTTATTTTAAAATAATGCTAAGTTATATTATGACAACGAAAACAACTTTAATTTTAATTTAAAGTATTAAAGTGAAAATAAAATTTATTATGAAAACGGCCCTTAGTTCTAAAATTATGAAATGTTGTCACTAGTTCTTCTTGCTTTAAAACACGGATGTATTTTTAATAATATTCAAATATATCATCACGACTTATTTCCCATTTCTGGGTGTTCCACTTTGCTTCTAATCACAGATTTCGGTAATGATTATATACAGGGTTCTACCCTGAAATTTTAAGAAGAATAGGCAAATATTAGCAGTGGCGGACTAAGGGGGGGCGGCGACAGGGGCGGTCCGCCTCGGGCCCTACCAAACAGAGGGGCCCCCGTTTCCAGGTCAAAAAATGTTCAGTCCTAAGATTTTCCACTAAATAATCACCTTCATAAATACTCGAGTCGGTTTTCTTAATGTCACTTTTCTATCAAGAAACATTTAGGTTCCTGTATGGGAAATTAAAACTTAAAAACACTGGTAACATTGTAGCTACGGTTCGGGAATCCCCAAATCGTATCAGTGATTTGAGTGGTAGCAGAATTGCGAATTTAGTGATTTTATCACTAAATCTACTGAAGTTCAAATACGATTTATTTTATAAATTTGCAACTTATCTGAGGTCTAGTGATTTTAATATATATATTCCCGGAATGAAACTTCAATTTTAATATTTCTCCCGTCTCCCGGAATCAACGCTTTGGTACCTCGCCTACATATTTTTTGTAAAACTTTCTGTTCCATTTAATTCATTGGGTCAAATTTAAATTTTCGCGTTTATTTTCTACTAACCAATTCGGCTCGGATCATTCCGACGTCCGATTTTACACGAAGTTAACCGGGTCGTTTTGCGTACGCTCACTCGAAATCGAAATGTATTCTGTGATCTGGAAATTTTTGTACATGAAAGGGGAAAAATATGCCGCTTTTCCCATCCCTTGAAAAAATGTAACCTTGAATTATAAGGCATTTGACCTTGAATGAAAAAAAAATTCGCCTGTGGGGCTTTTTTTTTCATTACAATTTCCCGGAATGACCCTACGATGAGTTGGTAGCTCTAGGTCCCAATATAAGGGGCCCGGCATTAGAAGCCGCCCCGGGCCTCCGAAGAAGTTAGTCCGCCACTGAATATTAGTACTTTAAATCGAATATCACAGTAGGTATAAAAGTAAAACAAAATTTTAAAATCCATCTCACATGAAGTAGAACATTGTTTGCTTATTCACGAATTTTCAGGCAAGAACAGATAAAATGATCACCTGGTGTTAGTACAGTGGGTATTTACCAGACGTTTCCACACGGGAAGTCAAGCTTTTGTGGAGAGAGTACCACAGTGCTATTTGAAGATTGGAATAGTATATTGTGCAACTAGCGTTTCGCAAAATGCCTCTTTCGTCCCGTAGCGCACACGATATTTTTTTCAATACCTGCGCCGAAAATGCCACCTTGAGTGTCATACATCCTATTGCATCCCGCTACGTCATTACTTTGAGTCACTAGGGAAACAAAGACTCGTTCAGCTGAAAATGGCCACTTTCGTCCCTCAAAATGGGCACGGAAGGTGGCACTTTTGGCGCAGGTATTGAAAAAATAATTTTCAAGTTTCAGATATTGGTTGAAATCAAAACCAGGGCCTAGGGAATTACAACTGGTCAGCTAACGCTTTATTAACTTTAAAATTTTTAATAATTATTCACAAAATATTATTCCTTTTTTCTAAATAGAGTGATTAGGATTAAAAATATTAATTGCATGAATGAATTTATTTAAAAAAATCTTAGACTATCTAAAATTAATCATATAAAAACAGGAAATAAAAACATAATTCTATTTTATAATGTGACTCATTTTCGGTAAATAATTATCTATGTCCCTGTAAGTATATTGTAATTCTTTACCAATGAATGGTTAAAAGTTTGATCACAAAAAACTAAAGCGTGAATCATATTGAATCTGTTTCTTTTTGTAACATCAAAACTACACATTTTTTAGATTAATTTTTTATGTTATATAATAAAGAACATATCTATCATTATTCTAATATTGAGAAAAACAAGTTTTCATCTCTTCTTCAGGTGTCATTTATTACCTACGGCAGACCTATGACCTTTAACAGATATCATAAATAAAAAAATTACTTTGAAGAATTGCATTCGCAATACCTACTTAATATTTATAATATATAAATTAATCTTCTTTTACGTAATATATTTACCTGATTACACATATAAATAAAATAAAATATAAATATATCATCACGGCATATTACCCATTACTGGGTGTGCCAGTATCTACAACACATGTAGACATCGGTAATGATGACGATATATTTTACCGTGTGGGCGCTTACCAGGCGTCACCTCACGGGCACTCATAGTTGGTGTGGAGAGTGCATCACAGGGGTTACTTTTATGCCATTTAAAATTGGAAATATTTGGCGTCTGTCGGGATCGAACCCGGTTCCCCAGGTTCACGGCCAGATACTCAGGCACGCGGCCCATATATTATATGTTATTATATTTTCTTCACTAGAGCCCGTGAGGTGACGCCTCGTAAACGTTCTCAACGTTAATAAAGATATATCGTCATTACCAAAATCTGCAAATAGAAGGAAATTGGTGCACCCAGAAATGGGTAACAAGTTGTGGTGATATATTTATTTATTATTAGGACAGAACGATTCATATTTTTTTTTAACATCGCCATAGCCACCTATGTATATATTAAATTTATGTTCATTTTAACTAATTGGAACGACCGTGTTTATTATTTTACTTTTACGATCAAGTTATTTTAAATGTTTACCGATAGGGTTTCCAAGGTAGTAGGTTTTATTTACTGATAAAGATTTGGTTGCTACGAGCTACGATAATGAAGGCAGTAAATTGTACAAAATGCCCATGGGCGGTAAGGGATTAATTAATTTGTACATCACCTTAGCAAAATCATTAAAATAAAAACAACTAATACTTGCCTTTAGTAAAACAACTGCTCGTATTGCCAATTTTGACAATATTTTTAAATTTTATTCGATCAACAAGCTAGAAAACGGGAAAGTAAATATTCTTCGGACTTGCAGTCAATTAATAAAATGTATTCACGCCGACACAGTCCTCAACTTTGATTTTCACCTCCCGCTACATTAGCTAAGGGAGGTATAGGGATCGTGCTAAAAATCGGATATAGAGATTTTAGTGAATAAGCACGTTTTGATGTCCCCAGAATCCGATTTTAACATTTTTACAATGATGTCTATAGGTATGTATGTGTGTGTGTCTGTGTGTGTGTGTGTGTGTGTGTGTGGATCTTGTGGACACGATTACTCAAATACTATCAATCAGAAAAATTTGAAATTTTGTATATCCATTTTATACTAATGTGGGAAGAGCTCATTAGTTTTTAGCGTATGTCAGATAACCGGAAGTATCATTTATACAATCTTTTAACAGTTTTTCTTGTAAAAAATTCATTGAATATAATTTTTTAACAACTTCTACCAATACAAACTGAATATAATGGCACAATCTTCAGTTCTACGATAATAGCATTTAGTAAATAAGTTGAAATAACTTTATATTATATTATAAAATAATTTATTTTTGTACATCACTTTGCCTCTGCGTCGAACAGAAACAATACTTTAATAACAAATTTAACACATTTAAACAAATGTCACTGTCACGAAGCAATTTTCATTAAAATTAATAATGAAACAGTGTTAAGAAGAATTTAGTAGTTTAAATATGATTCTAATGAAATTAAGGTTTGTAAAAATAATATATTTTCCATCCTACATAAATATTAGATATACAAGATAATTCGATTTAAGTTTGATGTTTGCAGCATTATATATCAAACAGCTCTCAATAAGAACGTGATTTCAAAGTGTCAAATAATAGTTTGCAACTACACATTTACCAAATGGATAATATACGGCGAAGAATTTACACAGATTGCGTTTTAGAGCATAAGGAAGTTGGTGATGATTTTGACAATAATGTGTGTGACGATTTTTCCATAAAATATATTAATGATCTAAAACTTCGCAAAGTTTGTATTTAATACTCTTATATAATTTGAAACAACATATTAGATTTTGCCTATATATGATAAACCGGATATAGTACTTAATTTGAAGCTTTAACAGATTTTTCAGGAAAAACATAATAAAATATAATCCAAAATTTCGTATTACAAACCGTTCTATTTATGGGAACAGCAAAGTAGATTTTGTTTACAAACGATCAATCGGAAGTGAAACTTTACTTAAAGCTCATTGCTATTTTAAACATGGAATTGGCGGGAGGTCATGTGCTGGCCACATCAGATTTTTTTATAAATGTTTTATACCTTACTGTAGTTATTTGTAGTTCTATGTTTATTGTATTCATCCAAGACAAGTTTTTAATTTTTTGGCGATTTTCTCTCTGTGATATGTTGTTTTTAACTATTTATTTATTCATATTTATTTATTTATTTATATTTTTAAATGTCCGTGTTGTATGTTCTGTTATCCATATGTGATTTCTTTTTTCGACTAGACCATTCTAGCATTGAGGAAGACTATTGTATAGTCGAAACGTCGGCGTGAATAAATTTTATTAATTAACTACAAGTCCGAAGAATTTTTACTTTCCCGTATCTACCACCATCCCAACACAGTCGAATATTGGTTTTTCAAAGCTAAATAACGTCCGATCGTGCAAAAAATATAATAAGCATTACGGGCGGTAAGTGCATTTATACCGACCTCGACTGCGTCTCGGTGTCTAAAAGTTATTCTCTAGCGGTAAACAAAATCTTTTATTAATGACATCTATGAATGTGAGAATTTATATTAATGAATGATTATATAAAAAAATGTCATGGAAAAATGTTAGATTTTTCCAATTTAGTACGATATGATGAACGGAAAAATATTGAAATTAATAACACGTTTATTAAATGGCGACTAATTATCTCCCGCATAAAAACATCTCAATTATTAGTTGCACTTAATAGTTAATTAATTATTATATTTTGCATTTTTATCATAACTTGATAACGGATGACAATCAGAAAATTTTCCTCTATTAATTTTTGGTTTGATTCAATCATAAAAGCACGAACTTTATTTTTGACTTTGTATAGTAAGAAGATAAAAAAATTGTTTATAAATGCTAGAAAAGACTGGTTCATTTTATTCCGAGAAGATTTTAGAATATTCATATTCTAGAAAAATTTACCAGTACCACAAATGTATATTTTTTGAATACAAAAAATCATTTACATACTACAGGGTGTTAAAAAATAAGTATCACAAATTATGAGGGCATATAATACTGACCAAAATGAGTTAAAAAAAGCTTAATCAACATGGGTCTGATCTTCAATAGTTTCCGAGATATAAGGCAATGAAAAATGAGTTTTTTCGATGCTTCCCTCTGCTATCTCGAAAACTGTAAGAGTTACGACTTTGATTAAATGAAACATTTTGTTTACCTTTCAGAGGTCATCTTAGATGTGTTTTTGTTTTTCAAAAAAAATCAAACAATTGTACTGGACAAAAGTTGTGGTGCCCATGGCCAATACTTATTTTTCAAATAACTTCGTAACTATTAGAATGTGAAAAAAAAAAATGTTATTGTTTTTTATAGTTTATATTAGTAAGTTTTTCTTCAATTCTAATACAGAATGACCTCTTTCTCAAAAACAGTTGAAGATCAGACCCATGTTAATAATTTGTGACACTTATTACCTTCCGTCACCTTTAGGAAAGGAAGGTATTGTCTTTGGTCAAAAAATTCGTTGGTGAGTTTTTAATGAATAAGCACGTTTTAGGGCCCCTAGAATACGAATTTACTATTTTTAAGATGATGTCTGTATGTGTGTGTGTCCGTGTGTGTGTCCGTGTGTGACAAATTTTTCTCCGTCGATAACTCCAATACTACAATTCTAAAAATTATAATTCTTTCGTATTCCTCTTCTTTACATCCATATGAAGAGCTGATTAGATTTTGGTTATAATTGATCCACCGGAAGTACCCTTATTTGAAGTTTTTAACAGTTTTTCTTGAAAAAACGCAGTTAAATATTATTTTTCGACATTTTGTGATTATCAATATGAAAGAATATCTTATTCTTTATACGGTTTGATTTATAAAGTTTCGTTCATATTCAATAGATATAGAGTTATAGAGACATTAAGAGAGATTAACTTTCAAAAATTAGTCAGCTTTGTTAAAATTATGGAAACAACAGATATATTCAGAAAAATTTAATTGACAAATGTCAGTGTCAAATGCAAAACCAAAGTTGAAAGTATAGGGTCAGAAAGTTATGTGTGAATGTGATAGAGTGTCCCTCCAAAGAAAAGAAGATGGAAGGACTGTGTAGCAGAATATTTGAGAGAGGAAGAATTGTGTGAAGAAGATGCGTTGGACAGGAATAATTAAAAGAGAAGAGTAAGAAACAGCGACCCCTAATAAAATAGGGAAAGGAACTTTCGGTATAGAATTTGTAAAAAATAGTGTGTTCGTGTTACAATTTTATAGGATATACAGAATCTTTTTCAAGGAACTTTTGGTATGGGATATATACAATATACATCGAATTGACGGAAGGTTTTGTGCTGGCCACAACAGATTTTTTTTATATTAGTTAATCCCAATAATTTTTAAGATTATATTATGTATAAACAATTTATTAATGGCGATTAGTAAGTAGTTGACTAGCATTGTTATTTCTTTGTAAATTATTTATGGATGGATTATTTTGAAGAAAAGTACTTTCAAATATAAAATATATATATTTTTCTCTAAAATAATCCATAAACGATCGATAGAGAAAAATCAATGCTAGTCAATTGCTTGCTTATCACCCTTAATCATTGAGTTTACAAATTAAATTATTAAATTGGTGTGGATACCAATAATTAATAATATGAAAAAGGAAAAACTTACTTTTGAATTCCGTGCCTTGTGGAGTACATGGTCCATCTCCTGTGAGACACTGTGCATAATAGGTAACAAGGCGCTTATTGTTGAGGATGCGTTCGATGTCCAAATGGTTGTATCTTGTGTCGTAGTGGCCGTCTTCACTGATGGACAGCGCCACAACATGCGTCGCGACGCCTAATAGAACGGGTAGGACACTTAGCGTCAACATCACTGCAAACAAAAATCGACATTCACTACTAAATCAGTTTATTTATTTATTTATTTATTTATAATAAAACTATAACGGTCAAACTTTAAAAAAATATATCAAGTATTTTTAAATGTTTTTAGACCAAATGTTCACCTTGATCATTTCCTTTTAAATGAGAGTTTACCGTTTGTTTAAAAAACATCAAGTAAGGTGACAAAAATAAAAATATGTAAATAATTAAATTTAAAAAATGTTCTGATTCGAATTCTATCTTTTGCGTCAAGTAAAATTCGAGTTGTTAGTAAATAGATGGATAACCGAAACATTATGACATAAAAATATATTAGAAACATAAAACTTAAAAATGATTTATAGAATAGTTCCATTTTTACCTTCCTTAGGGAAGCTATTTTCTCTTTGATCAAAAAATTCGGTGGTGAGTTTTTAATGAATAAGCACGTTTTAGGGTCCCTAAAATACGATATTACTAGTTTTACGATGATGTCTGCATGTGTTCTAAAAATTACAATTCTATCGTGTTCCTCTTGTGTACATCCATATGAAGAGCTGATTAGATTTTGATTATAATTGATCAGCCGGAAGTACACTTATTTTTTTTTAAATTTTTGACATACAGGGTGTTATGTAGGTAAGTAAGTGATCAACGCTTAACCAATGGTAGAACTGACCCCAAAGATAGTAAATTTGGCAATAATTTTTGTTTAACATACTTTCTACAAGAACTAGAAGCCTTTAAAACTGACCAATCACGTCATAGTTCAAAACTTTATAAAAAAGTAAAAATCAATGTGTTCTCTGGAAAAAATGTAATACCTGTCACGAGTATTCTCTGCCTGTCACAAATGACATTAAATCATTGACGTCTATTTAGAATTAACTCTCTGTACCGTCTTACAACAGCACGACTATTTTGTAATGTCTCGCTATAAACCATATGCATGTCTGCATACTCTTGGTTGGTGAAGGTAAATGACATTTTCAGAATATCAAAAAAACATGCAAACGTCTATGCAAAAAAACATTTAACGTCAGATTGACAATCAATATTTTTTCCAGAGAACACATTGATTTTTACTTTTCTATAAAGTTTTGAAATATGACGTGATTGGTCAGTTTTAAAGGCCTCTAGTTCTTGTAGAAAGTATGATAAACAAAAATTATTGCCAGATTTACTATCTATGGGATCAGTTCTACCATGGGTTAAGCCTTGATCACTTACTTACATAACACCCTGTATAGTACGTTAATATAGAAATAAAAGAATATCGTGATGTCTATACGGTCAGATTACACATTTACCTTCTATATTCAAGAGATTAACTTTCATGAAACCATGGGAACTGGTGATATATTCAAATATTCTAATTGACAGATGTAAGTCTAAAGTGAAATTTGCATAGTATATGTGCGTGTTATAATTTTATTGAATTATAGAATCTTTTCCAATGAACTTGCGGTATCGAATTTGTAAAAAATAGTATACGTTCGTGTTACAATTTTACTGGATATATATAATCTTTTCCAAGGAACTTTTGGTAGGGATTTATATAAAAAGTAATGTGCTGGCCACATCATCTTTTTTAACAAGCAATGGTCATTCATATTTTTTGTATGTTTACGTCCTTGTCATTTTCAATGCTAAATATGTATAATATAATTGGCAAACAGAATACATAGGAATTTCGTATTTTTTTAAACATGTGCATTGGTCGGTTGGTTATGATTTGGACGGCTTCAAACAAAATTATTTCCAATAACAAAAGTGTTCCCTATGGTGCTAGCTCAACGACATGTATGAGGGTACATAATATCTTGTGTACCTCATAAAAACTAAGTAAAAGACACTACTGAATTTGACAGCACAAAATCTTAATTCATAGATACAATTCGTAGATGGCCCTGATCGGACTTCTTTCAAAAATTTTACTGTATTTCACCTAGAAACGACTTCTAAAGCGATTTGGAGACTTGTTAGGAAAAACAGTTTTTACTATATCATATTTGAACGTTTCATGGTCTAAAAAGAATGTTTTGGGATTATATGCATATGCTTCCTAAAATTTCGATGGTACTTAGGTTATTTGGGGCATAATATGATAGCTTACAATGTATTTTAGTGTATACACGCTTTTGAAGGGCTTCAGTGGTGCACTCGCCTATGCAGCTCAAATGCCGTTTTTACTTTAGAAATAAAACACTCTAAAAACATGTGACTCCTGGTAAACGTCCTTAACTGTACAAATATATCACCATTACCGAATCCTACAAATAGAAATTTAGGTATATGGTATTAGAAATTGGCCAAAAAAATATTGTTCAATATGGTTTTGTCGTAAAGCTTTATTGGAGTCTAAGGTTAAATAGAAAATGGTTAAAAAATCCCTAAACCTTAACTAAAAACGATAAAACTAGATACGTATTTCGGCAACTAAGTTGCCATCATCAGTAAACTTACGTCTAAGAGCAGATCATTTTGGATTACTCAACATGTCAACCATGCCAGAGGTCCAAAAACAAATCTAAAAAAATATAGTAGATTTAGATTACTCAGTATGTCAACCATATCAGAGAGAACAGTTTTGGATCTCTGGTATGGTTGACATACCGAGTAATCTAAACCTGCTCTGTTTTTCAGATTTGTTTTTTGACCTCTGGCATGGTTGACATGTTGAGTAATCCAAAATTGATCTGGTCTTAGACGTAAGTTCACTGATGATGGCAACTTAGTTGCCGATATACGTATCTAGTTTTAGAGTTTTTAGTTAAAGTTTAGGGATTTTTTTAAATATTATGGTTTTGTCATTTTTTAAATAAATAAATATATCATCACGGCATATTACCTATTGCTAGCTGTGCCATTCTGGTTTGCACTAAGATATCGGTAATGATGATGACATATTTGTACCGTGCAGGCGTTCACATTAATAGGGGAAATTTTCTCGACTGTTGGAGTAAAATTTGTTAACGATTTTTTTTTGCCAATTTTTGTACGAAGTTTGTCATGTTAAATGTATAAACGACCGTATTTGTGTATACATAAATTTATAATTATGATTATAAAATTGTAAGGTCTTAAACCTCATAAAGGTGTAAATGTGCCCAAGACCGTCGGTTTTTAAGAGTAAATGAAGTTTAAATGAAATTTCTGGTAATTGTTAACACCTAATAATGTTTACATTATTTCCCGCTGTGCCAAATTAAAAAATCTGATGTGGCCAACACAAAACCTCCCGCTATTTAATTTTTATTAATTATTTAAATATGTACATACCTACGTATTTACTAATGCTGCAAACTATATTTTATTCCATTGCATTAACTATTGCTTTATGTAGTATTTTCTTTTTAAAATGTCACCATTATTAATTTGAAGTGATTAGTTTTTTGACAGTGACATTTACGTGTCAGTTCATATATTTGAAATATGAACTGTGTAACAAAGGAATTGTGTTTATCTTAGGCTTCAGAATTTATAAAAAAGATTAATTTTAAATATATCTGTCAAATATATAGAGAAAGTATTAATGTATACCTGTAGAGAATTCAACCTTTAATTTTCAAAAAAAACATAAAATGCGAAAAAATGGCATTTAATGATATTTTTTGAAGAAACCATTGTGAGCTTCAAGTGAAGTGCCATTTCCGGTTATCCGATTTACAACAAAATCTAAGGGTTCATTCCATATTAGACTAGGGTCGAAATACAAGGTTTCAGAATTTTCTGAGTGGTAGTATTTGAGTTAGAGCGCAGACAAAATCCATACATACACACACACACACACACACACACACACACACACACACACACACATACACACACATACACACACACACATCATCGTGAAAATGTTAAAATATACTAAAATCTCGATATGTGATTTTTAGGATGATCCCTATACCTCCCTTATCAAGGGTAGCGGGAGGTAGAAAAAAAAACATTAACAATCATACCTATTCCTGCAGAGTAGTTAATCAATAGGTATACAATTTTAGTTTTCACTTTTATAACATACTATTCAAATCCTTTTCACTTTTTTTCCTATAATTAAAACAAATCAACAAACTCTTTCTTCTATTTGTTTACTTTCTTGACCGTGCGCACTTCACTACCGTGTTGACACCAAGCTCGTGCTTCGCTGACTGACAAGAAAAACACACTCACGAGCTAAGAGCCGGACCTTCGCCATGCACCGTCTACTGCAGAGAGATATCAAAGGCTTGCCGAGAGACCATAACAGAGGAACTAAACCACACTAAAAACGCGGTGTTCAGGAAGTCAGTTATAGGAAGTAACCTAAGGTTGTGAGTGGGTTAATTTGATATTATTATAAAGCTTTGAGGACTTGCGTGATGGCAGGATTTAGATGGAGTGATAATGAAATGGTTGTCGTGAAATTAATTGTGTGAAAATGTTTGTTACGTAATAATCTTCCCTAATTGGAAGCCATTATGAATAATAGAAAGTACGTAATGTATTAAGAACGAGTAAAATTTCAGAATATGATATACATTCCTGTAACATAATATACCGTACAATATGAACGTACGGTAATGAATCATGGGTTATAGCAAGAAGAAAAATCTGTTGTGACCAGCACAAAATCTACCGTCAATACGATTTTATATAAATCCTAGAGATGGGACCGAAGCCAATTAATTATTCGGTATTCGGCCTATTCGGTCATCTTTCTGCTATTCGGTATTCGGCCGAATATTTGATTTTAATACAAAATATTTGATTCTAAAAAATAAATATATATTACACGTTTTTATCATGTTATATAAAAATAATTGATATACATATGAATAAAAGGTATGTCTTCTCATGTATTTCTATGTATTACTTTTTAACATTTAGTGTAAATCTACCCATATTATTTGAGAATAAATTATTTAGTTTAGTTAAAGTTTCAGATACATAATAATATTGATTTTAATTAATACCAATAAGCAATAACCAATAGTCAAAAAACACAAATTCGTTTATACATATTTATTTATATAAAATCACACTTTAAAATCGTTGAAAAATGTACTATTCGGTAAAGCCGAATATTCGGCCGAATATCCGGTTGAAGTTTGGGTGAATATTAGTTATTCGGTTATTCGGTTGAACTAGTATTCCTCACATCACTAAATTAAATCCCATACCAAAAGTTCCTTGGAAATATTCCATATATTCTGCAAAATTGTAACACGGACACATACTTTTTTTTACTAATTCCATACCGAAAGTTCCTTTGAAAAGATTGTATAAATCCAATAATATTTTAACACGAACAAACACTACGTAAATTGCACTTGACACTGCCTTCCTTCTTCTTCAGCTACTTTATTAGGAGTCGCTGTTTCTTACTCTTCTCTTCCATTCTTTCCTGACCAACGCATCTTCTTCACACAGTTTACCTCTCTCAAGACTGCGACACAACCCTTTCATCTTCTCTTTGGCCTTCCTCATACTCCCGGCATTGAAAGTTACAATCCTGAGGCGAGGCTACAACTGCATGTTACTTCAGAGAAACACTCTATCGTTTATACCACTTTCTGATCCTATAATTTCTATGTTTAGTTTCGCACTTGACACTGACAGCTGTCAATTAGAATTTTTTGAAAATATCAGCTTTTTCCATAAATATAGCAAGGCTGACTGGTTTTTAAAAAGTTAATCTCTTTGAAAGAAAATGTATAATCAAACCGTATAGAGAATAAGATATTCTTTCATACTAATGATTATATAAAATATCAAAAATGATATTTAACTGCATTTTTTCAAGAAAGCTGTTAAGAACTTCAAATAAGGGAACTTCTGGTTGACCAATTATAACCAAAATCAAATCAGCTCTTCATAAGGATGTAAAGAAGAGGAATATGAAAGAATCAAGACAATACCTTCCTTACCTAAAGGTAATAAAAAATAAAATACAAACATTAGTAATAGAAAAATAAAGGGTGATATCTAAAATTTGAGACTAAACACATTTCTAGATCAAATCTATTAAGCACCAGAAACGTTTTTATGTTACATTCAAAAACACAGTAATGTTATTACCTTCCGTCAAAAGGTATTGTCTTTGGTCAAAAAATTCGGTGATGAGTTTTTAATGAATAAGCACGTTTTAAGATCCCTAGAATACGATTTTACTAATTTTACATTGATGTCTGTGTGTGTGTGTGTGTGTGTGTCCGTGTGTCCGTGTGTGTGTGTGTGTGTGACAAATTTTTCTCCGACGATAACTTCAAAACTACAATTCTAAAAATTATTATTCTTTCGTATTCCTCTTCTTTACAACCATATGAAGAGCTGATTAGATTTTGGTTATAATTGGTCAACCGGAAGTACCCTTATTTGAAGTTCTTATCAGTTTTTCTGGAAAAAACGCAGTTAAATATCATTTTTCGACATTTTATGATCATAATATGAAAGAAAATCTAATTCTCTAAACAATTTGATTATACGTTTTCCTTCATATTCAATAGATATAGAGTTATAGAGAGATTAAGAGAGGTTAACTTTCAAAAATCAGTCAGCTTTGCAAAAATTATGGAAACAGCAGATATATTAAAAAAATTCTAATTGACAGATGTCAGTGTCAAGTGCAAAATCAAAGTGGAACGTATAGGATCAGAAAGTAACATAAGTGATAGAGTGTCTCTCGCAAGTGACTTGCAGTTTCAATGCCGGGAGTACGAGGAAGGCCAATGAGAAGATGGAAGGACTGTGTAGCAGAATATTTGAGAGAGAAAGAACTGTGTGAAGAAGATGCGTTGGATAGGAATGAGGAAGTGTGAAGTGCAATTTACAGAATGTACATTCGTGTTATAATTATATTGGATTTATAGAATCATTTTTGATTTGTACAAAATACATTGAATTGACGGAAGCTTTTGTGCTGGCCATTATTTTTGATTTGAGTTTTCTAAGTGGTATCAACATGAATCACAAACTATTAATTCCGAGTTCTTTGAATTTTATATTTCAAAAGGAAAGAAATTAATGGCAGATCATTTTTTAAAAGAAATGTACCAAAAGCTATTATACATCGCTACAACAAACGTTGAGCAAAGAGTATTTTTTCAAAACACAAGGCAAGCTTTGGTAGAAAAGCCACAAACACGACAAAAGCCAACAACCGTTGACTCGATGATCAAGTTAACAACAAATCTGGAATCTTAACGAGAATGCTAGCTAATAAATTTAACTGTACCCAGTCTCATATTGTCAGGACACTAAAGAAGAAATACAACATTAGATACGTAGAGAAGATTGGCATACTCGAGAGAATTAGGATCAAAAGCAAAAAATATGTTCAAGATGCTGGCGACTACCGGAATTTTTTTCCGGAAAATGTTTTATTTTGAATGATGAAAGTTATTTTACTTTTACATACTCTGATAAAAATGTAAATGCAGGGTTTTATATTGAGATTATTCCCGATAAAGTTTAAGAAAACCCAATTAGAAATTCGAGAAGATATTCTCGTATGGTTAGCAATTTCACCTTTAGGGATGTACCAAAAAAATTATTGCCTTTCAGTACTGGAAATTAACCAGTACGGATATTTAAATAAGTGCATTAAGCAAAGTCGTATCTTTTTTATCTGCCGTCATCTTTAGGAAAGTAATGTATTGTGGTCAAAATTCGATGGTGAATTTTTAATGAATAAACATGTTTTAGGGTCCCTAGAATATGATTTTACTAGTTTGACGATGATGTCTGCATGCGTTTGTCCAACGATAACTCCAATAATACAATTTTAAGAAAATTATAATTATTTCGTATTCCACTTCTTTACATCCATATGAAGAGCTGATTATATTTTGGTTATAATTGGTCAACCGGAAATACATGTATTTTTTCTTGAAATTTTTTTGACATTGTATGTTAATATAGAAATAAAGGAATATCGTGTTGTCTATACGGTTAGATTACATATTTACTTTCTATATTCAAGAGATTAACTTTCATGGAACCCTGGAAACTGGTGATATATTCCAATATTCTAATTGACAGATGTATGTCTAAAGTGAAATTTGCATAGTATATGTGCGTGTTATAATTTTATTGAATTATAGAATCTTTTCCAATGAACTTGCGGTATGGAATTTGTAAAAAATAGTACACGTTCGTGTTACAATTTTACTGGATATGTAGAATCTTTTCCAAGGAACTTTTGGTATGGGATTTATACAAAAGGTAATGTGCTGGCCACATCATATTTTTTAACAAGCAATGGTCATTCATATTTTTTTTGTATGTTTACGTCCTTGTCATTCCCCTATTTGATGTTCTAAACATCATATTCAATAGGTATAGAGTTAAAGAATAATAAAGAGATTAACTTTCGTAAATCAGCCAGCTTTGCTAGAAACAGCTGATATATTCAAATAATTCTAATTAACAGATAGTTTATGTTTGTGTTATAATTTTATTGAATATATAGAATCTTTTCCAATGAACTCTAGGTATGCTATGGAATTTGTAAAAAATAGTATACATGTTCATATTTCAAATTTTAAATGGCACAAAAGTGACCCCTGTGATGCACTCTCTTTACCAGCTATGAGTGCCCGTGAGGTGACGCCTGGTAAGCGCCCACACGGTAAAATATATCATCGTTACCGATGTCTACATGCATTTGTTGTAGATACTGGCACACCCAGAAATGGGTTATATGCCGTGATGATATATTTATTTATTTATTATTATTATTATTATTATTATTATTATTATTATTATTGTTATTATTATTATTATTATTATTATTATTATTATTATTATTATTATTGCGTACTATAACCTACAGGCAAGAGCCCAATTATAGGATAAGGGAAAAAAAATTAAATTAATTACAATGAATTTATACAGATTTTAACATCATTGATGGAATTGAAGAATATATCTACTTGATTCTCTATCAAATGATAAGATCTGACCATTTGGAATATGGGTGATCTCAATAGCATGTTTGTACGCGCAGTATGAAGATAAAATGTATTACTACACATGGATGACAATCTTGGAACACAGATATTATTTTTTCTAGAATAGATGAACAATCTATGGTGTTATTAATGATTTTATACAGTAATACAGCCGCGTACATGTCACGTCGTTGGTGTAGAAAATTTAGACTAAACGATTGAAACAATGTACTTTGCGATGTACCTCTGGGGGGATAAGTACCATCTAGAATGAACGTAGCAGATTTTAGAAATCGTCTTTGAACTTTTTCAATATATTGAACTAAATAAGATGACATTGGGTTCCATATAATAGAACAATACTCTAAATGTGGTCTAACTAGAGAGATATATAGAAGCCTCAATAAATTCGGGTCATTGAACATTTCAGAATTTCTGACCAAGAATCCTAAACATCTGAAAGCTGTGGACACCTTTGTTTCAATGTGTGAAGTAAAAGTTAACTTAGGATCAAATATGACGCCTAGATCGAGTAAAGTTTCAGGTCTTGATAGAATACAGTTATCTAGTGAATAATCAAATAAAACTGGCGTAATTTTTTTTGTGTATGTCATGATATTACACTTATTAATATTTAAATATAATTTGTTTTCACGGCACCAGTTTTAAATTGTGACCAAATTGTTCTGTAGATTAATGCAATCAAAGACAGATGTGATGTTGGAAAATATCTTAAGATCATCTGCGTAAAGTAGATAGTTGACATTGATGTTTTTGGTAATATCATTAATAAATAAATTAAATAGTAAAGGACCAAGTACAGATCCCTGCGATACACCAGATTTTTGCAGAAATTGTATAGATCTGAAACCGTTAACACTTACGAACTGATACCTATTACATAAATAAGATGCTAGCAGTTCAATGAGAGAGGAAGAAAAACCATATGATTCTAGCTTATATAGTAGTAGAGAATGATCAAGATTTATGTTCATGTTACAATTTTACTGGATATTTAGAATCTTTTCCAAGAAATTTTTAGTAGGTATGGGATTTGTACAAAATACATAGAATTGACGGAAGGTAATATACTAGCCACAACAGATTTTTTATTTAAAAAAACCCTGTCCCTTGTCCTGCGGTATTGCCGCTTCTTGTTAGCATTTTCAACATGACCAATGGAATTGGAAACAGTGTGTAAATATCCAGTCCATATTTATTTGACGGCAAGTATAGCAACAATTACTTATTTTGGACAGAACTCGGTTCATCACAAATCTGTGCCAAGTGTCCTTTTCCTAAATTGTGCTCATTTGAGAATTTTTGGTTATTACTTAACGAAATTACTTAAAAGGTTAGCAAACAAAAATTGAGACCGAGCTTCAGAATCACATTAAGTACTTTATCATAAAGTGGATCTTATAGCCTTGAAGGCGTACCAATAAACTGGATCTCGATCGGCGAACTGGAATTGTGTTTATTTCGCATAATGTAATGTAAACGGTTACTATTTAAACTGCTTACTTAAGAAGAGTCAAAGATATCACGATAGTAGATAGATTAAGAAACAGAGACATAAGGGAAGAACAAGAGACGAAACCTATTTTAGACTTTATTCAGAAAATGAGCTACAGAGTAAGGCAAAAATCTGATGTGGCCAACATAATCCCTCCCGCTATTTAATTTTTATTAAGTTCCTTTACACATATATTGCTTTACATGATCCACACTTTGATACTACGTGCTTATTGATAGCTGTTTGATTTATAGTGCTATGATCATCCTTATATATGAACACGGTATCGTTATTAATTTTAATATAATTGGTCCCGAGAGTAACATTTGTTTAAATATTTCAAAATTGTTATAAAAATACTATGTTTTTGTTTGCCGCATAGGCAGTATGATGTACAAAAATAAATTATTTTATAATTGTATATTTAAAGTTATTTAAAGTTATTTACTAAATGCTATTATCGTAGAATTGAAGATTGTACCATTATATGCAATTTTTATTAGTAAAAGTTGCTGAAAAGTTATATTCAATGAACTTTTCACAAGAAAAACTGTTAAAAGCTTGTATAAGTGATATTTTCGGTTATCCGATATACACTAAAAACTAATGAGCTCTTCCCACATTAGTATAGAATGGGTACACAAATTTAAAATTTTTCTGATTGATAGTATTTGAGTAATCGTGTCCACACGATCCACACACACACACACACACACACACACACATCATTGTAAAAATGTTATAATCAATAAAATTTCTACAGGGTGTCCCAGATTTAAACGGCATAACTTGACCTATGGATTAAACACGTAAAAATAAGGTGACAAGTTCATTTGAGTAAATGTCCGTAAATGCTTTGCTTCAGAGATATTCATGTTTTTCTTATTGGAGCAATGCAACTTTAAAAAATCAACTTTATAACGAGATATCAAATATTAACTTATTAAGTTGTGACATAATAACTAAATTAATTATAGGTAAACGATTTGGCTATTGCCTAATTTCAATACAAAATTTAGTTTGCTTGCACCGAGGTCAGGAAAAAAAAAGAAAGTTATCGATGAATTCAAACAAATTTATTATTTATGTACAATAAAATAATAACTATTTTTTATAACATTTGTTCGAAATTGTCACCTGTAGCAAGAAAACGGTCACGACAACGATCTGCCACTGCATGACAGTGCTCGGCAGATATGGTTTTGAATCAAAGAAATTCTCATCTTTGGTTACATGAAAATCTTCATGCAATTAAAGAAAACAATTTCCACTATGAATTTCAATGTAATGTTTGGCAAGGTATTATTGAAAATAATTTAATAGGCCCTTTCTTTTTGCCACATCGTTTAAATTCAGAGAGATTCTACAATTATTAAATGATTTGAATGATTTAATGGAAGAAGTTACATTAGCAACAAGAAACTCTTGACTACAGTTATATGGCTGCCCTGCACATTATGGGAGACAACCAAGAGAGTAGTTAAATTTACACTATCCACAACGGTGGATTGGTCGCAGAAGATCTGTACCATGGCCAGCCCGTTCGTCCGATCTAACACCTTTAGATTTCTTTACTTGGGGTGCCATAAAAGAAAAAGTTTATGATGAACCAATAGATAATTTGGACACTCTACGCAGAAAAAATATTCAAGTTTACGAAACCATATCTCCCGAGCAAAGGTCACGCAGTGACCAATGCAGTGGCAGATCGTTGTCGTGCCTGTTTGCTTGCTACAGATGAACATTTTGAACAAATGTTATAAAAGGTCGTTATTATTTTATTGTACATAAATAATAAATTTGTTTGAAATCATCGATAATTTTCATTTTTGTCCTAAGCAAACTAAATTTTGTATCGAAATTAGGTAATAGCCAAATCATTTACCTATAATTAATTTAATTATTATGTCATAACTTAATAAGTTACATACTATTTGATATCTCGTTATAAAGTTGATTTTTAAGGTAGCGCTGCTCCAATAAGAAAAACAAGAATATCTCTGAAACAAAGCATTTACGGACATTTGCTCAAATGAACTTGTCACCTTATTTTTACGTGTTTAATCCATGGTTCAAGTTATGCCGTTTAAATCTGGGACACCTGTATATGCGATTTTTAGCATGTTCCGTATACCTCCCTTACCCAGGGTACCGGGAGATAAAAGTTGCGTAAAAAGCAGGAATCATTGGAAAAAAATTATTATGCACGCATAAATATCAAACTATTAACCTAAGAAGAACAAATTTTTGACCAAAATAAAATTTACTGTATACAAACAAATTCTTATATTCTTATGTGTATACGAGTACAAGAAGAACCATAACTAATACTAATAAAACCACCAACGTAGAAAGAACATTAAAATCTTGAAGGGCTTTAATGGTATAAATAGTTTAAATTATAAAATTAGGGACATTTGTAATCAATATTAATGCATAATGTCTGCTACTTTTGGTATTACTAAAATTATCTTGTTAATAAAAAGGTTCTTAATAATCTATAAATACGTACTTATATATCATTGCGGCTCATTAGTTATTTCTAAAAGCCTCATTTCCACCGAATGTTTTATTGCTTAATGCATAATGATTAGTGCATAAGACAATGCATTATGAAAATTTAGCATTTCCAGCTATTTTGTTAAGTGCCTGAGTGTCTGGTCGCGAACCTGGGGGAACCGGGTTCGATCCCGACAGACGCCAAATATTTCCAATTTTAAATGGCACAAAAGTGACACCTGTGGTGCACTCTCCACACCAGCTATGAGTGCCCGTGAGGTGACGTCTGGCAAGCACCCACACGGTAAAATGTATCGTCATCATTACCGATGTCTACATGTGTTGTAGACACTGGCACACCCAGAAATGGGTAATATGCCGTGATGATATATTTATATTTATTTATTTTATTTACTAATTCAACAGAAATGTCACAATTTTGCCCTTATTACTTGTTGTCTAGCAGACTGCAATTGCAACAGAAATTCTTCTTTTTTTAAATGTGTGATATACATAATTTTCTGTATCTATATCCATACCGAAAAATTAAAAATTTAATAATTATAAAAATAGATCGAGAGTTGACAGTTCAGGTTAGAAGTTTGCAATCTTTTGTTCTTACGCATTGCACTTAATTCTTAAGCATTAATTATAGCTCTTACGCATTAGGACAATCGGTGGAAATGAAGCTTAAGTGTGCCAGTCTACTTCTATTTGCAGATTTTGGTAATGACTATATAAAATATATATATATATATATATATATATATATATATATATATATATATATATATGTATATATATATAATGTTTTAAGAACAAAATTCGAAATTTTCAAAAATTCTATTCTATTCTATATATATATATAATGTTTTAAGAACAAAATTCGAAATTTTCAAAAATTATGTGTCCAATACGTAAAAAGTGTACGGCATAGATGAAATTTTAAATGTATAATTTCACACAATGTAAGTAACAAAATTTAAACCACAAAATTGTAATTTATGTGAAACAAAAATGTAATATTTATTTATGTATTAAGAGCGTAAGGAGGCTTTTATGGCCTGCGGTGGAATTTTGAACCCGAGGCGTAAGCCGAGGGATAAAAACACGTCAAAGGCCATAAAAGCAAGTTACGCTCGTGGTACATACAAAACTTTATGCACGGACAAAAATTTTCAAATTATTAGTGTTAAAAAAATTGCAGCGAAAAGAATTTGTCCTCGTACTTCCAGTATCTAGTGTTGCTATGAAAGCGGAAAACAACAGTTTACTGTTTTTTTATTAGTTCTGTCACTTGAGTTTTACTTTGTGTATCTCCGTGCTTTCCATATATATATCACAAAATTAATTTTCATTTTTCATTAAAGAATATAAAAATTTTCGATTTTTAATAAAATCTTTTCATGTTGCCTGTTTAAATTGTTTATATCATCATCAGTGCAAACTAGCTATGATGCACTGTCAGTGCATCATAGCTAGTTAACAGGTGGACATTAACTAGAGGTAGTAAATAGAAAATCAACAATTGTAACAGCATCAGTAAGCAACCAAATACACATTTGTCGCTTCGGTTACTACCTCTAGTTAATGTCCACTTGTTAACTAGCTATGCTGTACTGATGAGCTCTAATAAGAGCGAAACACGTGTCTACAGCTTCAATTGAGCGATTACCCTGCGATCATTTTTCAGTTTTTACATTACGCTCGTTTATATATTGTTTTTCATTCTGTATAAACATTTTATATCATTTGTAAATTCTCAGAATATTAAAAATGAATTGAAAATTATTCACTTTCGTCGCTTGGCTGAACGTTGAGGACTCCGAGATTCCAATGCTAGAAGTTGAAAGTGGGACATAGTGTATAATTATTTTATTGTTATGTATGAGCAATGTGTCTGACATCCTTTTTTAAAAATTCGCATAAAATTTGAATATTTGGTAAATAAAATATTTCTGCAGAATTCTTTTATTGTCCTGATGACAATTGTTCTCGAGATGTACAATAAAAAGTTATAGGCGATAAAAAAGTTATTGTGGGTGAATGGCGCCAAAATGATTAATAACTAATTTGTGAAAGTTATCACATAGTTTACACTAGGAAATCTCTCGAATCTAAATTACAAATTGATAAGTTCAGAAAAATTAAATTATTACTCTTACACCGCTATTAAATCTTATATTTTTATTTAAGAATTATAATTGCTACATAAATTACCTTTTCCTATTTCATGTTTGCAAAGTCAATTTTGTGACACTGTTTTAGTGTTAACAGTGTTACAAAGTTTAATTTTGTTTAACTGTTTTTAGAAAAATAATTATTTGTGTAGTTGGTAATTTGGTCTGTCAAACATAGATCTATTTATTACTTTATTAATTAATTAAATAAAAAAGCACTTTTAATTTCATAGTAGTTATTTCTAGGTTGATAACATAATCATAAATTTTAACTCTAGCTTAACTATCCAATAACAGGTCAAAATGTCAAATGTCGAAATAAATTCATTTCCAAATCAAATGTTTATTGACGCTGCCAGTGATACCAATTTTGAAATAATATAATGTTTAATTCAATACATAATTATTTTAAAATTAAAGTAAATTAAAGTGATATAAAAATATATACAGGCTGGTGGCGGTTAAGGGTGAATATAGGGATTTGACTTGGGATTTTACGCAATTTCCTGCTCTCCTGTTCATTTTATGGCAAAAACTGTGGAGTGCAATGTTATATAGAATTAAAAGTTACATATAAAACTGTTTTTAGATGTTTTATTATTGGTTTCTTCAAAATTTTAAAAGAAATTTTAAAATTTCGGTTTATTAGTAGCAATAGCCGTAGAATTTGTTTTCCTTTTTTCTGGTTTCCATAAATTATTTATGAACGTCAAACGTCAATTTGACATATGGAAAAGATATAAATTGGCACCTCAGGAAAGAGTGTAATAGACTTAGTATGGACGGATATTAATACATTACAGATCATTAACGACTTCCAAATTAATGAAGATATCCTTATATCAGACCATTTCAGTTGTTCAGTGCAACTTAAGAACTTGTTCACCAGCAACAGCACTTGTATAACCAAAAATAACTTTAATTCTAGAGAAATAACAAAAACTAAATGGGACCCAATGAAAGCTGATCAGTACAACGAAGAATTTCAGCACATATCTTATAGCAGTACCAACATGACCTCCACGGAACTATATCATAGTTTAAAAAATGACATTATGAGTGTATCTGAAAGAATTGGGTTAATACAAAAATTTAAAATCACGTCAAACAACGCTCACCAACCAAAGAAAAAATACTGGTTCAATGATACATGCAAATCGCTAAAAATAGCCACTAGGAAAAGCTTGAGGGATTGTAGAAACCATAACTTTAAGAGAGAAAAACTGGACATATACTTGCAAAATAAAAAAGAATACAAACAAACTATTGCCAATGAGAAAAAAAAGTACAAACTAGACATCATTCACAAATTAGAAAATGTAAATAATCAAAAAGATTTCTGGCAAACAATTAATTCTTTTCAAAAAACAGCTTATGCTTCAAACCCAATTAATATGAATGATTGGGTTCAGTTTTTTCGGGAATGGTATGGTATTAAAAACATAATTAGCAACCAAACTTTCTTTGATGTTCATCACCCTTACCTCGACGATAAAATATTAATGCATGAAGTAAAATATGCGCTTAAAAAACTAAAACCGAAAAAATCCCCTGGAACAGATGGCATAGTTTATGAGCAGCTCAAAAACTTACCTCAAACAGGAATAGAATATTTAACAAATTTATTAAACTCTTTTCTGTCTGCTGAAGATCTGCCACAAGAATTAAAAAGAATTAAAATGACACTTTTACACAAGAAAGGAGATCGTATGGACATGAATAATTACAGAAGTGTAGCACTGATTAACACAATGACCAAATTATTTACCTTCATTTTAAATGAAAGAATACAAGTATGGACAGAGAGCAAAAATATTCTTCCTGACGCTCAAGCCGGATTCAGGAAGAGAAGATCATGTGCAGATAATATATTTATCCTAAATTCTGTAATACAACACTCATTCTTAACAAGTAAACAAGGAGTCTATGCCATTTTCGTGGATTTTAAGAAAGCCTTCGATTCTGTACCGCATGCAACATTATGGACTAAACTATACCAACTTGGAATAAGTGGCAAGATTATAAGAGTACTTAAAAATATTTATGAAAATGCAACTATGAGTGTCAGCATAAATCACGAATTATCTGAAGAAATCTGTATAACAAAAGGGGTACTGCAGGGTGAATGTACGAGTCCAATATTATTCGCTCTATATATCTCGGATTTAGAGGAATACATCAGAAGTAAAAATCTTCATGGCTATTTCATAAACAATAGAACCGACATTCTTTCCCTACAGTATGCTGATGACATAATAATTTTTGCATATTCACAGCCGGATATTCAAAGAAAATTGGACGCTTTGAGTGAATATTGCAATACACACCAGTTATCTATAAATGCAGATAAAACTAAAATAGTACATTTTCACAAAGGAAGACCACCCAAAAGATCAATGAAACACATTTGCCAGCAAAGAGAAATACAATTCATAAATAAATACTCATATTTAGGAGTAATATTTTCATCATCCGGATCTTTCAATGACAACATTCAAGATAAACTAATAGCATCTAGAAGAACTTCCGGGGCAATAAAGAACACACTTTTGAAAACACAAGTACAATGCTTGCAAACCAAAATGAAATTATATAATACAGTACTCTTACCAACTTTACTGTATGCATCAGAAATTTGGGGGATATTTCATAGCGAAGAAACAGAAAAAGGACAAACACAGTTTTTCAAAGCTATTTTCAATTGGCAACTAACTACCCCCAATTATATCATTCGGAGAGAAACAGGAGTTAACAATTAGAGTCTGCAATTGTCAAACGGGCCCTTTCATTCTGGTATAAAATATTAATAATGCCAGAGAAAAGATATGTGAAAATCTGTTATAACAGTCTATTAAACTTAAATAATAAACCTGTAGAGAATATTCCTGCAGAAAAACAAAGCAAACATAATTGGACGAGAAAAATGGAAACTATCTTAAGAAAAACTAATTTTCATTGGCTGTGGGAAAAACAGAGCTGTATTACTCTAAAGCGTGAAATGGAAAATATAATAAAATCACTAAACGAACTAATGTACCAGGAAGATAACAGAAGAATCATAAATTCCACATACAATCCTAATTTTCAATATTACATAACCAGTCAAAATTATCTATCCTATAACATACCTTTCAAAGTTTTAAATATGTTTGGAAGATTTAGGACAGCCAACATTAATGACTGTCACATTTACCAAGATGGAATCTACCACAGATTTAAAAAAGAAGAATTATGCAGTCTATGTAACCTACATGATGAAAATACCTTATCACATTTCCTTGCATTTTGCCCTATGTATAATCCTGTTAGAAATTATTATCTACAGAAATACTTCACACATGGCAATCCAGAACCAGAAGAGGTAACCAGGGCCTTATTTGCTGATCCAACCAGGGAGAAGATTTTTGATATTTTCAATTATTGTAACTCGGCATTAAAAATCAGAGCGTTTATATTAAATGTTTGAAATATTTTATATGTAAAATGTTATCAATCTATTTGTAAGGAATTATATCTTAACAAATAAATTTATTATTATTATTATTATTATTATTATTATTAAATTAAATAATGAATGTTTATTCGAATTAGAAACGTGTCTATATTGTACAGGAATATTATGACGGAAATAGTTACAAAAGAAAACGGAATTTATTTTCTATAAGTCAATTTGACGTTTGACGTTTATAAATAATTTATGAAAGCTAGAAAAAAAATATTGCAAGGCTATTGCTACTAATAAACCGAAATTTTGAAATTTCTATTGCGAAGAAACCAAAAACATAATGAAAAATGTAAAAATAGTTGTGTATGTATCTTTAATTCTGATCAACTTCACAAAACTAAAATCCCATGTTCAATCCTTATGTTCACGCTTAAACGCCACCATTCTGTATATAAAAATTACGTATATATTATATAAAATTGTTCTTCAAAGTACTAATGTTTATACATACATTATCATCACACTTTCTCACCCATTTATATCAGATCACTTTGTAATTAAGAATAGCTCCATGTGATAAAGTGAAAAAAATTCACTGCATATCACTTCACTTAGCGACCCCTAACGAGTGGGAAAAGCTGAAGAAGATATATATCACTTCAGTGTAAATTGAGTATTGGGCCCTATATGATATCGATGCTGTGTTTTTGACTGTTAAATTAACAGCTGTTTTACCGGAGATGAAAATACCGGGCCATAGTATGAAAATTTTTGGCTTAAATTAAAACAAAACAAGTTGTATTTATATTTTTCTATCCTTACTTAACAAAAATATTGAGAGCAATTCAATCGAAACGAAATTTCAATAAATTTTATTTTTAGTCATTTCTCAATAGGCTTTGCATGAAAAAAATTTGAGCATAAATTAAAACGAAACATAAATATTTGTGTTTTTATATCCTTTCATAACAAAAATATTGAGAAAAATTCAATTGAAATTTAAATAATTTGTTTTTTTTGTTATTTTTTAGTAGGCATTGTGTGAAAAAAATTGAACTTAAATTAAAACAAAACATAAATATTTATTAATAACTTTTTCTATTTGATTTCCATCCTAAATAATTCAAATTGACAAATAGCAGTTTTCGTTTTTAATCTTTTCGCTTCACTCATTCAATTTATTATAAATTTAGATAATATTTGTCAAAATGAAATTAAGGTAATCACGAAAATCACATTATCCTTCAATTTTATTTTTCGATAATAATTTCGAAATGTGTAAACAATAAAATGAATCTTCAATGTTTTTACAAAATTGCGGAATATTCTTCTACTTTCGTAATTCTGTTGCCTGCTGCGACCTTTACATTCAAAAGCAGCTGTAAAAACATAAAAAAATACAATTGTCAACTTGACATAAATAAACTACATTTTAGATGAAAGATAAGAAATGTATTTTGCATAATAAAATAACTATTATTTTACGTGAAATATCTGAGATTGTTTGTAGAATGAAGTTAGCAGATGTTTTGATGACTTTGTTTACTGCCATTAAAATTTTATATATATCTTAACTGGTTTTTAAATACTATTTTATTAAAAGCTGAATTTAAAATTAAGTTTTTATGTTGAACGTAATTCTGTATCTTAATGAAAGTAAAATCAATGTCAACAGTTCATGATTTTTGAGAATGAGTGATTAAAATTTAAAATACGGTGTTGTTAATAATACCGGGAGTACCTTTCTGTTATATTTGACATTTTATAGTAATAATGTTTATTACAATTAACATTAATTCTTTGGTTTAAACTGTTTATAGCGCTAAAGTAATATTTTTTTTAATTAGAACAAAGATTAAATAATATATTTTTCGGTTGGTCATTTATTAATAGATTTCAATAATGTATAGAAAATTGCTTATTAATGACACTTGTTAAAAATTATGTAATGGCAAAATTTTAAATATCAAACGTTATTGACCTAAAAAATATCGTGGAATAAAATTAGATTTTCTCAAATTTAACAAGACACATTCAACGAAAAAATATTTTAATTAACGGGTGTGTTAACCGAGGATTAATAATCGAGACAATTTATCGGAAATAAATTTGTTTGATCTAAATACTGAAGGGTAAATATATAAATATTAAAAATTCTTTTTACCTTCCGTCACCTTTAGATAAGCACGTGTTAGGGTCCCTAGAATAGGATTTTACTAGTTTTACGATGATGTCTATATGTCTGTCTGTCTCTCTCTCTCTCTCTCTCTCTCTGTGTGTGTGTGTGTGTGTGTGTGTGTGTGTGTGTGTGTTTGTGTGGGTGTATGTGTGTGACAAAATTTCTCCGACGATAACTCCAATACTACAATTCTAAAAATTGTAATTCTTTCGTATTCTTCTTCTTTACATCCTTATGTAGAGCTCCTCGTGGTGCACCCTGGGCAACGCAAAATGAACTAGCACAAATCGGCGACCAAACAATCCTCAAGACAATCTTGAGGGTCTCCTAATCATTTGTCATCACAAAAATAGCGTAGTAAAACTGCTTACTAGTACCTTCTGGCAATCCAAGGTGGGATAAAGATAACTGTACTACAACTTAGTGTCTTCAAGTATTGCAATAACGTCGGTGATCTCATCCATGCGCAAATTTCATCTGCGAGTTCGTCCAATAAATTTTATGTATTATATTTACATATGAATTATGATGACCGTATTGCCATAAGAAATAAATACATCCATATGAAGAGCTGATTTGATTTTGGTTATATTTGATCAACCGAAAGTTCACTTGTTTAAAGTTCTTAACAATTTTTCTAGAAAAACACAATTAATATGATTTTTTTGAAATTTTATGTGATAATCAATATGCAAGAATATCTTAGTGTCTATACGGTTTGATTATACATTTTCTTTCATATTCAGAAGATTAAAGAGTTATAGAATTATAAAGAAATAAACTTTCTTAAATCAGCCAGCTTTTGCTATAATCATGGAAACAGCTGATATATTCAAATAATTCTGATTGACAGATATCAGTGTCATGTGCAGTTTATATAGTTTATGTTCATGGATATATAGAAACTTTTCCAATGTACTTTGTATGGAATTTGTAAAAAATAATATATGTTCTTGTTACAATTTTTCTGGATATATAGAATCTTTTCTGAGGAACTTTTGGTATGGGATTTGTACAAAATACATAGAATTGACGGAAGGTAATGTGCTGGACACATCAGATTTTTTTAAATGGAGCCTCCAAAATTTAATCATTCTGAAACTGGATCTAATTGAGTTCATTATATCAAAACAATTTTTATTACTGTGAATGATATTTTGTAGGCCAAACAAACACAAAATCAAATACCAAAACAATAATTAAAGAAATATTCATATATCTTCATCAGTCATCATCGTCAGTATGTATAGTAGTTATATATTTAGTGCATTACACACTTTCTCTGTGCTACTTTAGAAGTGCAGTATAAAGGTAAACAAACTTCTCGATTCAAGTTCAGTTATGGTTAATAAAAACATTTTTTACATCGATTATGTAACCAACGACCCAATTCGTCTTGAATAATAATATACTCTGAGATTGCAAATATTATTCTTGTGGGAATATTATATTCAAAAAATATTGATGACTGTAAAACATAAAGTTTTCTTTCTCATGGTAAGAAATAATAATTAATTTTAAACGAGTAAAAGGCGTTTTAATTAATTTCCGCCAATTTGTACTGCTAATCAGTAACAGGATTTTAAATATCATACTACATTTACATAATAGTTCAATTAAGTACTAATAAAGTTCTCCGTTCGAATCCCGGCAAAAAATCAAGGTACTGAAGTTCTACTTTTTATCACAAATATGGAATTAAGTTGCCGAGATCGTACGGCCTAGGAAAATGAACAACATGTGTGATAAAAAGGAACTTCAGTGTCGATGTGCATATTAAATTTTCTTTGAAATCGAAAATTTTTAAAAATGAAAGGAATATTTATTTTTATAGGTTATGTTGACAAATCTGTCAGTTGCGGCCAGTTAAACAAACTAACTTATGTTTAGTATTGCGAACCTCCGTACATTGAAATTATCGTAAAGAACACTTAAAATTATCAGAATATCGCAAGACCTCCAGATTTTATCGATAAATTTTTATTTTTCACGAATTTTTTTTGCTTAGCAACAAACACGAAAGCAAATTGCATGGTAAATCCCGATTCCGAAGGAGGAAGGGTTTTACCTAATGTCAGTATGCTTGAATGATTTTGCTTAAAAGCAAAAAAAAATGAGTGCTTAAAAATAAAAGTTTATCTGAGAAAATCTGAGAGGTCGTATGGTATTTGGTGAGATATATTTCAAAGACAACGCAAAAGGAAACTTGACACATTAGTTGTCACACTGACAGTTTTAAACAATAACAACTGTTTATTTACTCAATTTTTTCCCTTCTCCTCACACTGTCCCTTGCCCTGCGGTGTTCCCGCTTCTTCATAACTTAGCATTTTTCAACATGATCACTGGCATTGGCAACAGTGTAGAAATCTTCAGTCCATATTTATTTGACGGCAAGTATAATTAATTATTTTTTTACCTTTAGTCTTTTGAAGTATATAAATTAGAAAAATTAGTAAACAAAGTAATTAACATTAAAAATAAATAAATGATGGTTGGTACTGGTAATTGATTTTTGATTTGTTTCTTAATAAATTTCATTTTTATCCCCCTAAAAAAATGATAATTCATGTTTTATTCATATTTAAAACAAAAGAATGTAGATTTGTAATCATTGAAAAGCTTATAAAATAAGAAGAATGATATTTTTTCAGCAATTTGTTCCCAATGAAAAAATATTATGTTTGTGTTACATCTCCAGATTTATTAAGTTATTCTACAGAAAATACCGTATAAAAATTACCTACACATTTTTCTTTATCTTTTATAATAAGCAGATATAAGGTATTTTCAAAATAAGTGTAAATCGAGTTTCAACCTGTAGCTCAAAAACAAAAGACGATAGAAAATTCCTGTGGCGCCTATTTATGTTGTCTCAAAAAGTTGGCCCATATAGTCCTACGTCAATTTTCTGTAGCGTGCATAATAAGAAAGTTTTTCATATAAGGAACTCGAATTTGTTCCACCCTGTACATCTCATTAAATTTATTTAAACATGTATTATTTTTTATGACATTCATAATTATATTATTTACACAAAATTTTAATTTTTAAATTACATGAAACTTGTAATAATAATGACAAGGAAAGAGAGAGTCATGACAATTTTAAACTCGTCACGCTAAATATATAAATTACGAATTTCACTGACAAAAAGATTTGGCATAATTTTAATCATGCCACTTGCACTTGATAATTAATGTAACAAAAAAATTGCAAACTTGTCAAGCTAAATTTATTTTTCAAAATTGTGTTGTCCTATTTTACCTCCCGCTACCGCTTGGTGAGGGATATTTCTCGATTTTCGTCTCGTCTCGTACTCGTGATTTCTCGTGTCGACGAGACGAGAGAGAAATGTAAAAAATATTTTACGAGACGAGATATATTTGTCGGGATCTCGATTATCGAAAACTGTTTCTAGATTTCTCGGTTGTTATTTTTCTCATGAGTTATATTTGCAAACGTGTGAAATTTAACATATTTTTAATGATACCTGTCTCTATTTAGCTATGGCAGTTTTGAATAAAAATATAATAAAGCATTTGACATTTTATCTGTCAGAATTTGTTAAGCGTGAATTCACGATTTAAAATATGCTGGTTATGCCACTTGTCATGTTTTTCATTGTTTCTGATGGCCCACTTGAATAATCCGCTAGATGCGCTACGTGCGAACGACCCTACCACAGCAAACTATTTTTACATAAAATATAGAAAATGAAATGTAAAATGAATTTATTTTTAATATATATTTATATATTTAATTGAAACCTGAATCAATACATTGAATTTAAAATTGGAAAAACTAAATAAATTGATAGAACCGTACGCTTCCAGATTTCCATTCGGTAATAATATCTTCTTCCCGAAAATGTTTTCGACAAACATCATTCAATCTTAATTCGCGATCATCTCTACTAATTGCACATTGCCATTTTTTAAAAAGTGATATATCCAGTGGAGCAGCAAACAGAGATTCTTTTTCAGTGGATTTCTTGTAACTGGTTTCACATCCAGGAATGAAACATTTTCTATTTAATTTTCTTTTCATTTTGCATTAATTGCAATATCTTTCAACAAAATATTTATATTATATTACATATAATACGAATATGTACTTCAAAACCTGTTTATTTTCCTTTCTTATAAGATATAACATGTAATATTTTCAAAGTGAAATGCAAATGACAGGTGTCAGTTGGGTCGTTCTCACGTTGCGCCTCTAGCGGAAAAAACGAGGAAACACGTATCGCTTTGGACCCTCGTTTTGTGTAGAGTGGCACAACCAGTATATTTTAAATCGTGCGTGCATTACACGATGAAGTTTTTCTTTTCAAGTGAGTTGAAAAGTTTTCTCTCTTGCACAATGACATGAGTGCAAGAGACAAATGAATAGACTTTTAACGTAAAACTTTTAAAGACAAATTGGAACATGCGCTACTTTTTCCCTACAAATTTTAACTGTCAAGTAACTGTCAAATGTCAAATGTCATTTGTGTTTATATTGTTGATGTATACAAGTAGTGTTTATAAGTGATCGATATTAAACTGAAAAATGGCAAAATGGGATAGAGAAGTAATTGAAATCTTAATATAAGTATAACTTAAATTTTGACACTTGGATATTTTAATTCACGCAAAATTTAATTGTGTAAATATGCCTACTTGTAAGGTCATGTTTTATAACAGATTAGAAAATGCTAGATAAATATTAAATTAATAAAATTATAACACAATAAAATTTGCACAAGACGAATATTTATCTTTTTGTTCAATTTTCTATTAATACAAAATTGTATAAATTTAATAATTAGTTTATGTCACCATAATATACATATTAAATTTTCGTCGAGAAATCTCGCCGAGAATCTCGGCCGAAACGAGAAGAGAAAAATTTCGAGACGAGACATAATTTTATGAATTTGAAACGAGACGAGACGAGACAATGAATTTCTCGTTTCGTCTCGTCTCGACCGAATTGCTAATTATGCTAAAAGTCGCATATCTAGATTTTGGTAAATTACCACATTGAAAGGTCCAGGTCCTTATCCCTAGAATCCGTTTTTAACATTTTTACGATGATGTCTGTATCTGTATGTATGTATGTATGTATGTATGTATGTATGTATGTATGTATGTATGTATGTGTGTATGTGTGTGTGTGTGTGTGTGTGTGTGTGTGTGTATGTGCGTGTCTGCATGTGGTGTGGTGTGAGTGTGCGTGTGTGTGTATGTGTATGGATTTTGTCAACGCTCTAACTAAAAAGATTTTGGTGTAAATCGGATAACCGGAAATGGCACATTACTTGAAGCTCATAATGGTTTTTTTTTTAATCGAAAAATACTATTAAATGCCATTTATTCGCATTTTATGTCATTATAAAAATTAAAGATTATTGAATTTTCTACAGATACACAGAAAAAAAAACATCTAAATTGTAGTTAAATTAACTAAACAAATCTGTAATTTTCAGCCTACTAATAGGTTTTCATTAAATTATCTAAATTGATTTAGTTAAATTTTCAAAAATTGTAAAAACAAATTATAGTAAAATTAAATACAAAATTAGATTAAATGTCTACATTTAGTATTGAACTAAACATAAATAAAAAACTAACTAAATATTTAAATTTTCTATTTACTTACCTAATTCATTAGATAAATCACCGAAAATTACCTATAGGACAAAAATAATGAAGCCAAAATATAGTAAAATTAAATAAAATAAGTAATTAAAATAACTATGTATTTACATATTTAAATTAACGATTTTTCAAAAAATATTTATTATCTATTTCAGGTTAGTTAAAATGCTAAATTAAGATTTGTAAATTATACTAAATTATTAGACATATTGCCTAATAAAATAATATCTAATTATAATTAGACAAAATTTCAATTCTTCTTTTCTGCGTATACTTACATGAAAACTTTATATATATATATATATATATATATATATATATATATATATATATATATATATATATATATATATATATATTACAGATAAATTTAAAAAATAATCTTATAAGTCCCGGAGCCTATGTTTTAAAGATAAACACAATTCCTTTGTTACACTTTCCATATTTCAAATGCATGTAACTGAAAGATAAATGTCACTGCAAAAAACTAATCATTTCAAATTAGTAATGGTGACATTTTAGAAAGAAAATAGTAAATAAAGCAATATTTATATGCAAAGGAACTTAATATAGTTTGCAGCATTAGTAAATATGTAGGTATGTATTCAAATTAATAAAAATTAAATAGCGGGAGGTATTGTGTTGTCCACATCAGATTTTTTTTAAGTACTGTTGCCAGTTTTCGGAATCATTTTTTAAGGTATCGCTGTGTCTGAGTGACAATATGGAAATAAATAGCATTTTCTAATCATGATTTATAATGTGATAGCTGACAGTTTTTGCGTCACCCAGAAATTAATTTGGAAGCATTCTAAAAGAAGATTTGGTTGGGAACTTTTAAGAAGATCGATGAAAGCGTTCATGTTACTATAGGATTGAAATAAAAATGTATAAATACGTTTACAGTAAAGGTTTTTATTAATTTAGTAATTGGGTACCGGTTTCGGAATAGGGCTGAGGACGGATATTATTCCGAAACCGGTACCCAATTACTAAATTAATAAAAACCTTTACTGTAAACGCATTTTTATATCTTTATTAACTTACAAGAAGTCGTTAGAAATAACGGTGAATGTGTTTTTGTTGAAGGGAACTATTTTAAACATAAATAAAATTCGAACAAATATGAAAGATGTGTGACCCTCTTATAACTCTGGCACTAAAGGTAATTTAAACACATGATGAAGTAATTTGGTTGGACGAAACCAATATATGTGGGCACATGACATTCGATTTCAGTTGTTCTTTTGCAACTTCTGGACAACTTGCAAAATCTGCGCCCAATACTGCAGTAAATACCTGTTTGTCGAAATTTCACAATCATTCGCTATCCCATTAATTAAAATTGAGTTTAAATGCAAATTTCAATTTTGAAATCATATACGTGTAAAAATCGACTATGATATACTTTATTTCTAGAGATATTAAATCGAACTGACTACTAATAGTACTAAGGATAAAGCAAGTCCCGTCGCAGCAGAAAATGGGGTCTTCCCACATTTTTTTTTTTTTTTTCTGAAAATGTATTTAAAGTTATTAATGTAAGTTCATATTTTACCATGTGGAAGTACATAATATTTAAACAAACTAAGAATTTTTGAAATTTTTAATAAAATTTAATTTGTCGTCCATTTGCATCAACAAGGCTTAAATTTTAAGAGACCCTTAAACAAAAAAAAAAAATACCAATCGAAATTTTGACAACAATGCATAGTAATACCTTTGACATTTAATTTCGATACAATTTTGTCTTTTTAAGGAACACTTAAAATTTGCGTTACGTTGGTGCAACCGGCTATCATTTTTAAAACTCCGAAATTTTAGCATTAATAATTTGAAACGAAGTTGAGAAACTCAGCTAAAACAATTGTCTTTAGTTAAAAAATTCGGTGGTGAGTTTTTAATGAATAAGCACGTTTTAGGGGCCCTAGAATACGATTTTACTAATTTTACGATGAAGGCTGTATCTCTCTCTCTCTCTCTCTCTCTCTCTCTCTCTCTCTCTGTGTGTGTGTGTGTGTGTGTGTGTGTGTGTGTGTGTGTGTGTGTGGTGTGTATGCATATGTGTCTGGGCTCTCTCTCTCTCTCTCTCTCTCTCTCTCTCTCTCTGTGTGTGTATGTGTGTGTGTGTGTGTCTGTGCCTGGGCTCACTCTCTCTCTCTGTGTGTGTGTGTGTGTGTGTGTGTGTGTGCCTGGGCTCACTCTCTCTCTCTCTGTGTGTGTGTGTGTGTGTGTGTGTGTGCGTGTGTCAAAAAAATTTCCGACGATAACTCCCAACACTACAATGGGGTCCTCCACCAAATCAAAAAAATAATAAAATGTACACTTATGCTTAAAGTGCTACTCAATAAATAACGATTAAAAAAATATTTTTTTAAATATACTTTGGGAGATATTTGATTTTGTTTTCAGTGTCAAGTGACGTCACAGTATTGCTAACTTTCTCGCGCAGCCTACTATAGAAATTGGTGCGATAAAGATAGCAATGGATTCGCTAATAATCAAATGCAGTCAAACTAAAAACAATTGCGAATTTTAATATTACGAATTGCTTCAAAATTAAACGAACTTTCATTTAAAATATTAAAAAATGAAAGTGGAGGACCCCATTCTAAAAATTATAATTCTTTCGTATTCGCGTATTCCTCTTCTTTACATTCATATAAAGAGCTGATTACATTTTGGTTATAATTGGTCAACCGGAAGTACCCGTATTTGAAGTTTTTAACAGTTTTTCTTAAAAAATGCAGTTAAATAGCGGGTGTCCCAACTAGAGCGCCGGTTTTAAATTTGCCGCCATTTTGTTAATACGAGTTGTAAGGTTAACTTTTTTTGACAGTTGTCACGTACAGACCGCGCGATTTAAGAATATGGAGAAGTATTCAAACGAACAACGTTTAATTATTGTAAAAACACATTACAAAAATGGTGAAAGTTTTGCGAAAACAGTTCGCCAATTACGTCAAGTTTTCGGTCGGAATAATGCGCCAAATGAATCGACAGTGAGGCGTTTAATTACAAAATTTGAGACCAAATTTACGCTGATGGATCAGAAGATCATTGTTCGTCGTCGTCCTTGTCGGTCACTCGAAAATATAGCCACAGTAAGGGAATCTGTGGCCGAGAATCCAGGAACTTCCATTCGGCATCGTGGTCAAGAATTAAACATTTCCAGAAGCACTATGCAACGAATTTTGGTAAAAGATCTGCATTTGCACGCGTACAAGATTCAATTGGTGCAAGAAATCAAGCCAAGGGACCATGCGCAGCGCCGTGGATTTGCTAATTGGGTGTTGGAACATCATCAAATTAATGCGGATTTTTCAAAGAAAATCATTTTTTCAGATGAGGCACATTTTCAACTCGACGGATACGTAAATAAGCAAAACTGTCGGATTTGGGGTGCCGAAAATCCTCGTTTGATACTCAAACAACCAATGCATCCACCGCGAGTAACTGTTTGGTGTGCATTTTGGGCTGGCGGAGTGATTGGGCCGTATTTCTTTGAAAATGCGGCTGGAAATGCACTAACTGTTAATGGTGTGCGGTATCGCGAAATGTTAACGGAGTTTTTGTGGCCCGAATTGGATGTAATTGATGTGGAGGACATGTTTTTCCAACAAGACGGTGCGACCTGCCACACAGCACGTGAAACAATGGTGTTACTGCAGACCAAGTTTCCAGGCCGTGTCATTTCTCGATTTGGCGATCAACATTGGCCACCAAGATCGTGCGATCTAACCTCCGATGGACTTTTTTCTTTGGGGCTATGTGAAGGAAAAAGTGTATGCGAATAAGCCTGAAACAATTGAACATCTTAAAGAGGATATACGGCGCGTTATTGGTGAAATACAGCCACATTTATGTGAAAACGTTATTCAAAATTTCAATAAAAGAATAACCCTGTGCCAAAGGTTTCGTGGTGGCCATTTGCCTGATGTTGTATTTCACGTTTAATCGGAACTATTTTTCTTTATGTTGAAATAAAAATGTTTGCTTAATACAAAAAATAAATGTGTTTTTCTTTAAAATTAAATCCGGCGCTCTAGTTGGGACACCCTATATTATTTTTTCACATTTTATGTAATTATAAAAATGAAAGAAAATCTTGTTTATACGGTTTGATTGCACATTTTCTTTCATATTCAATAAATATGGAATTTTAAGGAGATTATAACTTTCATAAATCAGCCAGCTATGCCAGAACCTTAGAAACTGTTGATATATTCAAATAATTCTAATTGACAGCTGTCAACGCCATGTGTATTTTACGTAGCTTTTGTTATAATTTTATTAGATATACAGAATCTTTCCAATGAACTTTCGGTATTGAATTTGTAAGAAAAATAGTGTATGTTCGTGTTACTATTTTACTGGATATGTAGAATCTTTTCCAATGAACTTTCGGTATGCGTTGTTTTTAATTTAAGATAATCAAAGAAACACTTTATAGCAGTAGCGTAACTAAGGGGGGGTTAGGTGGGTGCGCTCACCCCCCTGTAAAGATTTTCAAGATATAGGCGCCTTTTTCAATAATTTAATTAAAATCATTAATATTTTTTTTTAATTTGAATTTATAAATAAAAAAAATTATTAATACAATCTGCAATCCTTTTCATCCTAATATTTTAATATACCTATTAATTTTAACATAAATATATTAAATAGTAAGTTTAATTAGTTTTATTTGTTGAATACTATTTTCTTTTTCACATCGCCACATCGACAAGACACAAGTTGCAATGCAGGCGTCTGGCGTGTTTTCTATGCTTCTGTCTACTGTATAATATCTTCTATGCTGTTTTATTAAGTTCAAAATATCATTTTAATAATGAGTTCAATTAAGAAAAAGATGTCCGGATGGCAGAGACAAAAGATAGTACAAAAGGTATTCTTAAAATAAATACTGTTTTTACCAGTAATAATTCAGACACAATTCGGAAGTTAGCAACGATTAATCCTGGTGTTGGATGAATTTAAGAAACTCAAAACTCGTAGGTTAAACTTTTAATTATATTATACCATAAAAAATATATATTTTTTTACTAAGGTTAGATAACTGATGTTCATTTTTTTATATTTTACTTTAAATAAATTACGAATTTATTATGGCGCCTTTTCACTGAGAAAAAACCCGCCTGTGGATTTTCCTAGTTCCGCCACTGCTTTATAGCTTCCCTACTTTTATAGATTTCTGTAACTTAATTTACTCCAGGACCATATTTAAATATTGAAAAATTATTTGCTGGATGTTAAGAAATACAAAAACAAATAATGGTTAACAATTGCATAATAATTAGACAATTTTATAGAACGTTTTTGTGGAAACCTCAAACTTTAAAATGTAATAACTAGAAACTAACATGCTTTTTGTGAAAAAACAGTTTTACCAAACTGTTCGGCATCCTTGATTGTACATGTCGCTGTATGTAACTCATATTTACAATAATTGGACTATGATTGTTTTTGCCAAGAACTCTTCAATTGTTTGCCTTCATGGCTAGGCAGGTAAAATTATAACTCACTCTCGTGATGATTTATTTTTACTACGAGCATACTTGTAATATTATTATCTGTTCATCTTAATTATAATAATAGCTATACTAACAATGAAATTTTTAATTATATATATTTTAATGTATTAATTACACACATTTATTAAAAACCTCACGCAATTTTGTATCTACTTAATTATCAATTATCACCAATTCATAATTACAATCTTTGTCTAAATGAGGACATAAAGCAACACTTATTAATCTTTTTTTAACATCTTATAAAGTTGTTTATTGTTTACAAAGGTCTGAGAATGCTGAGATTTCTAAGATGATGAAATAATAAATAATAACTGCGAAGAATATAAAACGCTCATATCAATATTATAATAATCGCAAGGTGTTGTCGAAGATCAAGTATGTAGGACAGAAAATATGCATTAATTAACAGTTAAGTGAAAGGAATAATGCACTGAGTATAGACCTTGTTCTAATCTTTGCAATTACATACTGCTTTGTACTGTTATAAAAACAACTATGTACATTCATTGATTTAAATAAAGTAGGTAGTATAAAAATAAAGTAATTGCTGTAAAACATCGCTTTGTAAAAGGTATTTTATAATTATCTAGCTCATTTGTGTATAGGTATAGAAGTAACATGTAATAATAAACAAACTTTCATAAGATGATTACTGGTAATTGGTATTAATAACAGTAATAAGATATGTATTATATTATGTCGTAGTCTGATTACAAAATCAGTCTTTTTATAATAAGCCTAGGTTTTTGCAAAATGACTAGGTGAATTGTAAAATAATATGTTATTACGATTATTTTTATATTTAATATTATTTAAACTAAAGATTGTCAAATTTTCAACAGTATTGAAATGGTTAAAAAAATAATTTTTTTCGACATATTTCCAATTATGTCATCGCCTGCTTCACCACCACTGGAGTAGCTGACGCTTGGAACTTTAAATGATTTCCCGAGAAAAAATATTTCCAATAAATATCGAGAGGGATGAAATGATCATGTCATCTGCAACGTTGCCTCCCGGACTAGAACTTTTGATATGAGCTTGGCGATGTGAGTTTTGTGCGCTAGGTTAAGTTGCAATCGAAATGGAGTCATTTCACATTTTCTGATTTATTTTTACCTCTCGCTAAGAGAGGTATTGGATTCATGATAAAAATTGCATATCCAGATTTTAGTGAATAAGCACGATTTAAGGTCCCTACCGATTTTAACATTTTTACGATGATGTCTGTGTGTTTGTGTGTGTGTGTGTGTGTGTGTGTGTGTGTGTGTGTGTGTATGTGTGGATGTTGGAAGGACGATTCCTCAAAAACTATAAGACTTAAAACCTGTTTAACTATGAATTTCTCAATCTGACATTCCTGGGAAGAGCTGAAAAGTTTTGGTAACAACTGGACAACCGGAAGTAGTTTCTTAAAAAAATATTTTACATATTATTTTTTTGGAATTTTTTGTTATTACAAATATTGAAGAACAAAAAACTACGCTAAGGAAACCAGTTGACAAATTGAAATGTTTATAACATATTCATATTTATAACATAGTTTGTAAATGACAGATGTCAGTGTCAAAAATCAACAGTTGGATAGCTGGGAAGTACATTTAATCATTCTTATTGTTTTATTAATTAAATATTTAAAATTGTAGGTAAAATGCATATATCCAACAGAAATACCGCCAATCTGGTTAATGAATTGGAAGAATCTCTGGCATTTAGGAACTTCCCCATCAATGAAAAATAGATGGAATTGTATGTGTGCAGAGAACATGTTAAATACAAAAAAAAATTAATTTGGGTAAAGTTTAGTAATTTTTTTATTATAAAACGACGGTTCAATAGCGAAGTGCAATACAATACTTATATAACATAAAATGGAAATGGAAAGAGGTATTGTGCTGACCACAATAGATCTTTTTTTCTTTAAAGAATAGGTCAAATTAAATATGTAGGAGTATGTTTTCACCTTACAAGTCTTTAGAAACAGAGAAATGATTTTTTAAAAGTTGTCTTTAATTTCAAATATTTCAACGGCTGACGACACAGTTTGGACAGTCGAGTTCTACCGGTTTAGTTTGGAACCATTATTGTTTAGTTTGGTATTTATTTAAATAAATATTTTATTTACATACCTTATACTGCACTAGTACTTTTAGAGAAAAAGAAAGTAATAATAATCTTCTCTCTTGCATATTCTGCTTTCAGCTGTCACAAGTCACAACTTTAGGTTGTTGGATTACTGTTTCATGTTATGGCGCGTAAATGTGTATCTCTGTGAGAGTAATGTCTTTGTGTCAGTATGAAACTGTGTCGTCACAAATTTAGTCCGTGTTTACAACGGCGAAAGTTTATTAACAAAATTTATGAATGAAAAGTCGCATATTTCAAATTATTTTGTATTACTATATTTATTAAATGAGATGAATTTCATGATTTAAAAAAAAAAACGACATTGTTTAATGACACCATTGTCCAAATATTCTAGTAATTTTAAAAACTAGGCTAATTTAAAATGGCAAGGGACTCGAAGTGGTTCTGCATTGTATATATTATGGTTGAAAATGAAGATGACGCAGAATATTAAATTGTTCTATTTACCCCTCAATTACTATCGTGTTTTCATGTAACACGACTGCTATTGTGGGTTATTTTCTGACCCAAATATTTAAGATTTTAAAAAAGGCAAAAATTGTTGCCAAGGACTCTTACTGATTTTTAGCGAATAACTGACGCTTTTTTGCAATAAAAATAAAATATATTGTTGTACAAAATACAAAAAGAAAAAAGTTAACACTGTCATTGTACATCCTACGCATCTTGTAAGAAAAACATGATGAAGATTTATTTGCTTATCAAAAAAATAATATGCTAATGTCCGAAAACAAATGAAACATCATCAGGCTAACGAGTCAGAAGAGTTAAAATATATATTTTGGAATAAATCCATTGTCGAGGTATGAATTTAATTTTTTTTTTTTTAATCTAATGTGGCCAGCACATTACCTTCCGTCAATTCTATGTATTTTGTACAAAACCCATACCAAAAATTGCTTGGAACAGATTCTATATATCCAGTAAAATTGTAACACGAACATGTACTATTTTCTCCAAATTCCATATTGAAAGTTCTTTGGAAAAGATTCTATAAAGCCAGTAAAATTATAACACGAACCTACGCTATATAAATTTCACTTGACACTGACATTTGTCAATTACAATTATTTGAATATATTCCATGATTGAAACTCGCTGATTTACTGAAGTTAATCTCTTTATTATTCTTTAACTCTATATCTATTGAATATTATGTTAAGAAATTCAAATAAAGGAACTTCCTGTTAACCAATTATAACCAAAATATAATCAGCTTTTCATATAGATGTAAAGAAGTGGAATACTAAAGAATTATAATTTTTAGAATTGTAGTATTGGAGTTATCGTCGGAGAATTTTTTGTCACACACACGGACACACGCACATATGCAGGTATCATTGTAAAACTAGTGAAATCGTATTCTAGGGACCCTAATAGTGCTTATTCATTAAAAACTCACCACCGATTTTTTTGGCGGAAGACAATACCTTTCCTTGTCTAAAAGGAAGGTAAAAATGAAAATTTTAAATACGTAGTAACATATCATATATGAATGTAGAAATTTATCCAAAAAGAAAACGTTTTCCCATGTTGTTAAACGCCTATGTCAAGGGACACCCGGTGTGTAAAACACATAAAATGTGTTAGAAATGAAAATTCTGCTGTAAAAAAAAGAACAAGTTACAGTATTTTTTTTAAGAAGATAAAGGAATTTTGATGTTGTTTAAAATCTAAATTTTGTGTTGATTAATTCTTGAATCATGACTTAGAATCTTATATACGTGTTTACAATTATATAATTATACATTTAATAGTTTTTGCGTACATCATATTACTATTTTTAATTTATAAGACGAAAAATAACAAAGTTTGTTTATTTCAAAACAGATTGTAATCGCAAAATAATGCTGTAAAATATTAAGACCTTGGATATTGTATTCGATTTTTTTTTTAATATTTACTGAAAATTAAATATTATCAAAGAAATTAACATTTTAGTATGGAAGTATATTTTAATAAAATAAATGCAATCTGATTTTATAGTTTTTATTAAAGCGCAAGGCGAACTAATTTTATAAGAAATTTTACTCTAGCTTCCTTTTGGATATACTGAATATCCTTTTATGTTAAATGTTTACAAATAAGAAAATTTCACGCTAAAAATAATTAATTATGTATTAATAGATAGAAGTAGCAAAAAATTAACATTGTTTTATGAAATTATACATGGTCATCTTTAGGTTTTACCAATTCATCTAATGTGTCATTGAATTTGTTAAAAAATAAACAAATAATATTGCATAATGTTATTAGCTTTTATTAATATTTTCATATAAGTATTTACTTATGCTTATACAAAAACCAAATAGTTATACGAATTAATTCATGTAATAACGGATTTCCCGGTGGCGAAGGCGATTATGGGGAATTATAATGTTATTCCATAAGGTTGTTAATTTTATTTAAAATTCCAACATGTTTTGTAATTTCAACAGGGAATACTGAAAAAAGGTAAGTTGCATGAATCCCAATATCTGCATGTGTAATTTTTACAATTTAGGTTTAATATCGATGCTATGCTTTTCTTTTAACCCACAATTAAATTAACAGAACAGGCTGTTTAACCGGATATGAAAATACCGGGCTTAGATTTGTATTACTTACAAATAGTTTCAACTGTTATTGTACTGTACTGTACTGGTACATAGATATTGAGGTGTACTCGTATACTAAAAATAAATTAATTTGTCCTATTACCTACATAATTTTAATTCATAAATATTTTTAAAGGTTAGTTGAAGTAAACCTGATATTTTTAAATCACATAAGTACTTGACCTTCATATAAGCATCCTTCGTCTGTTGGATTTTCCTTGCAAATGTTTTCTTGGACGTAAGATCATGAGTAGCATTTTATTAATCTTCTGCTTATATTTAAGTAACATGATGATAATGAAAATGGTAATTTTTTTGCAGTACTCAAGAAGAAATTTTATACGAATTTTTTGTGGACACTATGTTTCATTCTTAAAATTAATAACTTAGTTTTTATCAATTATGATTTTTATTTTTAGTTTAGTTAATTTTTATTTACTTCTAATAAATAAGTAGTTTTTGCTATAATAAATAAAAATTTAAAAAAATAAATCCCAAAGGAAATAATGAGTCATTATTCTCTCTAATTCATTAATCAGAATAAAGCTTCATTTCCACCTATTGTCCTTATTGAGAATTGTATGTCGTTTTTATTTTAAAAACCTTGTTTTCTCAAGAAGAAATATCGTAAAGGTGGTAAAGACCAAAAATTGTGAGCTCTCTGCTCTCTGTATGTTTTATCTCGTTTATTTAAATTGAGAAGTTCATTTTGAGGTGTGCTACAAATTTCTACAAATACAAAACATTAGTATAATTATATAAATAGTTTTTACCCAAATTCTTACAATTGGTCTTTTTTCCTTATAATAAATTGATGAGTTTATAATTTATTGTTCAATATATTTTTCGTTTTGACGTATTATTTCCCAGCTGTTTTTCCAAACCACGACAACCTACCCTTACTTTTTCTTTTCCAGACAGCCTATACTTGGTCGCTATTCTTAACAGTCCTAATGGGTAAAAGCTATAATTAATGCTTAAGAATTAAGAACAATGCCTAAGAACAAAAGATTGCAAACTTCTAACCTGAACTGTCACCTGTCAATCTATTTTATAATTAATAAATTTTTAATTTTTCGGTATGGATATAGATACAGGATACAGAAAATTATGCATATCACATATTTAAAAAAAGAAAAATTGCTGCTACAATCGCAGTCTGCTAGACAACAAGTAATAAGGGAAAAAATTGTGACATTTCTGTTGAATTATTCACTAAACAAAATAGCTGGAAATGGTAAAATATCAATCGGTGGAAATGAGGCTTAATTGTAATAAAATAAATATGCATTACCAAATGACATCTTCATCACCGTAGTTACAACAAAATACATTGCAATGTTAACCTAATTTCAATGGAAAAAATACGTCTGTGGATTATTTAGTTTTGGATTATAAAACGTAATTATAAAAAATTATGTATTAATCGTAGATAAAGTATTGTTTCGTATATGAAAAACTTTCTTATTATGCATCCTACCAAAAATTGATGTAAGTCTTTATGGGCCATCTGTTTGAGACAATTTTAATAGACACCACAGGAATTTTCGATCGTCTTTTGTTTTTGAGGTACAGGCTGAAACTTGTTTTTCGCTTATTTTGAAAATACATACCTAGTATATCACTTATTATGGGAGACACAGAAAAAATATTTAGATCATTTTTATACAGTTTTTTACGAATAATAACGTGGTGTAATTAGATTTTATCAAAACTTAATAATTTTCGAGATATAATACAAACATCATATTTTTTAAATGGGAACATACATAGGTTGAAAATAGTCTCATCTTTTTACTTATTTTATAAGCTTTTCAACGATGCATAACAAGTGTACATTCTTTTGTTTTAAACATGAATAAAACTTGAATTATTAATTGTTAAGAAACAAATGAAAAAATCAAATACAGATCATAATTTGTTTATTTTGATTATATATCTATTAATTATATTCTAAAAATTCTTTTTAGTCAATTATTTTCAGATAAGTTAATTTATTTTTTATCGCGTTGTAGTTGGCTTTGACACGATTCCAAAAATGTGGAAAATATACTCTCTTAAGTATATAAATTAGGAAAATGAAAAAATGAGTAAAAATTTGTTTCTTAACAAATTTCCTTTTTCTCACCCCAAATAATTAATATTTAAAATTTTATTCATGTTTAAAACAAAAGAATACAGACTTGTTATACATCGTTGAAAAGTTTATAAAATAAGTAGAAAGATGAAACTATTTTCAACATATATTCCTATTTAAAAATTATGATGTTTGTATTATATCTCGAGAATTATTAAGTTTTGAAAAAAAAAATAATTAAACCACATTATTCTACGTGAAAACTGTATAAAAATTATCTAAACTTTTTTCTGTATCTCTCATAATAAGCGAGATATGAGGTATTTTCAAAATAAGAGAAGGACAAGTTTTAGCCTGTAGCTTAAAAATAAAAACAAAAGACGATCGAAAATTCCTGTGGTGTCTATTAAAGATGTCTCCGGTCGCATTCCGTTTGGTCCGGATGGGTGGATTTTTCCCTTTCAACTAAATACCCAGTTCTAAGTCCTAGCCTTGAATAAAAGCATCCATTATAGCAAGGTTGTATAATACTATTTAAAAAATAGGGGTGTACAAAAGGATTACAGAATATTTATGCGGCTTTTGTATGCAACATTAAATAGTAGTACGCAACCAGTTAAACATTTTTGTTATGTAAGTAACTCAACTGTGTTACAGTCTCAGACCAAATATAAATTAGACGCCGCATACAACCATTTGTTGTGAAGCACGAAATTAAATGGGCGTGCCGAGCTAGCTTGCGGCGTTCATGAAATGCGGGTTGCATTTGCAATAGTTTGAAAGTGACAGTAGCTGTCATTTTGTAAACTATTAAGTGATTTGAAAAAGAAACATTATATTTACAATGACGTTATCAAATATTTATATTTTACTGCACCTAGCCTTACAAAATCACCTTCGCCCGTAAAACAATAATAACAAACTAGGCAAGCAACACGCTATACAAAACAAACGCCTCGTTCCGTCCTATCCCCACCTAACCCCTCACCCAGAAAGGAATGGCTTCACAACAAACCATTACGCAGTATACGCAATGCGGCGTCTAATTTATGTTTAGTCTCATGTACCTATTAACTAATATATTGCTAATGCTCGGATCTTTCCCATAAGAGTAGGTGAAGGAAACACTGTGAAGTCCATCTCTCACAAACACCCAACCGGCATTTATGCGCATACTCGGAAATTTTGACTACTATTGGCTAACACTGACAGCGTCACTGGCTGGGCTGCGTTCCCAAATCCTACTCTTAGAGTACGAAATTATTCAAAGTCGTTTCAAAACTAATAACCTTACTCTCAGAGTTTACTCCACCTGTTCCAAAACAGCCAGAGTTTACTCCAAAGTGATGTTCTACTTACTCTACTAACGAGGAGGGTATAGAAATTACTCCACAATATTTTCAAACGTAGATGCTCACGATTCTCAACACATGAAAGTAATTTGCCTTCTTGAGGAAGAAAACATGCTTTTGGTTGAAAATAAACATATGTAAATACGTTGGCGTGTATTACGAGCATACTTTTTATAATAAAAGCGCTTTTATGGAGCGTACTTTCACATTATATTGAGGAGAGTGCTCCATAAAAGCGCTTTTATTACGGGCTTGACATTAATGTTGTAATTATAAGTAGTTTTGTTAGTTTTATAAAATTATTTTTAATTTAGTTCAATTTTTTACTTCAACAAAACTCTCATTCGTTCGAATACACTTCATACTCTACGCCAAAACTCGGTACTCTTGGTTTTGGAACGCTGCCCTGTTGATGCAGCGAGCACGTTTGTAGTTGCACTTCGCAAGCATTTGCTTTGTTTCATACAGTAATTTATTGTCACCTAAATAAATTAATCCTGACCAGATTGTATTCCTATTATTTTTACAGTATAACAAAGTAAATTATTTAATTCAAATTTAACACTAGAATATGTCAATGTTTTTTATTATTACTAATATTTATATTCAAGAATTTACATACAAAATAAATAGTAGGTACATTTTTTAATTTCTCAAATTTAAATTTAAAATTTATCGCGCTAGTCGTTAATAAACAGAACTCTGTGATTCGCAAGAAGTGATCATGATTTCCTCGTTAGCCTATAATAGTCAAGGTTTCCAAGCATGCGCATAATTCGCGGTTGGGTGTTTGTGTGAGATAGACACAGTGTTTCCTTCAAGAAAAGCAAAAGATCCGCAATATATTAGTTAATAGTTATATGTTTAGTCTGAGGCTGTGGTCTGAGGTTACAGTAGTACCACAAACACAAGATTTGCAGTACCATTATTGTCCGCAAATTTTTTATACATACTACATTCTCCAAATAGATGGCGCAGTGTGTTTAATTTTGGTCATTTTTTGTATACCGCATATTATACCCACAAAAATGATTTAAAAACAAACCGGTTTACCGATTTTGAAACCTTCGTATTAATAAAGGGATTAGGCTCACTCAGAAATGGATAATTAAAATTATACAATGAAAATTTTATCAAAAACTTTACAAATTCCATTTATTGCATTAATAAAATTATTCTTATTTACAAATTATTCTCTGTTTAGGAACATGAAAAAAAATACATTAAACAATTTTGAGCCGTTAGTAATTAAAAAATTAAGCTTCTAATTTTTTTGGAACTTAATTCCTCGCTCTTCAGCAAATCGGCTGTAATGATCCCTGTGCTTTCCCTTGGGATCAAACTTCTTTGCAAGAGTATCAAAGACCTCCCTCTTGTTGTTGTAAACATAGACAAACACCTTTTCAGCCCTGTCTTTCTGGACATCACTGCACTTGGCGCATTCTTCGGTAAGTGCTTCTTGCAGTACCGCTACAACCAAACATTAATTTTAGTACATGATAGTTGAGAAATTCATTTACACTCACCCTTCAACTCGTTAGCTTCAGAAGTGCATCCCTCGTCCCTGGGGAAGCAGTGAACGTATCTTTGGAAGAGACGCTCATTGTGCAGGATCTTGTCGATGTCCAACGAGTCGTACTTAGTGGTGTACTTGCTCTCAGGTCGAGGAGCACACAAAGCCAAGCCGAAGAACAAGCCAGAGCACAATATTACAATGCGAATCATTTTGGTGGGATTTGGTTACTTGTTGATGTGTTACAATTAAAGAATACAATTGAATGATTTGTTGAATACATGGCAAAGTATTTATGTTTAATTGTCAAAAGAGGGGGTATGTTCTCATATTTGTGACAATAGCAATTATATGTGGAAATATTTTTTGGAAATTTAAACATATGTACATATATTTGCAGTTACCTTGTCATTAAAATTTTAAGTGTAAATGAATGAAAGTGCGTATATTTTGTGTTCAATGACATATTAATTAAAATTCGTCGTAAAATAATAAAAGTATAATTTTGTTGGAAACATTAGAAAAAAAATATAACACGTTCACTGTTTTTTTCGAGATGTACTATACCTTAATGTACTAAGTACAATTCTGTGGTGAGGGTTATTTTATCCCTAAATTTTCATTTTAAATATTTACATTCCCAATTCAAATCTGAATTTACCGTCACCAATATTATTTAGGCCCCTTACTGCATAAATTAGGTATAATGTTTTATTACAGTTTTTTACATGCCGTCACCTTTGGATAAGGAAGGTATTATCTTTGGTCAAAAAATTAAGAGATTAGTTTTTAATGAATAAGCACGTATTAGGGTCCCTAGTATACGATTTTACTAGTTTTACGATGATGTATGTATGCGTGTGCGTGTGTGTGTGTGTGTATGTGTGTGTGTGAGGTTAAAATTTTTCGGTCGATACCTCCAATACTACAATTCTAAAAATTTTAAGTTTTTCTTATTCCTCTTCTTTACATCCATATGAAGAGCTGATTAATTTTTTAATAACTGGTCAACCAGAAGTTCTCTTATTTGAAGTTCTTAACAGATTTTTTTTATACTGATGTGTGTGTAACTTTTTTTTCTTTCGCGATAACTGTTATATCAAACTTCCAAAAATAAAATTCCGTATTTAAGCTTTCTGCATCAATATAAAGAGCGAGATAAAGAGTTTATTAGATTTTGGGTAAAATTGGACAATCGGAAGTGGTACTTTACTTGAAACCCATAACAGTGTTTAATGAAAAACTATATTAAAATATAACCTAAAACTTTTCAGTTTTAGTATATAACATATGTAAATCGGAAGTGATATTTTACTTGAAGCTGTGAAGAGATTTTCGTGAAAAAACGTATTATGCTATAATTGAAAACTTTTCAAATCTTGTATTTAACACTTTTATATTAATGAGACCGACATATTAGATTCTTGTTAATATTAGTAAACCTTAAGTGGTAGGTACTTTACTTGAAGTCCTGAACTGATTTCCTTGAAAAAATATATTAAAATATGATAAAAAAAAAACTTCTCAAATTTGGTTTTAAAACTCGTATATGATTGAAAACAACATTAGATTTTGAGTATATATGATAAGTCGGATGTGGTTCTTAACTAAGAGCTCTTAACAGATTTTCAAAAAAAAAAAGAAACTTGATAAAATATAATACAAAATTTCTTATTAAAGACTTTTATATTTATTGGAACAACAAAAATTTTGTTTACAAACGATAAAGTGATATTTTACTCCAAGCTCATTCCAATTTTAAACATCGAATCAGCGGGAGGTCATGTGTTAGCCATATCAGATTTTTTATCTCTAAATCTATAGAAGATATAATAAGAAAATTTAAATCAGATTGAGTACTGAATGCTCTTTATTATTTTTTGTACTATAAATTTTCAAAATATAATATTTAGAAGATTTTTTTAAGAAACTACTACTTCCGGTTGTCAATTGTTACTAAAACCTTTTTAGCTTTTCCGATTAATGTCAGCTTAGCTAGAGGTAAAACCTATAATAAAATGTTGATATATTGAATTATAATATAATATTGCAAGAGTGCAAGAATGCAAGAAAATACTAAAAAATCTTATTGCTATTCTTGCACTTTTCTTGCAGGGCAGATTCTTGTCTTGTCTTGCAACGAACTACATAACTCTTGTCTTGTTCTTGTCTTGCATTTTATGCAAGAACAAGACAAGAACAAGAAAAATGCAAGACTCTTGTGAAACACTAATATAAAATTATTTCCAAAGAACTTTTGGTGTAGGAATTCTATAAAATACATAGAATTGACCGAAGGTAATTTGCTGACCACATCAGATTTTTTGATAATTAATGCTTTTCTTCTAAAACCCAGAATCTTCACTACGTTTACTCATCTCGTACAAAGGCAAATTTGAATTGACAGCAAACTATTTACGAAACAGTAAAATAAACAACTGATTATATGTGATTGACGAGAAGTTGACTATCAATGCTTTTCTATGTCAATTGTTTATAGATTATTTTAAGTTTCATATAACATATAATTGTTATAGAAAAATTAATTGTACATATCTATTATTTTAAGTATTTTACTCCGAAATAATCTATAAACGATTGATAGAGAAAAACAAAGCTAATCAACTTCTCACAAAATACCCTTAATCAGTTGTTCATACTAACGGTCATTTAGTTCGTTAAAAAAAAATATTTTGGGTCATGTGTCATTAATTCTTTATGTACAGTTGTCAAAATTTAAAAATAATGAAACATGTAAGGTGAAAACCAATGTATGCACATAAATTGTCAAATTTCATGTAATTCCAATTACCAAATTAATGAATGAAACATCCCCACCTTTCAAAATTTCACGTATAAATACTTCTGCATCGAATTCATCAAATCATACAATTGTTTTCTTTTAATTGTGACACATTAACAAGTAACCAAAACTCACCAAAATGATTCGCATTGTAGTATTGTGCTCCGCCTTGTTCTTCGGTTTGGCTTTGTGTGCTCCTCGTCCTGAGAGCAAGTACACCACTAAATACGACTCCTTGGACATCGACAAGATCCTGCACAACGAGCGTCTCTTCCAAAGATACGTCCACTGCTTCCTCAAGGACGAGGGATGCACTTCTGAAGCTAACGAGTTGAAGGGTGAGTGTGACTGAATGTCTCAACTGTCATGTACTAAAATTATGTATGGTTGTAGCGGTACTGCAAGAAGCACTTACCGAGGAATGCGCCAAGTGCAGTGATGTCCAGAAAGACAGGGCTGAAAAGGTGTTTGTCTATGTTTACAACAACAAGAGGGAGGTCTTTGATACTCTTGCAAAGAAGTTTGATCCCAAGGGAAAGCACAGGGAACATTATAGCCGTTTTGCTGAAGAACGTGGAATTAAATTCCAAAAAAATTAGACACTTAATGTTGTAATTACTGACGGCTCAAGATGTATAATGTAATTTGTTCATGTTCCTTTAGAGAGACTAATTTGTAATAAAAAATAATAAATGATTTGTGATTTGGCATAGAGTAAGTTGTAAATAAAAATTAATATTGAATTGTAAAACAGTGTATTTGTATTTGTAAATAAAAGTTTTTGATAAATTTCGCTATATTTCTTATTTATACTCTGTCTCGTCGAAACCCAAAGGATCGCAATAAACAACTTAAACACCCGTATACTATAAAAATACAAAGGGACAGTTTAGTGCAGTGTACCGCAAAGTGTCTTAGGTTTCTCACAATACTTGCAATTTCAGGGTTGGGTTAAAGGAAAAATGTAAATATCTTATGAGACAATACACTTATGTAATCCATAATCCTTCCCAAAGACGTAAAGATACTTTTTACAAAAATAAGAAATTATTATTGGTGAATTACAATGGTTCGAGTTTAATAAATTAGCATGGATTAACGAAGCCAGTTTTGAGTGTAAATTGTACTAACAACATATTATAATTTCGATATATTTAAGAAATTGGTAAAGTTTCCAAACTAAATTAGCAACTAACCCGGATTAAATTTTCCCCTACTATTTCATACTTACTTACCCCATATGAAATACATTATAAGAAACAGTTTACATGATTTGAAAAATGATCGTGACGTAGCAGGTACAAGTAATAATGTTAATGAACTGGACGTTCCTGTGAGAAAATTCAATGTTTGAAACTGGACCAACAGAAGATGCGGCTGAAGTGGTACATCACAATGAAGTCGATGAAATTAATTTGAATAAAGTTTATTTACACGAATATGCGCAGCAGATTGTGCTAAATATGTAAACAGGTGCGTAGTTTCAAAATATTTTTGTTATGAGTCCAAATCTGTGTATATCAATTCACAGTCATATTTATGAGGGGTGGAAATTTGAGTTTCTTTGTCAACTTAAGTGAGAGGCGTTCCAAAGGTTTATGGCGATCCTTTGGGTTTCGACGAGACAGAGAATATATCATATATATATATATATATATATATATATATATATATATATATATATATATATATATATATATTTACATCCCACTACCATTGTGGCGTCCCCTGTGTAATTTTCTACATTCAAAGTGACGTCCTTGTGCATAAGACGTCCGTATACCGGACGTCATATGCACATGGCCGTATAAATTTTTTTCTGACATCAGGGGGGCCTCTAGTATCGTATAACAAAATTTGTTATGGACGTCAGAATGATAGCGGAATGGAAAATGTATATTTTTTGTAGTTCAAAAAAATTCCACTTGCGGCGCTAGTGTCGTCCGGCGTATATACGCTGTATATACTGAAGTTTCATTCCAGCGACATTCTGAACTCCGTACGCTTGGCAACAGTGGAACATTGGGTTACTACATTAGCGAGCGCAACTCTTCTAATCGTATTTAAAGCTACATTGTGCACACATGATAGTATTTAAATTAATATTTATGTAATCAAACTTTTGTTTCGCAAAATCCTTTTAGTAAATACAAAGTCAAAATGTATGGTTTCAATGTAATAAATTTAAAAAAGGTAATTATTTAAATACTCGTATCATAAAGCTGAATTATTAATTACAAAATATTGTGTAAATTGTAAATAAAAGCCAAAGTAAGCGTAAGACGATTAATGATTAAATGTATGGAATAAATATGAGAACGGTATGCTACAGTGAAATATATAAATAAAATATTTATAAACTCTTGATCTAAAATACGAAGACCGAAATTTTAAGTGTGTCGAAAAAGAGAGTGTAGAAATAATTATTAAAAGAAAAAATGTTTTAAACATATAAATATGTACTACAAAAGATTTATTACATATAGATATTTTTTACTCTAGGTACTTCTTCCTATTTCTCCTCTACTTACTGAGATGTTTCAATAAAGTGTTTTCATTTAATTAGAAAATATTTTTATACATTCTAGATAGTTTAAATACGTTAAATATTTGCTTTTTATTACCTCCCGCTACCCTTGGTAAGGGAGGTATAGGGATCGTGCTAAAAATCACATATCAAGATTTTAGTAAATGACCACGTTTTAAGGTCCCTAGAATCCAATTTTAACATTTTCACGATGATGTCTGTATGTGTGTGTATGTATGTGTGTTTGTGTGTGTGTGTGTGTGTGTGTGTGTGTGTGTGTATGTGTATGGATTTTGTTAACGCGCTAACTCAAATACTATCATTCAGACAATTCTGAAACCTTGTATTTCTCCCCTATTCTAATATGGAAAGACACCATTCGATTTTGGTGTAAATCGGATAACCGAAAATGGCACTTTAACCTGAAGCTCATAATAGATTTTCTTCAAAAAATATTTTTAAAAAATCCCGAAGCCTAAGATAAACACAATTCCTTTGTTACATAGTTCATATTTCAAATGAATGTAACTACAGGTGAATGTCATTGTCAAAAAACTAATTACTTCAAATTAATAATAGTGACATTTTAAAAAAAAAATATTAAATAAAGAAATAGTTATATGCAATGGAACAGTTTGCAGCATTAGTAAATACGGAGGCATGTATTTAAATTAATAAAAATTAAATAGCGGGAGGTTTTGTGTTGGCCACATCAGATTTTTTTTTATTATATTGTAATTTGAGAAATTTTATTATATGTAAAAATATAAATGATCAAAAGTAATGACTTAAAAACACCGTATTTTTATTGCAATCTATATGCAAACTTAGAAAGAAACACAGATAAGTAATTTGTTTATGTGTAACAACTAATGATTACTGAAACAAATTTATGTTTATGAAATACTCTTTCTGGAAATAAGCAGGACTGTTCGATGTAATAATAGATATTTCATAAATTTCACTTATTTGTTTTTACCTCCCGCTACACTTGGTAAGGGAAGTAGGTATAGGGATCTTGCTAAAAATCGCATCTTGTGATTTTGGTAAATGACCACGTTTTAAGGTCCGATTTTAACATTTTCACGATGATGTCTATATGTGTGTGTGTGTGTGGATTTTGACAACGCTTTAAATCAAATACTTATTATTCAGAAAATTCTGTAGCGTGTTTTAACTCTATTCTAATATGGAAAGAAACCATTAGATTTTGGTGTAAATCGGATAACCGGAAACGGCACTTTACTTGAAGCTCATAATGACTTTGCGTCAAAAAATACTACTAGATGTCATTTTTTCGCATTTTATGCCATGAAAATTAAATTTTCTACAGGTAGACATTAATAATATTTGTATATATTTTACAGATAAATTTAAAAAATATTTTTTTTATAAATCCGGAAGCCTATGTTTTAAAGATAAACTATAAAAATAAATAAAAATAAAGCAATAGTTCTATGCAATGGAAGTTAATATAGTTTGCAGCATATGTAGGTATGTATTTAAATTTAGATTTTTTCATTTTATTTTGTCTCACTAACTCTCAGGGGAGATTGATAATTTCAGAACAGTTCACAAGCTAAAGCTCTAAAATTATCTTTTGCTGTGATTTATAATATTTTATCAAATATCCAGAATTTCGACTATACTCCTATGTTAAATAAAAAATCTGATGTTGTCATCACATTACCTTCCATCAGTTCTTTGTATTTTGTACAAATACCACATAGAAAGTTTCTATATTTTCAGTAAAATTATAACAAAAACGTATTTTTAGACGACCATTCTGATAAGTATGACATATCAACGTAGTATCCTAACACTGAAAGTGGAACTTATGACATTAGTGTTATGATATATTTCATATCGTAATAGTTGACACGGTTGCTAGGTTACTATGTCATTATTTTCTGGCTATATGTATACATTATTCATTTGTCAGCTGTCCGTACGTTTGAACCTAAATTTCAGTTTAGTGAAAAAAGTAAAATTTATTTAAGCTCGTCAAAAAAATAATGTTCATAACTTGTATGAAATACAAATATCTTAGCTCGTGTATATTGACTTGCACTCCGCTACGCGTCGTGCGTCAATTTACACTCTCATGATATTTGGTATTTTTCATAACTTGTTACGAAAATAACTACTCGTATATGTAATTTACACTTGACACTGACATATGTAGATTAGAATTTTCTTAATAATATTGTATGTGTAATATCCGTAAAAATTTCAATTTGTTGTAAAAATAGCCGAAGTGAATCCAAACGGCTGCTTTTCATATGTTTTCATTATTTTATTGGCATATGAAAAATAATTTGTTCAACAAATACATATTTACTTAGAATAAGCGTATTAAAATCGGAATTGAATATTAATAACAAGCTTATTATTATAAATTTCATAAAAATTTGAATTTATTGCACAAATAGCCGAATTGCATCCAAACGGTTGCTTTTCATATATTTTCACTATTTTTTTAACATGTAACAAATAATTTATTTAACAAATACCTATTTACTTGGAATAAACATATTAAAACCGGAGATTCATATTCATGTTAACCTTATTATTATAATTTTCGTACAAATAGCCGAAGTGAACCAAAATGGTTGCTTTGCAGATGTTTTTCACTATTTTATTGACACGTAACAAATAATTTGTTCATCAAATAAAATTTTTACCTCCCGCTTCCCTAAGTAAGGGAGGTATAGGGTTCGTGCTAAAAATCGCATATAGAGATTTTAGTGAATAAGCACGTTTTGATGTCCCCATAATCCGATTTTAACATTTTTACAATGATGTCTGTAGGTATGTATGTATGTCTGTGTATGTGTGCGTGCGTGTGTGTGAACTTTGTGTAAAGATATCAATACTATTTTGAATACTTGTTAAGTTTTTCAATTAGTTTTGTCAATATTCGTGAAATTTATTTTGTGTATGATATATTTGTTAAATGTAAAATAAAGTTTGTTATGAGTGAATATGAAAATATCTGTACTTTTTAATTGTAATATTTTGGGGCTATTTAAATAAATACATTTAAATAGTTCATTCTTCACTTATTTTCACATATTTACATTTACCGTCAGAGAAAATGGAATTGTTGTTCTTGTACACCAAGTGCAAGAACATTTCACATTTCTATCACATTTTGTACCAGGGAGTTCTTTTACTGTAAATACATTATTAAGATTTTGTCTTGTATACCGGGTATCTACTTTATTTTTGTTATATATATAAGAAATACAATGGTAAAATTTTAATTTGGAGAAATTTTTTTCCTAATAATTTTAGAACAAAAGTGTTAAGTATTTAAAATGACATTTTAAATGACAAATTAGAAGTTCCTTTTTCAAATTGCTTACGGTTTGCCAAAAGAAATTGCCATTATCAAACATTGCAGGAATGTATGATGTTTGCAGCTAAGTATGCATATTGTTGTGAAAGAGTGTGCTTTGGTTTCTACATCAGAATAATGTATTTAATATTGGCAACGCTGCTGGACGTCACTGTAACGGTAGTATGAATAAAAATATACAAATTGGACGTCACAAGTACTGATTATGTCTGAAGTATATACTGTGGACGTCGGATTCACTCAGAATGGAGGAGCTCATAATGTCCGTCAAATGAAAGGAAACGTATATCGTTGTAAATCGACTTTATTGAAATTTGAACCGAAATTCATAATCAGGGGGAAAAATAAGTAGATATACTTTATAAAGCCGATACCTATCTCTATTCCTTTCAGTGGTTGCCACAATGTCCTAGCCATGAAAGGACGCAGCAATGATAGCGGGATGTAAATATATATATATATATATATATATATATATATATATATATCATCAAGAGTTGTTTACTGTTTCTGGGTGAGGCACACTGCTTCTTTTTGCAGATATTGATATTGGTCTTGTTTAATTTTGCTATACTTTACAACTCTTCTTTGTAGTACTGGTTGCATAATATGAACTATACAATAGAGATAATGTATAATATGCTTAGATCAGGAATAGAACGGAGACAGGGCATATTCACGCGTATTGGGCTTCCAAAAGTACAATGCGTCACTGGTGGCAGATTTCTGAACTGAGTGAAGTGTACATGTACAAAGAGGTTGTTTTATTCAGGGATTGTATTTACTTGTATACGAATTTTAATACGCTTTTATCATCGGCTATTATTGTTTTATTCTTAGTAGGATCTGAATTACTGCTAATATAACAGGCAAGTTTTTTATTTTTTAAAAATTAATGAACAAAATTAGGAGATATGCAATTTATAGGTTAAAGTTACGATGGAGTTTTCTCCGAAAATATTTACCACATAATATTATGTGGCCACTATTTATTACTTGCTGGCCTTCCACCATATTTCTAGATGATACACTACAATTCCCAAATCTACAAATAGTATCTAAATCTATGCAAAGAAAATTGTTCATTATGAAAGAAAAACAATTAAATAAAAGTAAAGCTATATAGATATAAATTAATATATGTACAACTACGGCAATGAAATACAATCTAAATAAAGGAAATCAAATGTTTTTTATTGAAAAAACGAATATACTGTTAATTAAAATATGACTAAAATACTCTTAACCTACAAATATTAACTAAAATATTAGTAAAACTATCACTAAATTGTTACTACAAGATAGATCAAATTCAATTCTACCGAAATTAACAAAAAAACACTATACTAAATCCGAAATTAAATTAAAACTACGAAAATTAGTCTCACACCAATTGTACTCTTATGGAAGCCAGCGAAAAATGTACCATTCGATTGAATTTTGACGTTTGACGTCAGCGCCATCTCTTGATAATTTGGAAGTCCAATATTTCCAAATCATCTCTGCGATTTTGAGCCTTATTGAATCAGCTGGAACCGCTAGTCGACCAGTTAAATATTGTTATGTTACAGTTGACCAAATCTAAATAAACACTTGATTATCCAAAACTTAAATAAATCAATTTAAAACTAAGAAAACTATGAATCAAACTAAAGATGTATGTATTCAAGAACGTAAGAAGTCAAAATAATAATTGATAACTTTGGGTGACGCTTGTTCATTTTGAAAACTTATTCGTTCGACTGCACACTTATGTGCAGTCGCCCAATCTGGTCGATTGGGCGACTGCAGCTGACTTTGACATTTCAATAAGGTCGAAAGTCGCTATGATGATTTGGAAAGTCTTCTTACAGCGAAATACATAGCATGCCCTGTCTCCCCTTTATTCCTGGTCTAAGATAATATGTATGTATAAATTATTTACATTTATATTTCTTCGATTTAGCACTGATGAAGGTGTAATAAACGCCGTAACGTATGCATATGAGGAGTTGATTTTTTATGTTGATCCTATTCCAACATCCGACTATCCTGACCAATTGAAATATATATGGAATCGACAATGGGGTATGTGACCATAATCGAATTTCAATACCGTGAGTATTTTTTAACGTGAAACATTGGGTTTGTCATATCCATGGTTACGACTTGACATTTGATTGACAGCAATTTATTTTCCCGTTCCATTTAAAATGAAACATAGGGAACGAATTTGACATTTGATAAGACGTCAATAGAGTTTAATTTTTTTAAAATAATTATACTTGCATTCTAAATTAAAATTGGTTGTAGAAAAAATATAGTGTGCACCTTGTGCTCGAGTGGTTTTCTGACTCGGCTAAATTTCTTACAATATTTAAATATAATACTTCTGTCAAATTCATTCATGTGACATTTTAAATGAGACAGACAAATACATTGCTGTCAATCAAATGTCAAATCATAACTTACAGGGAAATTCAACGGTTATCTGTCATATTGGCAAGATGTTATTAGAGGTTAATTTTGTTTAAATAATTATACCAGTTTTCTAAAAATTAAATTTAGATGAAGAAAAAATACTGTGTGCCCCTTGTGCCCGAAATATGTTTAGTTCTCATGAGTGGTTTTCTGACTCCGCTAAATTTCTTACAATATTTAAATATAATACTTGTGTCAGATTCGTTCCCTATGTTTCATTTTAAATGGAACGGGTAAATACATTGCTGTCAATCAAATATCAAGTCGTAACCATGGATATGACAAACCCAATGTTTCACGTTAAAAAATACTCACGGTATATAAGTCATAATATATAAAAACAAACCTCTATAGCTTCTCATTATAATAATAAAAACTAAACATTAGTTTGTAAAAAATATTGTTATTAGCAATTTAATGTTTTGGAGAAGGGATCTGTGACGTCAGTAGGGTAGAATGGTAGAAGAAGACAGTTAGACTGAGATAGATATGTTGTGATAAGTTATGGAATGGCGAAAGTGACAGCTGCTGTAGCTTTCCCCTACCACAATATATCTATCTCAGTCTAACTGTCTTCTTCTATCATTCTACCCTACTGACGTCACAGATCCCTTCTCCAAAGTTTTAACAGTTATTTTCTCGTAGACTACGAATAATTAATCAATTTAAAAAAAAACAGGTATTTTATTTTTTGGTCTAGTATCATATATGTAAAATTCAAAAATTAGTCACATACCCCATTCACGTCGTAGTAAAGGTAGTACTCTTTTCGGTCAAAATATCAGTTCGGCTAAGCCCTCTTCAGATAAATTCAGCAAATTCTTATTTTTTGGTCCTCACTCTGAAATCGAAATTATAATATGTTGTTAATATAATTTACACTCAAAACTGGCTACGTTAATCCATGCTAATTTATTAAATTCGAACCATAGTAATTCACTAATAATAATTCCTTATTTTTGTAATAAATATCTTTGCGTCTTTGGGTAGGATTATGGATTACATAAATGTATTGTCTCATAAGATATTTACATTTTTCCTTTAACCCAACCCTGGAATTGCAAGTATTGTGAGAAACCTAAGACAATTTGCGGTACACAGTAGTAAACTATCCTTTTGTATTTTTATAGTATGCGGGTGTTTAAGTTGTTTATTGCGATCCTTTGGGTTTCGACGAGACAGAGTATAAATAAGAAATACAACGAAATGTATCAAAAACTTTTATTTACAAATACAAATACACTGTTTTATAATTCAATATTAATTTTTCTTTACAACTTACTCTATGCCAAATCACAAATCATTTATTATTTTTTATTACAAATTAGACTTTCTAAAGGAACATGAACAAATTACATTATACATCTTGAGCCGTCAGTAATTACAACATTAAGTGTCTAATTTTTTTGGAATTTAATTCCACGTTCTTCAGCAAAACGGCTATAATGTTCCCTGTGCTTTCCCTTGGGATCAAACTTCTTTGCAAGAGTATCAAAGACCTCCCTCTTGTTGTTGTAAACATAGACAAACACCTTTTCAGCCCTGTCTTTCTGGACATCACTGCACTTGGCGCATTCTTCGGTAAGTGCTTCTTGCAGTACCGCTACAACCAGACATTAACTTTAGTAAATGATAGTTGAGAAATTCATTTACACTCACCCTTCAACTCGTTAGCTTCAGAAGTGCATCCCTCGTCCTTGAGGAAGCAGTGGACGTATCTTTGGAAGAGACGCTCGTTGTGCAGTATCTTGTCGATGTCCAAGGAGTCGTATTTAGTGGTGTACTTGCTCTCAGGTCGAGGAGCACACAAAGCCAGGCCGAAGAACAAGGCAGAACACAATACTACAATGCGAATCATTTTGGTGGGATTTGGTTACTTGTTGATGTGTTACAATTAAAAGAATACAATTGAATGATTTGTTGAATACATGGCATAGTATTTATATGTTTAATTGTCAAAAGAGGGGGTATGTTCTCATATTTGTGACAATAGCACTTATATGTGGAAATATTTTTTGGAAATTTAAACATATGTACATATATTTGCAGTTACCTTGTCATTAAAATTTTAAGTGTAAATGAATGAAAGTGCGTATATTTTGTGTTCAATGACATATTAATTAAAATTCGTCGTAAAATAATAAAAGTATAATTTTGTTGGAAACATTAGAAAAAAATTATAACACGTTCACTGTTTTTATTGTACTAAGTACATTTCTGTGGTGAGGGTTATTTTAACCCTAAATTTTCATTTTAAATATTTACATTCCCAATTCAAATCTGAATTTAACGTCACCAATATTATTTAGGCCCCTTACTGCATAAATTAGGTATAATGTTTTATTACAGTTTTTTACATTCCCTCACCTTTAGATAAGGAAGGTATTATCTTTGGTCAAAAAATTCAGTGATTAGTTTTTAATGAATAAGCACGTATTAGGGTCCCTATTATACGATTTTACTAGTTTTACGATGATGTCTGTATGCGTGTGTGTGTGTGAGAGATTAAAATTTTTCGGTCGATAACTCCAATACTACAATTCTAAAAATTTTAATTTTTTTTATTCCTCTTCTTTACATCCATATGAAAAGCTGATTAGATTTTTTAATAACTGGTCAACCGGAAGTTCTCTTATTTTAAGTTCTTAACAGATTTTTTTTTTTTTGAAAAAACGCAGTTAAATATCATAGTTGACATTTTATGTTATTATCTAAAACATAAAGAATATCTTATTGTCTATACGGTTTGAAAATCCATTTTCCTTATAGTTAAAGATTTATAAGGAGATTAATATTCATAAATCAGCCAGTTTTGCTGTAATCATGCAAACAGCTGATATATTCAAATAATTCTAATTGACAGATATCAGTGTCAAGTGCAGTTTACAAAGTGTATATAGAATATTTTCCAATGAACTTTCGGTATGGAATTTGTAGAAAATAGTATATGTTCGTGTTACAATTTTACTGAATATATAAAATTATTTCCAAAGAACTTTTGGTGTAGGAATTCTATAAAATACATAGAATTGACCGAAGGTAATTTGCTGACCACATCAGATTTTTTGATAATTAATGCTTCTTCTGCTAAAACCCAGAATCTTCTCTACGTTTACTCATCTCGTACAAAAGCAAATTTGAATTGACAGCAAACTATCTACGAAACAGTAAAATGCGAGCCCTGCGTCAAAAGGATTCGCCTACATCCCTTCTCTTTACAAGGTAGCTACACATTTATTAATTATGATAGCGCATTTTATGTAAGCTATTAATTAACTCTAATAACATAAAAGTCAGTTTAGGAATAATAATTGAATAAGTGTAAACAATTTCCTTTTATATGAATAATGATAATAAATAGATGTGGGCGAATTCTTTTGACGCAGGTCTCGTAGTATAAACAACTGATTATGTGATTGACGAGAAGTTGATTAGCAATGCTTTTCTATGTCAATTGTTTATAGATTATTTTAAGTTTCATATAACATATAATTGTTCTAGAAAAATTAATTGTACATATCTATTATTTTAAGTATTTTACTCCGAAATAATCTATAAACGATTGACAGAGATAAACAAAGCTAATCAACTTCTCACAAAATACCCTTAATCAGTTGTTCATACTAACGGTCATTTAGTTCGTTAAAAAATATTTTGGGTCATGTGTCATTAATTCTTTATGTACAGTTGTCAAAATTTAATAATAATGAAACATGTAAGGTGAAAACCAATGTATGCACATAAATTCTCAAATTTCATGTAATTCCAATTACCAAATTAATGAATGAAACATCCCCACCTTTCAAAATTTCACGTATAAATACATCTACAATGAATTCATCAAATCATACAATTATTTTCTTTTAATTGTGACACATCACCAAGTAACCAAAACTCATCAAAATGATTCGCATTGTAGTATTGTGCTCTGCCTTGGTCTTTGGCTTGGCTTTGTGTGCTCCTCGTCCTGAGAGCAAGTACACCACTAAGTACGACTCCTTGGACATCGACAAGATCCTGCACAACGAGCGTCTCTTCCAAAGATACGTCAACTGCTTCCTCAAGGACGAGGGATGCACTTCTGAAGCTAACGAATTAAAGGGTGAGTGTGAATGAATTTCTCAACTATCATGTACTAAAATTAATGTCTGGTTGTAGCGGTACTGCAAGAAGCACTTACCGAAGAATGCGCCAAGTGCAGTGATGTCCAGAAAGACAGAGCTGAAAAGGTGTTTGTCTATGTTTACAACAACAAGAGGGAGGTCTTTGATACTCTTGCAAAGAAGTTTGATCCCAAGGGAAAGCACAGGGAACATTACAGCCGTTTTGCTGAAGAACGTGGAATTAAATTCCAAAAAAATTAGACACTTAATGTTGTAATTACTGACGGCTCAAGATATATAATGTAATTTGTTCATGTTCCTTTAGAGACAATAAGTTGTAATAAAAAATAATAAATGATTTGTGATTTTGGTATAGAGCAATTTGTAAATAAAAATTAATATTGAATTGTAAAACAGTGTATTTGTATTTGTAAATAAAAGTTTTTTATAAATTTCGTTCTGTTTCTTATTTATAATCATCGAAACCCAAAGGATCGCAATAAACAACTTAAACACCCGTATACTATAAAAATACAAAAGGACAGTTTAGTGCATTGTACCGCAAAGTGTCTTAGGTTTCTCGCAATACTTGCAATTCCAGGGTTGGGTTACAGGGAAAATGTAAATATCTTATGTGACAATACACTTATGTAATCCATAATCCTTCCCAAAGACGCAAAGATATTTATTACAAAAATAAGAAATTATTATTGGTGAATTACTATGGTTCGAATTTAATAAATTAGCATGGATTAACGTAGCCAGTTTTGAGTGTAAATTGTACTAACAACATATTATAATTTCGATATATTTAAGAAATTGGTGAAGTTTTCAAACTAAATTAGCAACTAACCCCATATGAAATACATTATAAGAAACAGTTTACATTATTTGAAAAATGATGGTGACGTAGCAGGTGCAAGTAATAATGTCAATGAACTGGACGTTCCTGTGAGAAAATTCAATGTTTGAAACTAGACCAACAGAAGATGCGGCTGAAGTGGTACATCACAATGAAGTCGATGAAATTAATTCGAATAAAGTTTATTTACACGAATATGCGCAGCAGATTGTGTTAAATATGTATAACAGGTGCGTAGTTTCAAAATATTTTTGTTATGAGAGTCCAAATCTGTGTACGAGCCCTAAACCATATTAATTGGCCTAGTCGTTAAAATTTTATTTTATTTGTCGCATATATAATACAAATAATAACTAACGTAATTATTGGTATTTTTTTAATATTATAGATATTTTGTGGTTCTTGTGCTACATAGCAAGATATATTTTCTGAAATATTTTGTTGTTTTAATGTCAAACAAAATAATTCAAACCTTTGCTAACAATACAAGAATAACAAATAAAGTTTGAAAAGAATTGATGTGATTTGTGTGTCAGAGTTTAGAAATAAGACAACATAAAAAATTACGGCAATTTTTAAGAATAATCGGCGAATTACCCAAAACTGACAAATAATTGAAAATTACTAATAAATTTGAGTTATTATTATACTGTTAAATATTTATGTTTAGCTAGAAATATAATTTAAAGTTACATTATAATGCGGACATATCTTTACTTTAAATAAAAAATAAGAACTATCTCTATTATCATTAGAAATAATACTATTTAAATCACGATAAATGAATTTAACAAATAGGCCAACTAATATGAATTAGGGCTCGTATATCAATTCACAGTCATATTTATGAGGGGTGGAAATTTGAGTTTCTTTGTCAACTTAAGTGAGAGGCGTTCCAAAGGTTTATGGCGATCCTTTGGGTTTCGACGAGACAGAGAATATACATCATCAAGAGTTGTTTACTATTTCTGGGTGGGCCACACTGCTTCTTTTTGCAGATATTGATGTTGGTCTTGTTTAATTTTGCTATACTTTACAACTCTTCTTTGTAGTACTGGTTGCATAATATGAATTATACAATAAAGATATATGTAAAATATGTATGTATAAATTATTTACATTTATATTTCTTTGATTTAGCACTGATGAAGGTGTAATAAACGCCGAAACGTATGCATATTTTAATTATAATAATTTATAATCTTTCAAACCTAATTTTTTTTTGTAAAATATTATTCCAAATTGTGTGCTCGAGATGTAACAAATTTCTTAAATTTGCTAAATACTGTTTTCATTAATAATGAAATTACTGCTTCAAATAGGACTTACCACAGCATCCCGTTTGAAAGAGGAGTTAAGGTTATGTTTATTCCTAGAGAAAACTAATTTTCCGAAAATATGGACTTAATACTGTCTTATCCTGGGGTACAGATATGGAATCGACAATGGGTATGTGACCATAATCTAATTTCAAAACCGTGAGTATTTTTTAACGTGAAACATTGGGTTTGTCATATCCATGGTTACGACTTGACATTTGATTGACAGCAATGTATTTGCCCGTTCCATTTAAAATGAAACATAGGGAACGAATTTGACATTTGATAAGACGTCAATAGAGGTTAATTTTTTTAAAATAATTATACTTGCATTCTAAATTAAATTTGGTTGTAGAAAAAATATAGTGTGCACCTTGTGCTCGAGTGGTTTTCTGACTCGGCTAAATTTCTTACAATATTTAAATATAATACTTCTGTCAAATTCATTCATGTGTCATTTTAAATGAGACACACAAATGCATTGCTGTCAATCAAATGTCAAATCATAACTTATAGGAAAATTCAAAGGTTATCTGTCATATTGGCAAGATGTTATTAGAGGTTAATTTTATTTAAATAATTATACCAGTTTTCTAAAAATTAAATTTAGATGTAGAAAAAATACTGTGTGCCCCTTGTGCCCGAAATATGTTTAGTTCTCATGAGTGGTTTTCTGACTCCGCTAAATTTGTTACAATATTTAAATATAATACTTGTGTCAGATTCGTTCCCTATGTTTCATTTTAAATGGAACGGGTAAATACATTGCTGTCAATCAAATATCAAGTCGTAACCATGGATATGACAAACTCAATGTTTCACTTTAAAAAATACTCACGGTATATAAGTCATAATATATAAAAACAAACCTCTATAGCTTCTCATTATAATAATAAAAACTAAACATTAGTTTGTAATAATATTGGTATTAGCAATTTAATGTTTTGGAGAAGGGATCTGTGACGTCAGTAGGGTAGAATGGTAGAAGAAGACAGTTAGACTGAGATAGATATGTTGTGATAGGTTATGGAATGGCGAAAGTGACAGCTGCTGTCGCTTTCGCCTACCACAATATATCTATCTCAGTCTAACTGCTAACTGACGTCACAGATCCCTTCTCCAAAGTTTTAATAATTATTTTCTCGTAAACTACGAATAATTCATCAATTTAAAAAAATACGGGTATTTTATTTTTTGGTCTAGTATCATATATGTAAAATTCAAAAATTAGTCACATACCCCATTCACGTCGTAGTAAAGGTAGTACTCTTTTCGGTGAAAATATCAGTTCGGCTCAGCCCTCTTCAGATAAATTCAGCAAATTCTTATTTTTTTGTCCTCACTCTGAAATCGAAATTATAATATGTTGTTATTTACACTCAAAACTGGCTACGTTAATCCATGCTAATTTATTAAATTCGAACCATTGTAATTCACCAATAATAATTTCTTATTTTTGTAAAAAGTATCTTTACGTCTTTGGGTAGGATTATGAATTACATAAGTGTATTGTCTCATAAGATATTTAAATTTTTCTTTTAACCCAACTCTGGAATGGCAAGTATTGTGAGAAACCTAAGACAATTTGCGGTACACAGTACTAAACTGTCCCTTTGTATTTTTATAGTATACGGGTGTTTAAATTGTTTATTGCGATCCTTTGGGTTTCGACGAGACAGAGTATAAATAAGAAATACAGCGAAATTTATCAAAAACTTTTATTTACAAATACAAATACACTGTTTTACAATTCAATATTAATTTTTATTTACAACTTACTCTATGCGAAATCACAAATCATTTATTATTTTTTATTACAAATTAGTCTCTCTAAAGGAACATGTACAAATTACATTATACCTCTTGAGCCGTCAGTAATTAACACATTACTTACTTACTTAATCCTGCACCTTTCTACCCTCACGGGTGTAAGGCGTTCCCCCGGCCTGCGGGGGAGGGGGTTGAGTTCTGATTTGTTGGTCTTCTCCATATTTCTTTCCACTCTGCTCTATCTTGTGTTGCTGTCTTCGTTTCTTCCCAAGTTAGACCTCTTCTTTGCGCTGCCTCCTTTACTTCTTCCAGCCACGTTCTTCTTGGTCTTCCTCGTGGTTTCTTTCTTCCAATTTTTGCTTCAAACACTTTTTTAACTATTCTCTCCTCTCTCATCCTTTCTACATGCCCATACCATCTCAACTGTCCTTCTGCTATCTTATCTTCTATTGCTTTTACTTTTAAGTTTTGTCTGTAGGTTGTGTTTTCAATTCTGTCCAGTCTTGTTTTCCCCTCTATTTTTCTCAAGAATCTCATTTCGGTAGCCGTAATTTTTTCTTTTTGTCTTTGCGTTAATGTCCATGTTTCAGCTCCGTGTATGAGTATAGGTGTCACTACTTTCTTAAATATTTGTACCCTGGTCTCTTTCGGTATTTCTTTCTTTCCTAAGAAGCTGTGTTTGATGCTATTGAATATTTTGCCTCCTGTTGTTCTTCTTTCTTTTATTTCTTCATCAAATCTTCCATCTTCTGAGATCATTGCTCCCAGGTATTTAAATTTTTGGACTTGCTGTAGATTTTCATTTTTTAGTTGTATCGTGTGGTGTTGTTCATTTCTTCCTAGTATCATGGTTTTCGTTTTTTCTTTATTGATCTTCATGTTTAATTTTTGTAGCGCTTTATCATATATTTCTATATTCCTTATTAAGGTTTTTTCGTCTTCTGCTATGATGACCATGTCATCTGCATAGCATAATTCTGCTATTTCCACTCTTCTCAATTTCCAATTTCCTATGTAGTATTTCTTTACTTCTTTCTTTGTCTCTTTTATTCCTTCGTCAAGAATTAGCGTAAACAGAAGCGGGCTCAAAATGCATCCTTGCCTTACTCCGGCTGTAGTTTCAAATGTATTGGAGGTCTCTTGTTTCACTCTTACATAGCTCTTAGTGTTTGAATATAGGCTCTGAATTCCTGTTATTAACGTACTTGATATTCCCCTTTTTCTTAGCGTTTTCCATATGTCTTCTCTATTGATTCTATCAAACGCTTTCTCTAGATCAATGAAGCACACATGTACGTTTCTCCCTTCTTTTATTGCCTTTTCCCCTATTTGTCTTAGTATGAATATCGCATCATTTACTCCTCTATTTGGTCTAAAACCAAATTGAGTTTCCTCTAAAGATTCTTCCAGCTCTATTCTTAGTCTACTCTCCAGGATTCTTGCATATATTTTGGCCACTGTGCTTATTAGGGTAATTCCTCTATAGTTCCGGCACTCTCTGCTATCTCCTTTTTTAAATATTGGTGTTATGATACCTATTTGCCATTCTGCTGGTGTTATTCCTTTTAGCGCTTCATTCATTATGTCTTTAAGTTCCTGTAGTGCTGATTCGGGTAGTGCTTTCAGCATGTCTGCTGTTATTTTGTCATGTCCGGGAGCTTTTCCTCTTTTGGTTTTTCTTATTGCTTCTATTATTTCTTTCAAGCTTATTTCTTCTTCTTGTGTTATTTCTGTTTCCTTTGTTCGTGTGCGATGGCTTTCTTGTTGTTCTTCATCTTTAGTATCATTTCCCTCTAGTAATTCTATGAAATACTGTCTCCATCTATCCATTATTCTGTCTTCTTCTGCTATCGTCTTTCCTTCCTTATCTTTAATGTTCGTAATTGTTGCTGTCTTCTTTTGTCTTATATTTTTAAGTGTTCCAAAAAATAATTTCTGGTTTTCATTGTATGCGTTTTTCATTTTTTCACCAAATTCTCTCCATGCTTTTTCTTTTTCTTCCTTTATTACTCTTTTTACTTTTTTCCTTTGTTCTTTATATTTTTCATAGTCAGTAGGTTCTTTCGTTTGTAGATATTTATTCCACTTGTTCTTTTTTTCTTTCACTGTAACTTTTACCCTTTCCGACCACCATCTAGTTTTGTTTGTGTTTCTGTTCACTATTCTAGTCGTGCCGCAGCTTTTTTCTGCTGCCTCTAGTACTGTCTTTTTGAAGTTCTTCCATTTCTTTTCTATGTTTCCTTCTTTTTCTTTTGCTTTTTTCTTAAACTCTTCGTTGACGTTCTTTTGAAATTTTTCTTCTATCTCTTGTCTTCTAAGTTCATGGCATTTTATTTTCTTATTTACTATCTTTCTTTTGGTTTCGTTTTTTGTGATTACTTCTTGCTTTAGTATCATTGTTACAAGGAAATGGTCGCTTCCAATCTCTGGTCCTCTTTTTACTTTTATGTCTTTTACTCTATTCCAGCTGTCTATGTTAATTAGGAAATAATCTATAATCGATTTTTCATTTCTGCTTATAACTTGTCTTGTTATTTTATGTATTTCTTTGTGCTTGAAGTGTGTATTTCCGATTTTGAACTCATTCTCTAGGCAAAACTCTATTATTCTTTTCCCGTTTGTATTCGTCACATTCTCTCCATTCCTTCCTAAGCACCACTCTATTCCATCATTCTTATTTCCTACCCTCCCGTTAAGGTCTCCCATTATTATTACTCTCTTTTCACTTCTGTCTACTATTTCTTGTAGTTCTTTAAAGAAGTTATCTTTTTCTTCTTTTCTTGCGTCCTCGTTCGGTCCATAGCCCACAATTAGCGTGTATTCTTCGTTTTCGTCTCCTTCCTTAACATTTATTGATAGTAATCTTTCATTCAATAGGTTTTCTTTCGAAACATATTTCATCTTATCCTCTTTAATTAAAATTGCCACCCCTGCCTTGGCGTTTTCTTTTTCCGATACTCCTACCCAGTACATCCAATATCCATTTTGTGTCTTTGTGATTCCTTTGCCTTTCCTCTTTGTTTCTGTTATACCCACGTAATCCATATTCATTTTTGCCAGTTCTTCTGTTAATTCATATTCTTTTCCTGTTAAACTTTTTACATTCCATGTTCCAAATTTTATTATTTTCCCTGGTTTATTTACTCTATTTTTTATTTTGCCCATCCCGTACTTAATTATATGTGTTTTGTTGTTCCTTATCGTATCCTTTTCCTTTGCTTGCGACGTCTTTCCTTTTTGTTGCAATTTTCCTCGTTTTTCCCTTAGTTTTTTGACGCAGTACCTCCTTCTTCTTTGACCTCTATCATCTTCTTTTGTGTTTTGTCCCATTTCCATTCCTTTCCATTTATTGTTATTTTCTGATAGCCTATCTTCAATATATCTCCTGCCTTTTTATTTTTCTCTGCTAACATTTTTATTTCCTTTTGTATTTCGCGCTCATTTCTTGTTAGTTCGTTGTTTATGAAGATTTTGTCCTTTAAGGTTCTTAGGTTCTTTTTATTCGCCATTACTTTTTGTTTATCTTGAAAATTTTCCATTTGTACCTTACATGTCTTCTCTCCTATCTTTATTGCTTCCTTCACTTGTACATTAACTCCAATTTTCTTGTGTATGAAGTCTTCCACGGTGTTTTTTAGGTCTTTTCTGCTGATTGAGTCTGTTCTTAGCCCTACAATCACGAAATTATTTTTGATTTTTTCTTTATCTAATCTCTCGATTCTCTCTTTCATGTCGTTCAATTCTTTTTTTATCTCTATGTTTTCTTCCTTCAGCTGTTCATTTATCTGTTTCATTCGTAGTAGTTCCTCTTTATATTCTTTCTGATCCTGTTTTATCTCTTTTGTATCGTTCTTTATTTGTAATATAATTTTCATTAAATCTCTTAATTCTATTTTATCACTTCCTTCTTTGTTACTTTTATCATCTCTATCCGATGACATATTTGCAAAACTTTCCTGAGTACGGGCCTGACTAAAATTTTTATCTTGGTATGCAGGTTCTAGCTTACCGCCGCTAAACTACGCTTGCTTAGCGTTTATATGTACGTCCTTGGCTACTGTCTCACCGCTGTATACACTTTTTTACTCTAATTTAGAGCTTCTAGGTACTTCTCACTTCACTTTCTTTATTCACAACACTACCTTGTTTCACTAGAGTTTAATTATTTCATATGGTCCGCGAATTAAAGCGTGATATCTATCGTTTAACGAATTTGACTATCGCCGCACGTTCGCACACAACCGTATTCTCTGCCTTTCACAACTCAACTCAATTAAGTGTCTAATTTTTTTGGAATTTAATTCCACGTTCTTCAGCAAAACGGCTGTAATGTTCCCTGTGCTTTCCCTTGGGATCAAACTTCTTTGTAAGAGTATCAAAGACCTCCCTCTTGTTGTTGTAAACATAGACAAACACCTTTTCAGCCCTGTCTTTCTGGACATCACTGCACTTGGCGCATTCCTCGGTAAGTGCTTCTTGCAGCACCGCTACAACCAAACATTAATTTTAGTAAATGATAGTTGAGAAATTCATTCACACTTACCCTTTAATTCGTTAGCTTCAGAAGTGCATCCCTCGTCCTTGAGGAAGCAGTTGACGTATCTTTGGAAGAGACGCTCGTTGTGCAGGATCTTGTCGATGTCCAAGGAGTCGTACTTAGTGGTGTACTTGCTCTCAGGACGAGGAACACACAAAGCCAAGCCGAAGAACAAGGCAGAGCATAATACTACAATGCGAATCATTTTGATGAGTTTTGGTTACTTGTTGATGTGTCACAATTAAAAGAAAACAATTGTATGATTTGATGAATTCAATGTAGATATATTTATACGTGAAATTTTGAAAGGTGGGGATGTTTAATTCATTAATTTGGTAATTGGAATTACATGAAATTTGACAATTTATGTGCATACATTTGTTTTCACCTTGCATGTTTAATTATTATTAAATTTTGATAACTGTGCATAAACAATTAATGACACATGACCCAATTTTTTTTTTAACAAACTAAATGACCGTTAGTATGAACAACTGATTAAGGGTATTTAACGAGAAGTTGACTAACATTGTTTTCCTCTGTCAATCGTTTTTAGATTATTTCGGAGTAAAAAATGCAATGTGTGCGTATAAAGGTATAAAGCAGTTTGGCACATCCAGCAATAGGTAATAAGTACCCCATAATGATTTATATATATAAAATTTATGATGAGAGTAGTTTTACAATCATAAATAAATACAGAACTTAAACTAAAAAGGTAGTATTATTCCAATTATTCAACAAACGAAACTAAACAAAGTATTATAAGATGATAAATTTATATTATTTTTTACCTGATGTTAAAAGTAGGCTTTGTGCATTTTTTTTTTTTATTGATAAAATAACAATTAACATCAACAATAGATAAAGTAATTAACAGTATACATATAAAGTAATTTTTTTATCTATACTTTCGACTTTTTATCTACATTTTGAATTTTTATCTACACGTGGTAAAAATAATAACAATGCATAATGCAAAGAATAAAAATCAGGTACAAAATAAAATAATATATTATACACGACATCGACACCTTCAACTTGTCGGTATAAAGTATCTCTTTATCGTCTTATCTTAATCTTTACACTAATGTTCTTGTTTTGTCTTGAAATGAAAACTTACCTTCTTGTTTTCAAGACAAGAAATTCAAGATTCAAGAAATTTCTTGATACTTGGTGAAACTCTAGATACTCAAAAAAATCTTAGTAACCTGTGAATAGCTATTACATAAATAAATAAATATACCAGTTTTTCAAAATTTTAGTAGTATATCAAATTTGAAAATTTGTTAGCTTGTAGAAAATTTGAGTAACATTTAAAAATATCTTTAAACAAATTTTGATTGTTGGTAAAAGCAATCATTCATTCATTGATTAATCTGTATTATTCGACAGGGAACTATTTCACAAAATTATGTTTTTATGTTAGCCGAAAGTGATATGTTTGCTTTAGGTATAAAGCTTATAATAATATCAAACAAATTATTCATAACTATGAAATTATGAAGTATTTTAAGCTGCTTGTAATTATGTACTTGTAAGAGTGAAATGGCGATAGGATTGACAATGTATACTGTAGATAAAGCAAATTATTTTTGCTGTTTTGATTGATATTATTGCATAATATTAGTGTAAGACATATCTTGTTAATGATAATATTTAGTTTACTCGATGTTATTGTTGTAAACAATTATATGTTATGCATTGCAATGATTATCTGTTTGAAAACACACATAATTGTTTGTTTTTTTCTAAGAAAATTGTCACAAATTTACAATATTCCGGTTATATAACATAGGTATTGCCAACTGTAGATCGCTTGCGAAGCAATTTTAATTACATGGCGAAGCAATTTTTGAACGATTGGGAAGCAATTTTTGGTAGAGCACAAAGCAATTTTTGATGGAGCACAGAGCAATTTTTGGTGGAGTATATAGCAATTTAAATATGTTAAAATAACTCTTATGATCAATAATTGGAATTTGTATAGTGAAAACGACCTGAAAAAAACCTTATTAAATGAAATATAACTTGTAGAAATTATTGGGTGTTATTTATTTTTTTAAAGAAGAAAAATACTAATATTAATATTAATATCGATCCTGTCACTATTCTGTCACTTGACTGTCAATTCTTTCTGCGTTAAGTATTTATGACTTGTGCTACAGTATTACTTCTTTGTTTTCATAAGTAATATACTATACAGTAGAACCTCGATTATCCGGGCTAGCCGGGACCGAGCCTCTGCCGGATAATTGAACACACGGATAATCCAAACACCTCATTTTCTATTTTTACCTTCCGTCAAAAGGAAGGTATTGTCTTTGGTCAAAAAATTCGGTGGTGAGTTTTTAATGAATAAGCACGTTTTAAGATCCCTAGAATACGATATTACTAATTTTACATTGATGTCTGTATGTGTGTGTGTGTCCGTGTGTGTGTCCGTGTGTCCGTATGTGTGTGTGTGACAAATTTTTCTCCGACGATAACTCCAAAACTACAATTCTAAAAATTATGATTCTTTCGTATTCCTCTTCTTTACAACCATATGAAGAGCTGATTAGATTTTGGTTATAATGGGGGATTACGGCTCAATCGAATTAAAGGAAAATAGTAAAAAATTACGAATGTATATGCTGAATAACGAATATTAATAAAAAAAATGAAATGGTATAATTGAGATTTTTCGGAAATAAAGGGTTTTTTGTTATAGCGCTTCGACACTAATATGAAAATAGTTTGATTGGCGGCCGAGAAACCGCCTATACATGCATTACAAATAGCGTGTTAGGAGGTGGGATTACTACCAATGGAAGTTAAGAAATTCAAATTCGAAAGGAGGGGCTAACATTCCTGTACTACAGTTTTCAAACAGTTTTTATTTTAACACAAATTTCTTGCATTAAATTTAATAATTTAAATACACCTGTAATTATAAAGTATGTAGACTTGTACAGTGTTATAATATTCATTTATTTTTATGTAAATATAACTTAAAATAGCATATATTTCAAGAACATTTAGGTCCATGATGAAAACAGTTTGATAAAAAAACATATATATGTGACGTCACGTCAATCTTTTCAAAATTCGGGAGACCATAACTCGCTTATTAATAGGAATTTTTTCACCGGATTTTCATCAATAGTCTTAGTTTTCCTAATATTTTCAGATGAAATTATAAAAAAAAAATGGTGTAATCCCCCATTGGTCCTCCGAAAGTACCCTTATTTGAAGATCTTAATAGTTTTTCTGGAAAAAACGCAGTTAAATATCATTTTTCGACATTTTATGATCATTAATATGAAAGAAAATCTTATTCTCTGTACGATTTAGTTATACACTTTCCTTCATATGCAATAAATATAAAGTTATAGAGAGATTAAGAGAGATTAACTGTCAAAAATCAGTCTGCTTTGCAAAAATTATGGAAACAGCAGGTATATTCAAAAAATTCTAATTGACAAATGTCAGTGTCAAGTGCAAAACCAAAGTGGAAAGTATAGGATCACAAAGTAACATAAGTGATAGAGTGTCTTTCGTAAGTGACTTGCAGTTTCAATGCGGGGGTTACGTGGATGGCCAAAGAGAAGATGGAAGGACTGTGTAGCAGAATATTTGAGAGAGGAAGAACTGTGTAAAAAGCAGGGCCGGCGCTAACTATTTTGCCGCCCTAGGCGAACTTGTTTATTGCGCCCTACTGAGGGGGGGGGGGGGGCGGTTGTAGGTTATTTAAAATATAAAATTAAATAACTACTTCTACAGGCTCGCCTTTACGAAGTCGGTTAAATTAGGGTAAAGTTGCCCTACTAGTAGACCTTTTAAAGACGTATTTGTTTTTCCTGCAAAATCATAGGTCACTAGATAAATCAGTTATTTTTGATTTTTATTTATGCAAACAACTTCTAAATCTTAAATAATATGGAATTTTCGTTTACACTTTTTACGATACTTTTTTTATTTTCTTTTGAACGAATATGCTCAATTTCTTTTATATATATTAAATTTCGAGTTAATTGATTAAAATTACGATTTTATATTGACGCTATATTGAAAATTTACACCATTGAAAAGAATTTATTTAGCTTTTTAAGGATGTTCAACTTATCGAAATCTAATAGTGATAAAAAAATTAGGTTAGGAGTGATGTAGGAAATAAGAATTCTAAAATATTCAATTAAAATATACGTATTTCCTACACTGCTTCTAATCTGAATCACAGCTTATGCAAACATAAATTAATCAATTTCTTGTTTTAATTTGGGCCCAGTTATTAATTATTTCATCATGTTGGTCATTATTGTGCTTTTCTTGAAGCAATGAGGTCCGTATGTGTTAAAAAAGTACAATTTTTTCATTAAAATGGATTTATAATGTATGTCTTTTTTCAAATAAAAGTGTGCACTTTTTTAAACGCAAACAAATGAAATAATGAACCATTATGGCCCTTTTTTCACACTTTTATTGCAGACGTAAAAAAAATTGAATGGTATTCGAGTAACAAGTGTCTTATTTCACTCATAGGATTTGACAAACTTGCCTACGGCTTGTTCGGTTAAACTTTCCTATTCGTAAAATAAGACTATACTTTTTACTTTTGTTGCATAAATAACTATTTACCTATACAGTAATTTTAAGTTTGCAGTAATTTTTGTGTTTAGGTATTAATAAACATAAAATATTTACAAATTAAAAATTTCTTTCTTGCCGTCGATCGAAAAAAATGCCGCCCCTTAAAAAGTGCCGCCCTAGGCGGACGTCTCGCCGCCTCGCCCCTAGCGCCGGCCCTGGTAAAAAGATGTGTTGGATAGGAATGAGGAAGTGTGAAGTGCAATTTACAAAATGTACATTCGTGTTATAATTATATTGGATTTATAGAATCTTTTCAAAGGAACTTGCAATATGGAATTTGTAAAAAATAGTGTGTTCGTGTTACAATTTTACAGGTTTCGTAAATTTTACTTCTTATAAATTCCTTCATTTATCTAAGATGAAGAAACTGTAGATCAATGCTATCAGTTTCAGGTTCTTCAAAATATTTGATGAGTACATTTACTGCATCTCTGGCGTCTGGATGACTTGTTTTGATGACGAAATTATTTTCATCATCATCACTACTTTTGCCAGAATATTCTGTAGAAGTCTGATTATTTAAATAATCATCATCCATATAATCCGCAGCCATAGCAAATCCGCCGCACGGATTAAACGCGCACGGATAATCGAGGTTCTACTGTAATTTATCCAAAATCATACATAAAACTTTAACACAGCAATCTCAGAAGCTAACAATGAATGTCATGAACTATTTTGAAAGGGAACTGGCCATTGAATTATGTATTTTTAGAGTGCAGCAGATGCCCTGCAAATAAGCAAATCAGTTGTAAACGTAGTAGTATATGACGTCATCACTTTAGTGATATTATTTGATGACTTGCGTCTTCTGCCTAATCATTTTTACTATATAATAAGCAATTTAATTTAAAAAAAAAACTGCATATATTATAGTCCAAGTTTTGATTGCCACTAACAACTTGTCATTTAACATAACTTTCAGTAATATTTTAAAAACTAATAACTTTTTTAAACTTTGATACATACAGGTTTAAAGTTTAGTTTTAAGACAAATGACTCTTGTTCTAATTTTTTTTTGCTGCAGGCATCATAAAATTGCATTCTAAGAACCCTAAAACGTGCTCATGCATTAAAACCTTTTTTAATTAAAAACAATTCGTCCCTTGAAACAATTTGGTTAGAAATCCGTCAATTATATTATTTTTCATGTTCATTTCAAATTGGTATTGAATAATAAAAAATATAAATTTGTATAATCAAACTGTCCAGTGGAAAAAGATGATTCTTTCATATACAGGGTGTAACAGAAATAAGTACATTAAATTTAACCAGTAATAGAACTCGGCAAAAGCAGCGATATTTTTTATTAACTTTTTTCGAAGTCGCAATTTATTTTTTGGAAAAAATATTTACAATTTCGAGACATGTACTGGTGAAACGGAGAAAAGGAAGTGACATTGACGGAACTTGTCGATGTCGAGAGCAACAATATTTCTTAGTCACATTTTTTTGAATTCTCAATTTTTAAAATATTTTTAAGCATGAATTTTTTTGCAAAACTTTGAATATTTTTAACATATCTAGAAAGTTAATAGTATATTACATCCGAGGTGGGAAATGTTTCATTACAGCCGAGGGCTTATGTATATTACAGAGAGGTGAAGCCTCGAGGTGAGATAAAGCGCGAGGCTATGATGAAACTCCCACCGAGGTTATGTATACTATTTTATTCACAATTATCCTCATTTTAGATCAATAATTTTCAAAATAAATCAGTGAGTTATAACCAATTTTATTAATATTTTTGACAGGTCTCTTAAAATTTGTTTACTTGGCAACCCCTACATAAACATTTCCAACCCAAGAGATGGAAGTGAAATCTGTTATCTCCAATCCAAGAGATTGTCATTAAAGTTAGGAATGACGTATTTCTCAACCTCCAAAAGGTTAGGAATCGGTATACTTTTATAATGATTGTGAATAAAAAAATCTGTTGTGGCCAGCACAAAACCTTCCGTCAATTCGACGTATTTTGCACAAATCCCATACCAAAAGGTCCTTGGAACAGATTCTATATCATATCACGTAAAATCGAACACGAACACATACTATTTTTTACAAATTTCATACCAAAAGTTCATTTGAAAAGGTTGTATAAATTCAATAAAATTATGACATAAACATACACTAAGAAAAATGCACTTGACACATTTTACTTTCTGCTTCAGCTTTCCCCTATTTTATTAGGGGTCGCTGTTTCCTCTTCTCTTCCACTCATTCCTGTCCAACGCATCTTCTTCACACAGTCCTTCCTTTCTCAAGTCTTCTGCGATATAGTCCTTCCATCTTCTTTTTAGCCTTTCACTGCATGTCACTTGAGACTACCACTATGAAATACTAATTTTTCATCCCATACTTTCCATATTTGGTTTTGCATTTGCAACACACATCTGTCAATTTTGAATGTATCAGCTGTTTCCATGATAAATAGCAAAGCTGACTAATTTTTGAAAATTAATTTCTTTATAATGCTTTAACTCTACATCTATTGAATATGAAGGAAAATGAATAATCAAGCCATATAGAGAAGATATTTATAATATTTAACTGCGTTTTTTTAAGAAAAACTGTTAAAAACTTCAAATAAGGGTACTTCCGGTGGATCAATTATAACCAAAATCTAATCTACTCTTCATATAGATGTACAGAAGAGAAATACGAAAGAATTATAATTTTTAGAATTATAGTACCTATTGGAGTTATCGTCGGAGAAAAATTTGTCACACACGGACACACATACACACACACACACACACACACACGGACACACACACGGACACACACACACACATACATACAGACATCATCTTAAAAATAGTAAATTCGTATTGTAGGGACCCTAAAATGTGCTTATTCATCTAAAACTCACCATCGAATTTTTTGACCAAAGACAATACCTTCCTTACCTAAAGGTGACAGAAGGTAAAAAGTTACTATGAAATATTGTTTCTCTCGACTAGTGCTATCATTGGTTAAATTTATTGTACTTATTTTTGTTACACCTGTATAACAACTATGACATCCAATAACACTTAAACCCCTCTACCGGTTAAAATATAAATAGCAAAGCAATCGCTCTTTCTTATTAGTGTGACAACCACTTCGTCTAGTCATTGTCACAAAATGCTGAAGCTAGCAGTGTTAGCAATCGCCTTTGTGGCTGTTTTGGCTGCTCCTAAGCCAGAAGAGGAACGGTATAAGAGTCGCCTGGACGCCGTCAATGTGGATGATATCCTGAAAAACGCGCGCCTTGTTGATAATTATGTCAAGTGTGCCCTAGATCTGGGAAGATGCACTCCTGAGGGAAAGGATGTCAAGCAGCAAGTAGTGGGTATGTAAAGTTTTCCAACAAACATCGATGATTTTACAGAATAAAGAGGACGGTAGAATTAGATCTCGCATATCGGGTAGATAGGGATTTAATATGTAAAAACTGTATTTAAGTGCGAATTGTTTCCCAAATTCTTCAAATAAAAGTTGTTGAACATAAAATACTGCAATAACCAAAATTAATTTTGCATGCTTGACATTAGGTATGAAAGTGTCGAAAATCACCCAAAAAATAGCACTAGCTATGGAATTGGAACAAGAAATTAACAAATGTTAACTATTTATCTATCAAGCTATAGGTTAGTTTATTTTTATTATTATTTGTAATTTCTGTTCAACAGGGCTGTTGCAAGAATTTTTATATGACTTCCAAATATAAAATTTTAAAAGATATTATTCCTTAAAGAGCCTCAAACTTGAAAATATCGCGAAATATCAATTAGATAGTTTACAATTAAATATTGAAATTTGTGTAATAAAGTCACGTGATCTGAAACAGAATGTGACGTCAGAGTACATACAGTTTAACATGTAACAAACTGTCGCCTACTTTTATTTATATAAATAACGTAAACTGCTCCGAATGACGTTGTATATACTTCGACGACACAAGAGTGGAGGGATTTTTTCATGACTATTTCTGGTGCCAATCATTTTATTTAATTATTTACGAAAATAATAATAAATTATTATTATTATTTTTGTTATTACTGTAATAAATATTGAATAAACTTTTATTTAAAATAGTTTTTAAAAAATGTGAAACCTGTTCATTGAACAATAGAATTATACCCAGTTTCAAAATCCAACAAATTTAGTTCGCCAAAAATTGTTTTGATATTCCAAAACACACAATCAGACAATTAGATCGGGGATATCTCATCAACTGTTTCCCACAAATTGATACTGCATACAGAATCCTCTTTCCCTATAGTAGCGTTCTTTGAAGGATCATTGTATTTTTTATGTTTTCCCATAGAATATTAACATCTTTAAGTTTTTCTTTGTTATGCTTTAAACAATCTAAACCATCGGATTTTTTAAATTGTATTATGGTCGCCCCTACACTCTGCAATTGACTAATTATTAGAATTTTTGATATTGTTAATATAACTTAATGATCACTAGTTGATTATTAAATAATTTTAAGAAAATAATTGACATTATTGAACACAAAATATACCCAACAGGATCACGTGACTTCCAAACCGCTTCTCTGATTGGCTAATTTGGATTTGCTGGCATTGAACCCAACCGGTTGTGGATTTGTCGGTTTTTGAAACTAACCTAATATTTTAAACATTAAAATCATATGTATTTGTTGAGTTTCGATAAGTAAACATTATGCCAATTTATAATAGAGAATGAGAAGACGAATCCTTTGCAATATCAAACTTATTTTTGGCCAAAAATGGATATGTCGGGTTTAAAAATTCAAAAAAATTAAATAAATATATAATTGTTTACTGGTGCAAAAATAAGAAATAATACCTAATAAAAATAAACTAACCTAACATGTTAGATACACCGTTAGACATTATTTGTTAATTTTTTGTTCCAATTCCATGGCTAACGTTATTTTTGGGGTGATTTCTGAACTTTTACTGACGATTTTTATTAGGAATGCAATCGGATCGGCCTGGATCGGGCTTTGAGGTTTGGATCGACTCGGCCTGAAAATAAAAATTGCCGTCCCGATTCGAAAATCGACTAGACAAAAAATTAGCTGTGCCCGGCTCAAAAATTAACTCGAAATTGGGACGGGCTTCGGGCCGGGCCAAAGCTCGAAATTGAATGCATCCGGCTTTCCTAATTTTGATTTTTATGTGAGGCGAAATGTTTAACTATTTTCGTGTCAAACTTAAAAAAACCTTTACATCCTTATAACGATCAAGATTAGTTAACATAAGTTGTTAAAAAAAGAGACACTTCTAGTGTAAGCTTGTTATAAAAATTATAAACCTACGAGTATTTAACACTTTGTTTACCAAAGGCGTTCGAAAATTTAAACAACTTTTTCACAAATGTTATACAAAAATACCATTTACATAAAGATTTTTTATCTAACTTTATTTCTGCTCAAAAATAAGACAAGAAATCATTATGGTAGGAACAAAAACCACTTTTATTTAAGTATACGAGTAGTAACAATAGTAATAATAACATCACAATAGCATTGTTATGTTTTGGTGAATAACCTTGAATTCTTGAAATAAAATAACATTTTAATTTATTAAGATGTGAAGTATGATTTTATTAAATCATTTTGATCCTTTTTAACTCCATCCATTTTCATTAAAATATTAAGGAAACTATGCATTTGACTGAACTATAAGATTTTTCAGGCCGGCCTGAAAAGCTCGAATTTTCGTGCCGGGCCAAAATCAAAAGTCCGACTCGCTACAACTATTGCAAATGATTAGCCTGATTCGGCCCGATAAAAAAATATCTTCGATCCTGCTCGATGATCGACTCGAAATCGAGGCGGGCTTCGGGCCGGACTGGACCATAGCTCGAAATTGATTGCATCCCTAATTTTTATGCACTTTATTGACGATTCCAAATAAAATGTGTTTTAGAACTTATATATTAAATAAAACAAACTCTTTATGAGGAATACATATTACTAATAAATTGTTAACAACAAATTTATTTTTATATTGTCGTTTTTATAGATTTACTCCCAGAAATCTTGGAAACCAACTGTGCCAAATGCAGCGTAGACCAAAAAAATAAGGTCCGCAAATTTCTTCTACATTTACACGATAACAAACGTGATCAGCTCGATGCCATTTTGGACAAATACGATCCCGATAAAGAAATGAGAACTAAATACAAGGAGAAATATGGAGACACGGTTAAAGAAGAAGGATTCGCCGATATTTTAGACTAGAACGCTAATAATTTATTTTGAAGTATTTTATTGTGATTAGTTTTTCTCACTAATGTATTTCTTATGTTTCTGCTTTGCCTATAAATAAATTATTTTTATCTTAATTGTTTGCTCATGTTTTACGTCGATGTATAAGATGTACGCAATTCAAGGAAATTGCTTGTAACCTTTGATGTGCAATTTTCATTATTTTATTCATTTTCATATATGATTATTGTCAATCATTTTGTAGACAAAATAATTATGAGGAAGATTGAAATTATTTTAAAAGAGTTTAATTGCAAATTGAAATACAATATACCTGCAAACATTTATTTCTTTTCTTGGAAATTTTAATAAATATAATGGGGTACTCCACCGTAATAACAAATTAGAACATGGGTCATTTATATAAAACTAAACTCAATTGTTGGTTAAGGACTATAAAACTTTTTAAAATACCATTTGCTCATGTCTATATTTACGTCACATTTACTCTATCCCAAATACTCACTACTTTCAAGCCTTCTGCTATCGCCTTTTTGAAATTCAGAATCAATTTTTAAATGCAGAAAATAACATAAAAAATGGAAGTATGCAACACTTGGTTGAATTTATGGTGCTACGCCACTATTTAGTAATAACCTATGTAACAGTCGTATCAATACTTTGTTGTATAGCATAGCCTATTTCAATATTATAACATTATATCTAATTTTTAGTACCATATTTCCCGAAATAATTATTTTAAAACTCTATACAACATTTATATCGCTGAAATCAGAATAAAATTCTCTTTCTAATGGACTAAAAATTTATATAGGGATATCATTTAAGAAAATATCATTTTGTTGTGCCGTTTGAAAAGTATTAGTTAAATTTTCGGTTTGTTATTATTGATATTGACCCCTTTTTCCCTATTATTTTTATATATAACATTTGTCTCTAAAGTCATTAGTTTTTTTATAAACGCGTTGGTTGTTTTAAAGGAAACACCTATATATATCGTTTGATAACTTAAAACTTTGACTATAATGTACGAGCCCAGACTAATAATAGTTTGGCCGGTTTACATTGCAAATTATAAAACCTACGCAAATAATGAGAATGTCAATTTCTTTAGTTTAAAATATAGATTTTAAACTTATAAAAATGGAATGTGATATTCAAACACTTCGCCATTTAATATAGGGTTACATCGCCTTTATTCGAAATAATTTTGTGAATAATTCTGTTCATAAAATTAATTTTACCTAAAATACTACGTTGACTATGAACCAAAAATTATTCCGTTGATTACATGGAATGATTGATTCGTACTAGTGTAATTAATTACAGTCTTTAATATGTACATACTACACTACAACATATAATTAACTTTGTATTTTGTAATTAAACTTCCAAAACAGTACTTTAGTTACGACACTGAGCTGAGCTACAATATTTCAATGCAACCAACATTACATACAGGAATTTAAGGCGCACGAATGGACAACAAATTTCCGTCGATGTATTTTGTACATATCCTATACCAAAAGTTTCTTGAAAAAGATTCTATATATCCTGTATAATTGTAACAAGAACACACTATTTTTTACATATCCATACTGAAAGTTCCTTCGAAAAGATTCTAAAATCTAATAAAATTTTAATACGAATACGAACGTACATTATGTATTGCACTTAACACTTCCTCCTGCTTCAACTTTGCCCTATTTTATTAGAAGTCGCTGTTTCTTACTCTTCTCTTCTACTCATTCCTGTCCAAAGCACCTTCGTGACACAGTTCTTCCTCTCTCAAATCTTCTGCTATACAGTCCTTCCATCTTCTCTTTTGCCTTTCTCGTACTTCTGGCATTATAAGTTCCTATCTTGAGGCGAGGCCGCAAATGCAAGTCACTGGCGAGGGACACTCTGTCACTTATATCACTTTCAGATCATATACTTTCCACTTTAGTTTTGCACTTGCCACTGACATCTGTCAATTAGATTTTTTCTGTTGTTTTCATAATTTTTGCAAAACTGACTGATTTTCGAAAGTGAATCTCTCTTAATCTCTCTATAACTCTATATCTATTGAATATGAAGGAAAATGTATAATCGAACCGTATAGAGAATAAGATATTCTTTCTATTGATAATCACATAAAATGTCGAAAATGATATTTAACTGCGATTTTTCAAGAAAAACTGTTAAGAACTTCAAATAAGGGTACTTCCGGTTGACCAATTATAACCAAAATCTAATCAGCTCTTCATAGGGTTGTAAGGAAGAGGAATACGAAAGAATCATAATTTTTAGAATTGTAGTTTTGGAGTTATCGTCGGAGAAAAATGTGTCACACACACACACACACACACACACACACACACACACACACACACACACACACACGAAGACACACACACAGACAGACACACGGACACACACACACACACACATACAGACATCATCGTAAAACCAGTAAAATCGTATTGTAGGGACATTAAAACGTGCTTATTCATTTAAAACTCCCCATCGAATTTTTTGACCAAAGACAATACCTTCCTTACCTAAAGGTGACGGAAGGTAAAAAAGAGTTTTATTGAAAAGTCATACCTTATTTATCCTAATTAAAAATTATTATACCTTTCCTTGTGTAATAATGGATGGTTTTAGTACTGCTGAATATGCAGATATAATTTTTATTTATGGATTTTGTAATGGTAATGCCCGTCATGCGTGCAGAGAATACCATAACAGATACCCACATAGACGCCAACCTTCCCATACCATGTTTACGAGCGTATTTCAGCGACTAAGTGAAACTGGATCTAGTTCTGTACGAAATGACGGTATTGGTGTTGTTAATAATCATGAAGAGGAAGAGAATGTAGTTGATGCTATTCTTAATAATCCTCAAATCAGCACGAGACGTGTCGCTGCTCACATGTTTCAAAGCAGTGTTTGGCGGATACTAAACCATGAGGAATTACATCGCTACCACTTTCAGCGAATTCAAGCACTGCAACCATAGACAAAGAAAGATATGTACTAGACCGAGCTTCCATCATAGCGGCAATGTCCAGCTTTGTGCCGAATTGAATAAATATCGAGACGCTAATTCTAGTGTAAATTCCACAACATAATGAAAAAAAGTAACTATGCAGTAACTTAAATTACGTATTTTACATCATTTCTTCATTTCAAAATAATAAAGCTCAGTCGCCCAATAAAAAGTACGAACAATATTTAATTTACATTATTTTTACAATAATTATAATAAATATTTTCTTCAGTTGTAGTGAATTTTATTTATTTATGTTGGCAGCCCAGCAATCTGTCATTTCTGTTAGTGAGAGTTTTTCAATTTTATTTCTTTGGTTAGTATTTGTTTACAAAGCTTGTTTCGCTATTTGTTTTATGTACAAATATATTTTATTATTGAATTTGATTGTTTTCAGTCTTTACGGTATACATATGTCTATATTTTGTTAGTTTCAGAAAACATATTTTTCCTATTTTTAAATTTCCCGCCTTTCTATTAGCATCTCGTTATGGCGCCCATCGATTCTATTTGGCACAAACTCCTAACATTGTAAACTCGGTCTAGTATATATCTTTCCTTGTCTATGACTGCAACCAAGAGACTATGGTCCTCGTCCAGACTTTTGCCGCTGGTTACTCCGTCAAACTGCGAATAATCCAGATTTATTTCCTAAAGCGTTATGGTTTGATGAAGCTCAATTTGCGAGAGATGGAGTAAATAATTTTCATAATCAACATTTATGGAGTATTCACAATCCTAATGCTATAGTCCAGTCCGGTTTTCACCAGGAAAGATTTAGCCTAAATGTCTGGGTAGAAATTTTTAATAATGGTTTATTGGAAATTGTAGTTATAAATGACCGGCTAACAGCTGATGGTTATAGATTTTTTATTGAACAAATTGCACGAGCTAGAGTGCTTGCCAGCTAAGAAAAAGCCATTTACGTCATCAGCGCAGAAACCAATTTTTGTCATAGCCCTTGGTTGTCATAGCAACGGGATAGCTTGTTCATGGATACGCCAGTGTCGTTCGTGTTATGTTCTGACGTTTAGTTCTAATGAAAATGTATCATTTGAAGTATTTTAAAAAATAGTAATAAATAATCAATTTAATGTTCTGTCTGATGAATATTGTTTCAATAAATTGTAAATTTCTAAAATATTTATTCAAATTATTTCCAAATTTACAGGAGTAGAAACAGTTTAGTATTATATTCGGGACTATGGTCATTATTCACTCGGATGATTTGCATCACTGGCCTATGGCTCGGGAAGCAAACGTCATCTCCGTGAATAATGAGTATCATAATCCTTCATATAATAAAATATAATAAGAGTATAATATGAAAGTGTTTGTATTATTATGGAATTCCGTCGTGTGCGTTTCCTAAATGAAAATCAATGCAGACGCAATGAATAGGTATTTAAAAATGTCCCTTTAGCAAATTTACATGTCATTTATCAATAATTTGTGATAATCAACTAAAATAAATAGAAAAAATAACAACTGAAGTGCGCGCTCACTATTTGGTAAAGAATAAGTTGGCAAGCCTCTGCCTACAAAATCTGTGAGCCTACGTCATCACTACGTCATTGCTTCGCGCATCTATTGATGACGCAAATGGCTTTTTCTTAGCTGACGAGCACTCTAATAGAAGACGTTCCACTTCTTGCACAGCAGAACATGTGGTACCAGCATGTTGGTGCTCCTCCCTACTATAGTAGACTTGTGGCTGAGTGGTTAAACCAAAATTTTGCCAATCGGTGGATTGGACGTGGAGGTCCTACCAATTGGCCTCTACGATTTCCAGATTTAAATTCTCCGGTTTATTATCTGTGAGGATTCTTAAAAGAAGAAGTTTATAGGGTAGACACGTGTGAGCAGTTACTTCAGCGAATAATGAATGTATTTGCTTCCATTCGTAACGATCGTAATGTAATTGATCGTGTCTATCATTCCATGATTCACCGCTGTGAAGCATGCATACGAGCTCAAGGCGCTCATTTTGAGCATTTACAATAAAATATTTCCAATTTGTTGTCTCATTTCATATTGTGTTTGGTATCTATTCCAAGTGTTGTTACATTGTTCTGTATGTAGAACTTGTTTATCTGTCTGTTTAATTGCGTCATCTTGTGTTTTATTGTCCTAATTATTTTCTTTCTTTCCATACTCTTTAGCAATACACATTTATTTTAATAAGATAGAAATAATTATGACAAATAAAGTTTGACTTTTCAATAAAACTCTTCTTTTTCAGAAGTATCTTGATTACAAAAATTTGAAAATTTTGAGCTTCTTATACAGGGTGTCCCATTTAAGGTACTAATGCATTGGTATCTCGAGAACCGTAAGACCTACGAGGTTGGTTATATTAGACAATAGTTGCCCCATTAGGAGGCTATTTTAATGGTGTTTTGTTATTTGCGAAAAAATGCATAGGTCACTAGATATAGGTGAAAATGTAAATTTAGCGATTTTCTTTTTTTGCTTATAACTTTGTTATAGGAAATAATACGAGATTCTGGTTTGCACTTTCTTAAGGCACTTTTATATGGTGAATTTGCAGAAGTACTCAAAAAAATTTTATATCTAACCATTTACGAGTTATTGATAGCAACTTTTATTTTTCATATGGAGGTCATATTAAGTTGTGGTATTTTTAAATAGAGATTTTTTTAGCTTTACAATGATATAAAACAATAATAATTTATTTTTATAATTAACAGAAAAATGAACAAAAATTGTTATTTATACTAAAATTGAATTGAAAAAAGTAAATCGAAGGCTGCTATGGAAACAACGAACAACAAAAAAATGCAACAATTGAATTTCTGAATTTTACTTGACAATAGTAGATTATTACGAGTAATAAAAATGAATTTTTCTCGTTGAGAAAAGTATGATATGTTCAGTTGTTACATTCGTTGTCAAAGTTCGTTTATCATTTCGATAAAGGGAAAAGTATATTTTTCCATACACGGCGTCTTTATAGCACTTTCCTTGCTTGTTGCATAAACATCTATTATTACTAGGTACTATATTTAGGAATGAAAAATAACTTTGTTTATAAAAATTTATTTGTGTGAGAAAAAATTATTACAGAGGTTAGATTGCAATTACAAAGTATTGTGAATAAGTGTAACTTAATCGAAGAGGTCTTGGAATCCTTCATCTTTAACAAGTTTGCTGTATTTCTCCTTGTATTTCTTACGGAGTTCTCCATTAGGATCGTACGCCTCCAAGATGGCTTTGTAATCCTCGGCTCTGTTATCCCGTAAGAAACGGAAAATCTTACGGACTTTATTTTTCTGCTCTTCTGTACATTTCGCGCAATTGGTTTCAAGAATTTCGATGATCAAACCTAGAAAAACGAACAATAATATTAAAATTATAATCTGCGAAAAAAGTCATACAGTGGCAAAAATAAGTAAGATGTGAAGTTTTATTGTGTTTTGTAATTTTAATTAAGAATTATACTAGGGAAATAATTTGAGTACCTAGATTAATTTTCATGAATCAGCAGGTATAGCCATATTTTAGATGATGTTTTCTATAAATTAAATTTTTAATTTCAAACATTTATTTCCCTCATGATTGTAGTAAATTTATAAAGTTTAGATGAGAACAGCGAGTTAAAACTTTTTATCCACAACTGTCAAATAATATACCCGTAATTCAATTGCTTTTTACCAATTAATGACCTTCGTTATTGTTGCTAATTGAATAATATTGATAGTTGGATGGAATAATATTATTCAATCGTTATGTCAAATTAAAATCTTACCTTTCAAAGGGTACGAACAAAATTACTTTAATAAATATATTACTTTCCACATAAGAAATCAAAGTTCCATTAATTTCGTCATTTATCATCCTTCTATTTTCTTTTTGAACTTAACTGTAGCTGAATAGTCGGTTTTAAGATTTTCTGTTAAATGTCAAATCACTTCATAATTTTGTTACAACGAGAACTAGATTTACCTATGTTTGAAAACAATTTTTTTTTTTGCAATGTCAGTGAAAAATTTCTAATTATTTTTCGATACAAATATGTCACTGATATATTATTATTTGACAGTTGTGGATAAAATATAGTATTCTATTCGCATGTAATGGCTATTAATCATGAGAATGATTTACATCACTCGCCATTTGGCTCGTGATGCAAACTTCATTCTCATGATTACTAGCATATATTACATGCTCATTGAATAATATACTATTATGATAGAGTAAAATAGAAATACTAACGCATTACAATATTACAAACTAAATCATAAAAAAGTGTGATAAACACTGAATTTTTTCGCAAAACCTTCCATTTTATCAATGAAAAAGTATGGTTGTTTCAAACATCAGCTGTCTTTTGGACACTTTCCTGATTTAAATGGGATATTATACCTTTGCAAACAAATAGTGAACTTCAATAATTATAAGATAACATACGTCAAATTTTTTAGTAAAAAGAATATAAAAAATATGTAAGACATAGTTCTCGGGGACGCCCCGAGGCTACTAATAAATTATTATCGTAATTTTTTTGTTTGAATTCAAATTAAGAACTTTAGTAACACTACTGCCATCCTAATGACATTGTCGAAATGTTTCATGAAATAATATTTATTTTAAAAAATTTTCTTTGTTACTATATTCATTACTAACTAATTTGACAAAGCATATACACCCTAGAATTAATTGTTTTAGAAGCATAACCACGGTACTATGACGTTACAAATAATTTCAGATAAAAATAAATATAGCATTACCCATTTCTGGGTATGCCAGTATCTACAACACATGTAGACATCGGTAATGATAACGATATATTTCACCGTGTGGGCGCTTACGAGGCGTCACCTCACGGGCACTCATAGCTGGTGTGAAGAGTGCATCACAGGGGTCACTTTTGTGCCATTTAAAATTGGAAATATTTGGCGTCTGTCGGGATAGAACCCGGTTCCCCCAGGTTCGCGACCAGACACTCAGGCACGCGGCCACGGGACCCCATAATAATTTTAGACATTCAAAAATTCTTATCTCGTTTAGTAATTCGAATTTTAACATCGCGTTTTTACTAATATTGCTAGATTTTTAAATATTATCATAAAAAAATATTTTAAAAATCGGTAGAATACCCCATTAATTGTCCTTTCTGAAAATACAGGAAATGTAATTAGTGTACCCACCATTCTTCACTTGTTCGTGGATGTCCTTGGCTTCACCGACACATTTTGCCTTGCCCAAAGCACAATTGACGTAGCTGTTCATGAGCCGAGTATTTTTTATAGCGACATCCACATCAATGTGGTCGAGTCTGCTCACGTAGTGGTCCTTCGGGTCCTTCCCATCGGCCATCACGGACACCATGCCAATGGCGACGACTACTGCTAACACTGCTAACTTGATCATCTTACTTGTTGATGGTCTTCACTAACTTGTTGTTTGGAGCCTGGGTCTTGCTATTTATATTTATTTTAAAGTAGAGGGGCTCGAATGGCCTTCTTTTTTACTCTATTTTGGATCAAATCGTCGTTGAATTTTAAGCATGTTTTTGTGGCAAGTTTTTTGATCTTTCATTTGAAAAGATGTTTTTATCTGTTACTTCATCAAAACCGGTACCATTGATTGGGAAACTAATTAACGCTTCAAGATTAAAAAAAAACGAATTAATACATCAATCGATTAATATACTTTTAAATATGTGCATCGGAATTATAAATAAATAAATATTTTATTGTTTAGCTTCATATATTATCGAGTAGTAGGTGACCGGTTGTGATTCGGACAGCCCGGATTCGAATCTAACCGGCGTGATGCTCTCTCCATGTCAGCTTTGAGTACCCATAAAGTGAAGCCTAAAAATTTAATTATAAACATTTATTACTTTTTTTGCACGATCGGGTTTATTTTAAATATTTGTCGATTGGGTTTGTAAAGCAATGTAATATTTTTTGATCGGTAAGTGATTGTGATTACTTACCGATCAGGAAGCGAGGCTATATAGTTACTTAAGTATTAAGGGTAGTAAGTGCTACCGGTTGAGACGGACGATTTTGGAGATCGAGATCTCCAATCATCCTATCTGTAGAAGAACACTTGCTGACCATTATGCTCATTACGTTTTTCGCACCGATTTGCATTTTTTTGTTTAAACCGAGGTTTAAACCTAACTTAAAATTCCAGCCTTGTTGGTGCAACAGGGTATAAGTGATTCACATCACTTACAGATTAGTAATTTGTAAATAAAATCTACTGCATTGGAAACCCTGTCGATAAACATTAAAAAAAATCTGATGTGGCCAACATGAAACCTCACGCTATTTAATTTTTGTTAATTGAAATACATACCTATATACTTACTAATGATGCAAACTATGTATATTAAATTCCTTTCATATAACTATTATTTTACTTGCTATTTTCTTTTTAAGATGTCACCATTATTAATTTGAAGTAATTAGGTTTTTGTCAGTGACATTTCTCTGCCAGTTACATACGTTTGAAATATGAACTGTGTAACAAAGAAATCTTTAAACAAAGGCTCTGAGATTTATAAAAAAAGGTTATTTTTTAAATTTATCTGTAAAACAATGTAGAAAATTCAACAATCTTTAATTTTTATAATGCATAAAATGCGAAAAACCAACAATATTTTTTGAAGAAAAACTATTACGAACTTCAAGTAAAATGCCATTTCTGGTTATTTGATTTACACTAAAATCTAATGATTTATTTTCATATTAGAATAGGGTCGAAACACAAGATTTCAGAATTTTCTGAATGATAGTATTTGAGTTAGAACGGAGGCAAAATCCATACACACACGCACACGCACACGCACATACACACACACACACACACACACACACACACACACACACACACACACACACACACAACATCGTGAAAATTAACAATAAATTGTATTTTTGGGATCTTAAAACGTAGTCTATTACGATATCCCTATACCACCCTTACCAAGGGTAGCGGGAGGTAAAAAAGATCGTGCCAAAAAAATATAACAGACATCACGGACGTTAAATGCAATTGGGTATTTCACTCAATTTTTTTTTATTATTTTAAATAAAACTTTATTCAGTTTTGAAGCAATTCATAGCATTAAAAAATTTTAATTATTCCTAGTTTAACAGTATTTTATTTTCGAGAAATCAGTATAACGTCACATTTCCTCTATACTTGTCTCTCTCACACACACTGCTCTGAGTACGCTGCGAGAGAAAGATAACAATTGTATGACGTCAATTTTCCCTTTTAGCAAATGTGAAATATCTCGTATAGTAATTATTTAAAAAAATGTTTTCATTGTTTTAACTATTATTTATTGAGCCATACTTTATGTTAAATTGAATTTTTTAAAATTTTTTTGTTATGGTGGAATACCCCATAAGACAGGTACCTATAGGAATGATTGCAAAATCCGTTATAATGTCATAAAATTTTAGGGTTAGCGTTAAAATCAGATTTTAGTAACATCAATTTTTAACATTTTTATGAATATGTCTATATGTGTGCATTTAATTAACAATTCCTCAAATAATATAAAATAAGAATGAAAGATATACCACAATTAAAGTTCAAATTCGAAAAATGTATAAAAATATTTGCAATTTTCAAAGCTTACAAATATTATCTCTGTGGTGGTCTCTTCACGATAGCTTTGAGAACCCTTGAGGTGACACCTTATAAGCACCCTCTACAATACAGAGTAAAATATCATGTTTAGTAGAAGCACTTAAACAAATTCAACAACAGGAGGTTTAGGCTGTGTCCAATGTCGCATTTTGGCATTTAGTATTTAGGTTTTCGTCACATAAATACAACTCCGAATGGCACACTAATCATATGCTTTGGTTTGTATGGTAACTCTTTAGAACAACAAAAATGAATTATACCATTCGATTTAATTTGATGCTTCAGATTAAATCTTAATATTATATTTCACAAAATAGAAGCTAAGAACTTATTCTTTGACAGTAAATTTGATGTTTTGCACAAATTAAAGCAAAGAACATAATTTGTTTAATTAGTTCGCTTCAACTTCAAGGCATGGAGTGTTCCTGCAAACCCCTAAAATCTAATTCCTAAAATCCTAAATTATGACGTTATTTAGGACATAAATTTGGGATTTAGATACACGGTGTAAAAGTCCAACCTCGGACACAGTCTTATTAAAATGAAATACAAACTTAGGCTGAGTATTCAAGATTTAGGTCTACATAAATTCAACTCTTAATACATTATAAAATTCATAAAATAGAAGTTAAAATCTTTTTTGCAATAAAAATAAATTTGATATTTAGCACAAATGATTTTTTAAATTTATCTAATTTCTATTTTCCTGATCTGACACCATTTAGGGAATACGAGCCCTAATCCATATAAATTGGCCAAGTCGCTAAAATTTTATTTTATATAGCGCATATATAAAACAAATAATAACAAAAGTAATTATCGGTATTTTTTTAATATTATAGATATTTGTGGTTCTTGCGCTACATAGCAAGGTATATTTTCTGAAATATTTTGTTGTTTCAATGTGAAACGAAATAATTCATAGCTTTGCTATCAATGTAAGAAAAACAGATAAAGTTTGAAACGAATTGACGTCATTTGTTTGTCAGAGTTTAGAAATAAGACACCACAAAAAAATTAGGGCAATTCTTAAGAATAATTGGCGAATTGCCCAATCTTGATAAATAATAAAAATTTACTAATAAATTTGAGTTATTATTATACTTTTAAATATTTATATGTAGCTAAAAATAAAATTTAAAGTTACGTAATAATGTGGACGTTTCTTTACTTTAAATAACAAATAAAAACATCCTCCATTATTATTAAAAATAAACTATTTAAATCACGATAAACGAATTTAACAAATAGGCCAACTAATATGGATTAGGGCTCTTATAAATTTAGGATTTAGACATTAGGGTGATGCAGTAGGTACAACTTCGGACACAGAGTTAGTTAAAATATCTTATTTCTTTTAATATCATGTAACAACAAAAAATACATTTTAAAATCTTAATTGTCATGAAAATATTTGGAATATAACATAATAGTTAATATAATGTTATGTTTTAAATGATACAAATAAAGTGTTTTTATTTAATTTATATTTCAATGCCCTTTTCTTCTGCGAACTTCTTGTAGTTTTCTTTGAATTCGCCTTCGGGGTCGTACTTGAGGGTGAGTTCTGTCCATACGCTCTTCTTATTCTTGGCCAAGAATCGCATCACTTTTTCAGCGCGCTCTTTCTGAGAGGGATTGCACTTGGTGCATTCGGTTTTCAGGGCGTCGGGGAGTACCTCTGAAAAAAGAAAGAAAATCGTTATTACATAACATTATTTTCGATTACAATTCAAGCAGGATTCACACTAAAAATAAATTGCATGGGAGACCACTTAATATTAACAAGAAATATTGAATCGATACTGACCTATGTAGGACAAAAAATAATTTATTGATTCGTATGTTCTTATATTTAAGTACATTTAAATTTATTATTATTTTTAAAGACCTCGCAAAACATCAAGCAAGCCCTGCCAACAGCCCCTGATTAAATTGTCTTTTAATTGAAATATCTGTTAAAAGAAAAAAACCGCATCGAAAAATTGACGTGTAATCTGTATAAAATTATATTTCTTATGGACAGTTACACCAACAAAGCTTAAATTTTAAGCTGGCTTAAACAAAAAAATGCAAATCAAAATTTAGACATTTCATTTCGATGCAATATTGTCAATAGAAGTAGATAATGAAAAACAAATTATTTTTTTAGATTTAACAATAAAACATGATGACAATAAACATGAATTTAAAATATTTAGGAAGCCAACTCAAACAGATACAATAATCCACAAATCCTCCAATCACTCAAAAGCTAAAAACTATCTGCGTTTCATAGTATGACACAAAGATTAGTCACAATTCCATTAAGTGAAATAATTGAAATAATTCACCTTTAATGAATTTTCTAGAAACATTATAAAAAAATTGTTTAATAATTATTTATTTATATTTTGGTTACTTAGTTACTTCAAAATTCTTTACAAAAAGTCAAGTTAGAAAAACATTTATTGACATATTGACATATCTCATTTATATAATTTGGTAGATCTGATGATGCTAATGTTATAGCGAAACTAGTAATCTAATAAAAACTATTTATGAAACGAAAAACCCTGTATTTCAATAAAAAATCTAAAATAAAAAAAATCAATTTAAGTCAAATTTAATATTTAAGTTACATTGGAGCAACCGGTGAATGATTAAAATATAAGTCAGTGTTTCACACATGTAAAAAAGAACTATGCATAGATATTCCTAAATTCAAATGATTATAATCTGAAAAAACTACATAAAGCGACACAATTTTCTAATTTTGTTTTTATTAAACAAGTTTGTTTTTTGCAAAATATAATTTTTTTGTTATTTCCTTACGACAACTCTTCCCAGAATACATTTAAATATTTCGGATTACGCATTAAGAATTAATTTTAAAAACAATACATAGTTCTAGTTCAAGTGATTGGATAAACTGTCTATTACACCACCGGAAGTAGAAATTGATATCTCTGGTTAAAACGTTTCGTCTTTATGAAAAAAAAAATGTCAATAATAAACTCTATAAGCAGTTTATGTTATTTTCACAGTTCCGTTGTCTAATATAGGTAAAATACAATCAACAGTTTCTTGGAGTACTTCCAATGGTTCTTTGTTGTATTCTTGGTACTCTATTTTAGAAAGAAACCATGTGGAACTCAAAATTCTCGAAAATAAATTTGACAAAATTCAACTTTGTTGATAACAAAATTCTGTACTGTCTTGGTTTTAAACTCAAAGACTACTAATTTCTTATAACGTTTTCTGTTCATATATTTAGTGCAACTTTTTCTGCACTGAGTGTATAATTTGTTTTCCATTTAGATAATCAGTGCGCACTAGCTGAGTTTTATGTGTTTCATTTAGGGCCAGTTTTACTAGTCAGAATTTTAACAGTAAGTTAAATAAACAATATTGATTCGGATTGACAACAATGATCAATTTGTCGTTTAACAGTTCATTTCGCATCAATTTTGTTTATTTAACTAGCAGTTAAAATTTTAACCAGAAATTGTAAAACTGGCCTTTATACTTTTCGAGTAAACTGAACCTTACTGAGTGCGCAATTACTTGCACTTGCTTCGATCGTCAGTTCTTACCAGTGCAGTTTACCAAATTCATGTACATACATATTTTGAATTGTAAAAAGTGTCTGTGTAAGTACAATGTATGTAAAAAAAAAGTTTATTAATAATAGAAGAATTACATATACAGATAAACAGTTCAGGTTGTACATAATCTCTTGACAGTGACAGTTAACAAACTTGAACTGGATTTTTGTAACATGTTTCATACGTCATTAGCTGCACGTGCAAAACGCTTTTAGACATAATGTGTTAATTATTCACTAAAAGATACGGAGTTCAATACCAATTTTAATATTATTCATACTATTTGAACTAATTTTGCAAGAGTTCTGTAGTGTTTGATGAAATATCCTGCTCTAGACGTCAGTAATTTTTCTTAGTTTTAAAAATAAAAAAAATTCTAAGAGTGAATGTTCTAGTTACATATATTTATTAGGAATAATAAATGAGTAATGCCCGGTTGCAAAAACGTTAATCAACGCCTTGTTCAATCAACGGTTCATCAAAACGACAAATGCAATGCGATTTTTTGACAGCAATGAATTAAACGTCATAAGAACAAGGAAACTTATTCGAATTTGTTCATTTTGATGAACCGTTAATTGAACAAGGAAACAGGAATATGATTATCTTAATTTAATTTTTTAATTCCCGGCTCACGAATTCCTAAATCGGAAGATGTTAAATATATTTGAATTTTTTTTTAATATTGTACTATCTGTTGCTCACATGATGCAATGAATGTACTTGAACATTTTTAAGAATGGAAAAATTTAGTCATTAGAATAATATTTTGTATCCTTGAATTTTATTATCATATAAACAAATTAATCACCATTATGGTCAAAATAGGGTTGTGTGGTTGTGTGAGTTAAAACGTTAGATGGCAGGTTGTTGTTCGGATGACACAGGTTCTTGAAATTTGAATATTATTTCCAAAGTTCAAATAGCATATATTTTTTCGGTATATTAATAAATATAATTATTAATGCTAATCACAATAACGGAAAATATTTTTTATTAAAATATTTTTTATTGTAATACGGCTCTATTATAATAACAAATTTGACTTTAGAACTGTATGATAGGGTTTATAATTTTTTAAAAAAGTTAATAGTTTTAAAATACATATAAAGTTTTTTTAATTGCATTAATATTCCTAAATCTTACTACTTTCAAGCCTTATGCTATCGTCTTTTTAAAATCCAAAATCAATCAGAAAATAACGAAACACTTAAAGTAAACCAAATAACATTTGTTTTTTATGATGCTACGCCAGAAAGAAACCATTTTCGTTCGTATAGCAGTAAAAGAAATTTTAATAATTAAATTATTTATTATCAATGCATATTCACCATTATTAACTATAAAAATATATTTATAAATGTGGAGAATTTCTCGACTGTGGTATACTTGTAGATTAGATGTTAGCAATTACTCGTAATCTTAGTCAAACAGCATTTATTCTCTTACAAAACCTACGTTTTGGTGCTCTTTCTTGTTATGCACGCTTCCTAAAATTAATGTAGGTCTTTATGGGCTAACTTTTTGAGACAACTTTAATAGGCATTACAGGAATTTTCGATCGTCTTTTGTTTTTGAGCTACAAGCTAAAACTTATTTTTCGCTTATTTTGAAAATACCTCATATGTCGTTTATTATAAGAGATACAGAAAAAATGTTTAGATAATTTTTATACAGTCTTTTACGTAGAATAACGTGGTGTAATTAGATTTTTTCAAAACTTAATAATTCTCGAGAGATAATTCAAACATTTTTAAATAGGAGAATTTTATAGACGGTCGCATACAGAAATTTTTATCATAGATTTTGTGTGCATACATAACATGCGCAATATATTTTAACTTTTAGCAATTAGCAGTGAATTTTTTGATAATTATTGTGGTCGATAATTGTTTACAATTTTAAATTTAGTAAAATACTATTAAATTATTTTGTAATAGTAATGCTCATATAATGTTATGAAGAACTTCCATATTTATAGCCAGAATTATGCTGCAAAATACGTGCACTCGGGCACAGTATAAGTAATAAAATATGTCCACAAATTTGTTCATAACAATTCTGTCCAAAATTATAGTGACAAACGGGCTTTATATGAAATTTCATTGGTATATCTGAATTGTTTCTATAAATTGTTTGTCTTGCGTTTCTTTCGTATTTTTCCATCACCATATTTAAAGAGGTTGAGGTCGAAATTTAAAGGAAGTCAGGGCAATATACTATCATTATTTTCTTGCTAAAATTTCCATACAATTCTGTTGGTATATTTCACGACTGACAATAATTGACAACTTATAAAGATTTTTGTTTTAAAATATAAATTAGTTAATAATTTGAAAAACTTACTTCTGAGTTCTGTTCCATCAGGAGTACAATTTCCCTTGTCCAACAAACACTTAACGTAGTTGTTGAGCAATCTATCATTTTTCAAAATTTGATCAATATCCACGTTATCATACTTGGTGGTGTATTTTTCATTTGGTTTCGGCGCTGCAGTTGCTAGGGCAACGAGGCCAACAACAAACAAACCGACAAGAGCAAATCTCATACTGATTACGTATTAAGTACTTGCAGTAGGCTTAGCAACTTCAACAATATTGCAATTGAATAGATCTGTCATTACCGAGATATTTATACCAGTCAAGTAAGTTAGAAAGAGGGAGAAAGGTACTAAGGCCTTGTGCATACAATTGCATTGTGCATCGTTGCATATGCATATATTGGTCAAGCAAATGATTTTTTTGTAGATATATATTTATTAAACATTTCTAAGAAACGGAGTTATTAGATATAAACAGTGAATTTATAGAATTATTTGTTTTAACATGTACAGTAAGTACACAGTACTTTAGAAATTAAAAATTTAGTAAAAACCAAATTTAAAATGGTGCTGATTGTGTTAGGTCACCGATTATCTTTCAAACAAGGTCCGAATTAGAAACTTGAAAATTATTTCCAATTATGGGGTCCCGTGGCCGCGTGCCTGAGTGTCCGGTCGCGAACCTGGGGGAACCGAGTTCAATCCTGACCGACGCCAAATATTTCCAATTTTAAATGGCACAAAAGTGACCCCTGTGATGCACGCTCCACACCAGCGATGAGTGCCCGTGAGGTGACGCCTGGTAAGCGCCCGCACGGTACAAATATGTCATCATCATTACCGATGTCTGCGATAAAGCAGATTGTGGCACACTCAGAAATGGGTAATATGCCGTGATGACATATTTATTTTATTTATTTATTCTTTCAAAACAGGCCTGTAGCTTATACTTATTCATTCTGAGCAGTAAGATATTGCACACACTTAAAATCATGTACAGGATGAAACAAATTCGAGTTCCTTATATGAAAAACTTTCTTATTACGCACGCTACAGAAAATTGACGTAGGTCTTTATGGGCCAACTTTTTGAGAAAATTTGAATAGGCACTACTGGAATTTTCCATCGTCTTTTGTTTTTGAAATACAGGCTAAAACTTACTTTTCACCTATTTTGAAAATATCTCATATCTAGCTTATTATGAGCGTGCATAAAAGAAACTTTTTTATGTAGAATAATGTAGTGCAATTAGATTTTTTGAAAACTTAATAAATATCTAGATATAACACGGCCATAATATTTTTTTAAATAAGAATAGATGTTGAAAATAGTTTCATCCTTTTCTTGTTTTTATAAGCTTTTCAGTGATGTATAAAAAGTCTACATTCTTTTGTTTTAAACAAGGACAGCACTTGAATTATTAATTTTTTAAGGTTATATTTGTGATGTATCTCGAGAATTATTAAGTTTTGAAAAAATCTAATTACACTAAGTTATTCTACGTAAAAAACAATATAAAAAGTTTCTAAACATTTTTTCTTTATCTCTATCATAATAAGTGAGATTTGAGGTATTTTTCATAATAAGTGAAAAACAAGTTTTAGCACGTAGCTCAAAAACAAAAGACGATGGAAAATTCCTGTGGTGTCTGTTAAAGTTGTCTCAAAAAGTTGACCCATAAAGACCTAATCAATTTTCTGTAGCGTGCATAATAAGAAAGTTTTTTATATAAGGAACTCGAATTTGTTCGACTCTGTGTCCTTAAATATTCTGTTTTTCAAACATCGTACAAAATCAACAACACATTTCTATTGTCTAATCTACACCACAGTTTCCAATTTTTAAAAAGCACAATAGTGACACCTGTGGTGCACTCTTTTCGACAACTTTGAGAATCCGTGAGGTACAGATATATTGTCAGTACCGAATTCTGTGAATAGAAGCAAAATGGCACACCCAGAAACAATGGTGAACTAGGTCTAAAAATATGACATATCAAGCAGCCTAGACAAATAAATAATAATATTTGAAACTTCTATTTAATTTTTTAGCTACTAAAAGTTCAACGTTTTTAATGTATTCAGTTCACTTCTGCAATAATTGTTTACGTATAGAGGGTCGAAAGAAAATGTTTACGCCTGCGGACTAAATTATATTTGTGTACGTCTGGGTGTGTGTGAGAAAAAATTCTCAAACGATAACTCCAATACTACAATTTTAAAAATTATAATTCTATCGTAATTCTCTTCTTTACGTCCATATGAAAAGTAGATTAGATTTTGGTTATAATTGATCAAACGGAAATTCTTTTATTTGAAGTTCTTAACAATTTTCTTGAAAAAACGCAGTAAAATATCAATTTTTGACATTTTATGTGATTATCAATACGAAATAAAATCTTTTTAGACGACCATTGTGATAAGTATAACATACCATCGTAGTATCCTATCACTGAAAGTTGAACTTATCACGTTAGTGTTACGATATATTTCATATCGTAATACTTGACACGGTTGCTAGGTTACTATGTCATTATTTTCTGGCTATATGTATACATTATTCATTTGTCAACTGTCCGTACGTTTGAACCTAAATTTCAGTTTTGAAAAAAAAGTAAAATTTATTTATGCTCGTCTAAAAAATAATGTTCATAACTTGTATGAAATTCAAATATCTTAGCTCGTGTGTATTGACTTGCACTCCGCTACGCGTCGTGCGTCAATTTACACTCGCATGATATTTGGTATATTTCATAACTTGTTACGAAAATAACTATATTGTCTATACAGTTTGATTGTACATTTTCCTTCATAACACTGACAGATGTCAGTGTCAAGTGCAATGGGGTATTCCACAATAACAAAAAAATAAAAAAAAAATCAGTTTAACATAAACTATGGCTCAATAAATAATAGTTAAAACAATGAAAACATTTTTTAAATAATTACTTTACGAGATATTTCACATTTGCTAAAAGGGAAAATTGACGTCATACAGTTGTTATCTTTCTCTCGCAGCGTACTCAGAGCAGTGTGTGTGAGAAAGACAAGTATAGGGGAAATGTGACGTTACACTGATTTCTCGAAAATAAAATACTGTTAAACTAGGAACAAGTAAGATTTTTTTAATACTATGAATTGTTTCAAAACTGAATGAAGTTTTATTTAAAATAATAAAAAAAATTGAGTGGAATACCCCATTAACATAGTGTACATTCGTGTTATAATTTTATTGGATTTATAGAATCTTTTCCACGGAATTTTCGGTAGGTATGGGATTTGTAGAAAATTGTATATGTTCGTGTTACAGTTTTACTAGATAAATAGAATCTTTTTCAAGGAACTTTTAGTATGGGATTCGTACAAAATACATAGAATTGACGGAAGGTAATGTGTTGTTATTTAAAGCTTGTTACTATGTAAAAAAATTACAATGCGTTGCACTCAAAAACAAAAGACATTTGGAAATTTTTTCCTCAAAAATTGACTATGGAATGTGCAAACGGTTTTTTTATGAAACAAATTTAACGTATTACAATTAATAACATTGAAGGTGATCCGTTTTTTTTTGTCGTTCAGTGTATAATGTTTGTTAAATTCTTAGTGGATATCCTAAAATAAATAATCAATTCAAGATAAATTAAGTTATTATGTTATATTTATATACATATCTTCAGATTTTGAATATAAAAACAGATTCCTGTTCATTATAAATGCAAATTTATTTATAATTATTGTTTTCTGGAAATTTACCTACACTTATTATGCTCTGAAATTATACGATACTAAACATAACTTACATTTGTATAGTATAGTTTAATGCAAGAATAACCATTGTCAACTTTTAGTAATTTTGTGAATAAGTAATTTAAGGTCAACAAAATACTTTCAGTTTCATATTACACATGTCACTCTATGATTTCGTACAAAACCCATTTAAGATTTCACTGACATACATTAGATATTATTGCAATAAATATTTTTTTGTCTTATGACATAGCATAGGCATGAAAATTGACCCTGGTTGTTATTTATGCTCATTTAAACAACATGGCTTAAATTTTATCGACCTTTATGGCCAGTTTTATGAACGACAGATAAATTTATTTCCAAAGTAAATAAAATTTACTCCTTCAAATGGCAGTCGAACATTTGATAGAAATGTTATAAAACGAATAAAATTGATTAATAGTTATTTATGATATAAGTGTTAAAAGTGACATTTTATGAGTGAGTGTGGAAGTTTGTGAAACGAGGCGAAGCCGAGTAAAACAAACCCCACGAACGAAATAAAATCACTTTTAACACGAATATCATACACTATTTTTCCTACGACCCTAGTTATGTATTAGTAAAAACTAAAAATTATAGAATGACATTTATGACAGGTCGTGATTATTTGCTATGAACAACTGAAAATTGTTTATTCTAACCTCTACTTCCAACAATACTTTTTTAAATTCCAATTCTTTAAGCGCCTTGCAAGTAATTACTATAAACAATTGTAATAATTGTACTTCTAATAAAATAAATAATTTCAGTACAAAAATAAATATAAAATGAAACTACATTTACTTATGAATACTAAATGTAACTAGATTTAGTTATATTTTTAACTCTAAATGTAACTAGATTTAGTTCTTTTTTAACACTAGTGTTAAAAGTAAATTTGTTTTTTACTTTTAATCCGTTGTCAATGACAACGATTTAAAAGTATTAACTGTGTTATAAACTGTTATTTTTAACTCGCTAAGCAACCGTTAAAAAGACTACTTTTCACAGTGGTCGTAGGAAAAATTTATTAAAATATTCATTCTCATATTTATAATTGGAATAATACAGAACTTAAACTAAAAAGGTAGTATTATTCTGATTAGAATTTGTTAATTGTAATAAATTTGCAATGGAAGTAAATTTATTCTGTCTTTTATAAAACCGGGGTTAAACAAAAAAAAAAGTAAATCGAAATTATGTGAGAAGTGCATGATAATTCTTTTGACTTTTCATTTAAATGCAATACAGTTAATTTAAGTAATGTTTAAAATTTAAATTACATTTGTGCAACCGGCTATACTGAATTATTTTGCTCAGATCTGTACGCATACATATATTAAATCTTCTAAATTCATTTCTAAGAAGAGGTAGATAAACATTTTTTTGCTGTACGATTACCTCTTTCTCAAATGACGAAGACAAATCTCGCGCGTTGTACGTCAGAGTTGACCTGTCCACAAGATTTTATTTCGTATCATATGTTTGACAATCATATGACGTGCATAAAACTTGTTTCATATACCTACTTTTTCATTTTGCAATAAAAAAAAAACTCAATGCAAAATAATAGAACCTGAGATATAATTATTCAATCAATCTCACATCAAAATCGAAATTAAATTTATTTTCAAAAGTTTAATTATACACGCTACTTAATTTCAAAACAAACTACCTAATTAAATTAATCATCTTATATTATATTATTAAAATTTTCGTGCAGAAATGAAAACTATATTTATTTATTTATTTTTTTTAAGTTTTTACTTACTGACGCATAATGTCAGGGCAAGGAGCTAATAAAATAATACGTAATACCCATTATTTTTTAACTCTCGCTAAGAGAGGTATTGGAATCATGCTAAAAATCGCATATCCAGATTTTAGTGGATAAGTACGTTTTAAGGTCCCTATAATCTGATTATAACATTTTTACGATGATGTCCGTGTGTGTGTGTGTGTGTGTGTGCGTGTGTATGTGTGGATGTTTGAACCATGGTTTCTCAAATACTATAAGAGTTCAGACATATTTAACTGCGGTTTCCTCAACCTGACATTACTGGGAAGAGCTAATTAGATTTTGGTAACAATTGGACAACCGGAAGTAGTAGTTTCTTAGAAAAATTCTTCTAAATATAATTTTTTGGGAGTTCTTTTTATTAAATATTGAAGAACATAAAATTCTCCATCTAATACACTTAAAATTTTTATTATATCTTTTATAGATTTAGAGATAAAGACACTATAATATATAGAGTAATCTAATCGCAGAGGCTAAGGCACTAAGGAAACCAGTTGACAAATTCCAATGTTAAGTAGGTACTAGTTCCATAAAAAAATTCTAAATATTATTTTTTGAAAATTTATGTTATTACAAATATTAAAGAATATAAAAATCTCTATCCGATATATTTACAATTTTTATTATATCTTTTATAGAGTTAGAGATAGAGAAATATAAATATATTAAATAATATGTAGTAAATGAATTTCACAGCCCATAGAAAAATTAAAATGTTTGTAATTAACATATAAATGTCAGTGTCAAAAACCAAAAACATTACTGAAGGCTTTTTCTGGAAAGTGCATTTAATATTTCTTATTTTATTATTAATTAAATATTTATAATAATAGATACATAGGTATATTACATATACCCTTCAGAAATACCGTCAATCTCATGAATAAATTGTAAGAATCTTGAACATCAGAATAATAAGAGTGAGTAGAATGAATTAAAAAATATAAAAATATATAAAAAAGATATGTGATTCTGTGTGTACCAGAAATGTTAAATATGTACAATACTTAGCCTAATATGGAAATGGCGAGAGGTCTTGTGCTGGCCACAACAGATTTTTAGCACGTGATGTCTCAAATTGTATGATGTGATAGCCCACTCCTACTCTATAAACCTAGTGAAAAACATTTGTCTTCATAAATAGCTCACGATTCTCTGTTTATACGAGTAGCAGGTACCACTAGTACTTAGTAGAGGTAGGCTTCAAAAGCAGTTTAGATTTGGCGTATAGCTACAATCTCAAGTACGTGTATTCGAATTCGAGAATTATCCAAATAATTTGCTCAGAACTAGTTTAGAACAATTGAAAATTTTCAAAGCCTAATTTTACTAGTTCAAGGAACATTACTTAATCAGAATTGAACGGAATTAAAATTCAAACAAACTTAACGATAACGGAAACTGCGTAAATTTGCAAGATATTTATATTTCAAACTTAATGAACAGTATCCTACTTTTGATTATGATTACAGCGTCTTTCTTCGTGAACAGCTCCTTTTACCTTTAGGTACTCGTAGAAAAATTCATTCCTGTATTTATCTGTGCAAACTACATACTGTTCAAATGCTTGTATACAGTAAAAAATAGTGTAATCTGGCATATTCTGCCCTAAACATTCATACTCCATCAAAATATAAGGAGTTTACACAAAAAATCTGTTTTTCATAAAATATCTTCAAATCGCTTCAGAATCCATTTTCGAGACGAAATATGTGTTATTACAGTGTTTTGCAGTAATATCTATGCATCAAAACGGCACTTTAGCTGCGTAGGAGGGTGCACACGGAAGTCTTGAAAAAGCTTGTATGCATTAAAAAATAATGTAATCTGTCATATTCTGCCTGAACAATCATATTTCATCAAAATATACCGGAAAAATTGTGTCCCAATGAGTTTTCCACAAAAATTTTGTTTTACACCGTGAAACGTTGAAACCTGATGAAAAAACTGTTTTCGGAAAGTGTCGCCAAATCGCTACAGAATCAGTTTCCTAGACAACATACGTACTTTAGAGTGTTTTGCAGTAATATCTATGCATCAAAATAGCACTTCAGCTACGTAGGCGAAGGCGCCACGGAAGCCCTTCAAAAGCTTGTATACACTAAGAAAACAGTATAATCTGTCATATTCTGCCCTAAACAATTGAGTTCCATCAAAATATAAGGTAGAAAATGTGTCTAAAGGAATTTACATAAATTTACCTTCAAATTTGATGAAAAAACTGTTTTTCATAAATTGTCACCAAATCGCTTCAGAATGCGTTTTCTAGACGAAATACGAACAGTATTTATGACCCAGTCACTTAGTGATTCAGTCGAGATGAGACGAGACGAGAAATTCATTGTCTCGTCTCGTCTCGTTTATCAGAGTCTCGTCTCGTCCGAGATTTCTCGACGGGAATTTAATATGTATATTTTGGTCCCATAAATGAATTATTAAATTTATACAATTTTGTATTAATAGTAATTTGAACAAAAAGTTAAAAATTTGACGTTTTATCTTTCAAAATTTAATAAAACCTAAAACTTGTGCAAATTTTATTGTTATAATTTTATTAATTTAATATTTAATTTTCTAATCTGTTATAAAACATTAAAAAGAAAGTAACGCTAAAAGTCTTACCTAAAGCCTGAATTACACGATGAAGTTTTTATTTACAAGTATATTTACACAGTAAGTGCAGTATACATCTTGTACAAATGAACAAAAATCTCCTACAAAAACTATATGTTCTACTTTCAATTTTGTATCTAGTACTCTTGACATTTTTGGTGACTGCATAGCTAAATTTAAAAGTGGCTTAATTCAACAATTACTATTAATGCCATTATACTGTTTCATTTAAGCAACTATTAAGTATTTGTGATTTGAAACAACATATTTCTTTAATTTTTGTGTTATTTGTATGTTTATATTAAATGTTCCTTCGTACTTGCGACAATTTTTGTTATAATTGTGTATATTTAAAACCAACCTGTATTTGGGATCATAGTATCCTGTTGGTCTTCATTAAATAAATAAATAAAGCGCCAGAACACTGCAAATTAACTTGTTCTAATTAAAAATCAGAGTATAATAATTTATTCCAAATTTAGTTTATATTTAATTACATATTACGCAATAGTTTTTTACATTGAGACTTCTTCTTTTTATGTAAACCAGTTTCGGATTAAATACCTTGTCGTTTTCTGTAACAGTTTTTTTGGAATTACTTAATATTCTATACACTGCGGATTTTATCAATAATTTTTTTCTTCCAATGTGACGTCCAATTCTCGGATTAATCATACAATATTTTTTTTGTATTTTGATCGACAAATTGATTTTCTGAGAAGAATAATTTGTGTGGTAAAAAATACCAAACACGAGATCTAACCTAATATTTAACTGCCTGTAATATGTATACAGATTATGATTGGCTGCGTGATGATTGGTTTTCAAGACCTTGCTGGAAGAAATCTAGATACATAATTATATTATTTACAATAACAACAATATTTACATTCAATTATTTTTTGCACATATTTGTTTTCGTTTTGTATTTATTGACCGCAAGAATTTAGTAAATAAATAAATATACCCATTTTCCTATCCACTGTTATAAATTCAGCCATGAATACACCCCTCAAAACCCAAATAAGTACACCCATTTTTTTCAAATCTTCAAAATTTTCCTAATTTTAGTTTTTAAATAATTAGATACATTAGATTACCGAATTTTCTGGCGCGAATAGGGGACTGTTGCAAGAATTTTTATATGACTTTTAAATACTAAATTTTAAAAGATATTGTTCCTTAAAAAGCGTCGAAGCAAAAATATCATGAAATGATATCATTAGGTTATGTACAATTAAAGATTGAAATTTGGGTAAGATTTAAAAAAAAATTCTTGATCTGGAACAGAATGTGATGTCAGAGTACATACATTTTAACATGTGACAAACAGTCGCCTACTTTGATTAATATAAATAACGTAAACTGTTTTCCCAATGGCTACGAAAAAAGACTTGTTGTATATACTGGGACGTCGTCGGAATGGGGGGTTGTTTTTCATAATATTTCTGGCGCCAATCTTTTAATTAATTATTTACGAAAATAAATGGCTTAATAAATATATCATCACGGCATATTACCCATATCTGAGTGTACCAATCGGCGTTGTACACAGATTTCGTTAATGATGATGACATATTTGTACCGTGCGGGCGCTTACCACGCTCACGGACACTCATTGTTGGTGTGGACAGTGCATCACAGGAGTCACTTTTGTGCCATTTAAAATTCGAAATATTTGGCGTCGATCGGGATCGAACCCGGTTCCCCAAATTCGCGACCAAACGCTGAGGCACGCGGCCACGAAAAATAACACTAAATTATTATTATTTTTGTTATTAGTGTGATAAATATTGCACAAACTTTCGTTTAAAATAATTTTTATAAAATGTGAAACCGGCTCATTACATTTTTACTTCGTAAACCACTACAATATACAATTTGCCTATAGTTTTGGGACAATATAGAACCAACAATAGCATATGAATGTGTCAGATATTCAATCATGGACACTGGACACATAAGTTTTTGCAGAAGGAAAAGAGTTAAAATGAAAGATCTATAGAGGGTGTTATATGTACAGGGTGTAAATTTTAAAACGAGTCATAGGGCTATAACATAGAAAAACAGTTTTTTAGACACTAAAAGTTTCTATATTAATGTATTGAAAAAAGAATTAGTGTATATAATAGAGAAAAAAAAATATGAAATTTTTGATACCAAATACATTACATTTCTGTTTCATAAAAAGCCAGAAAATAAATTTAAAAATTTGCACAATTAAGAAAAAATATCATTAACCGTGAAACTGACAGAAACAAAACAAACAATTTTTGACTTAAGACACTCATTAATAAACATTTTTTTGTGCATTATTTGTTAAATTATTATTATCGTTTTATTAAGAAGAAATCAAGGACAATTTGCCCCATGAAGAAAAATTATAAATTATTTTTCCCTTGTAGTTTGCAATTTTTCTCCTTTCTTATAACTTATTTCTTATTACATGTAGATCATATTTAATTTGTAAATACCTATTACAATAAATAAGAATTATTTCTTAAATAAATATCCTACTGTTATCTTTATTGTGTGTTATTTTGTATTAATAACTTTAAACTTTAATTGTTCCATATCATCAATATTTTGTTACTTTCAGTTTCATCGCTATGAAACAAAAAATTTTTTAATGAATTAATATGGAACCTTTTGGCGTCTAAAAATCTGTTTTTCTATGTTATAGCCCTATGACCCGTTTTAAAATTTACATCCTGTATAAGTAAGCGTACAACGCTTAACCGTAAAAATATTATTATGTAGATACCTACGTTTTATAATTGTAATTGTTTAAGTAGTAATTACAATTACGCTAGAACAGAACAAAGTTAGCATAAATTTAACGTTACAAAGTAATTAACAATAGCAAATAATATGAATCAGATGAATTCTATCATCTTTAGTTTGGTTAATTGCAAAATAATTATAAAATATGATAGATAATTAGCATAATTATAATAAACTAGCTTCCTGTAAATAGGCAACAATGATTCATTGATTAAAAAGCGCCTTCCAGTTGATTATGTTGGTAGTAAAAACTTATGCCCTTGATGCAGCACTTCATGGCCAAGTACTTGAAAGTTGTCTCTGTGCAGTTTTCTATTTGTAGTTGCGAACAATCGCAAGGACATCGCCAGCTATTTGCAGGACCGTCTAGGGAGGACCTAAAAGTCGTTAAAGTCTTGGACCCTAAGAAAATCTTAAAAAGAAAATTTAAAACTATACTTGTGAACTAGTCTTAATTTATGGCAATACAATTTCTTTTCGAAGTGGACCCAACAGAATTGAAGCAAAACTATAATGAATATTGATTTGGTCAATTTGATAAAGAACAATAATTTCAGTACCTACTCCGTTTTTGAAGAAAAGCTTTCATTGTTTTGTCAATTAAAAAAAATAAAATTGAATAGAAATATATATACCGTGAGTATTTTTTAACGTGAAACATTGGGTTTGTCATATCCATGGTTACGACTTGATATTTGATTGACAGCAATGTATTTACCCGTTCCATTTAAAATGAAACATAGGGAACGAATCTGACAGAAGTATTATATTTAAATATTGTATGAAATTTAACGGGGTCAGAATATCACTCGAGAGCACTAAAGTTATGATTTGACATTTGACTAACAGCAATGTATTTGTCTGTCACATTTAAAATGACACATGGGGAATGAATTTGACAGTATTATATTTAAATATTGTAAGAAATTTAGGCGAGTCAGAAAACCACTCGGGCACAAGGTGCACGCTATATTTTTTCTACAACTAATTTTAATTTAGAATACAGGTATAATTATTTAGACAAAATTAACCTCCATTGACGTCTTATCAAGTGTCAGATGTTTCATTTTAAATGGAATGGGCAAATACATTGATGTCAATCAAATGTCAAGTCGTAACCAAGGATATGACAAACCCAATGTTTCACGTTAAAAAATACTCACGGTAGAAATAGTTATTTGTTTGGCAAGGGAAAAAATAATAATTTCCCTGCCGCGACGGTGTTTCATAGACGAAAGACAAACGAAGCCGTGTCTTTGAATTCAGTCTAGGTTTGAAGCAGTAAATCTACATTTTTATTTTGTTCAACACATATTTCGCCTATTGTTAAAAATTAATATTAGTTCTATGATTAATTTTATTATTTTAAGTATTATTTCTATCGTCGATACGTGGATAAAATAGAATTAGTAGCTATGTAGGAACAAATTTGAATTTTATTGACAGTTACTATAAGCAATAAAATCATACTTTCTCTGTCGGCGGCAGTAAAATATTGTAACCCAGTAACTGTCAATAAAATTATACTAATAATAAAACATGTGCATTTTTAATAAAAATACAAGAAAAATGTAAAATGAAACTAGATTATTTTTTAAAAAATCACATTTTAAAGAAATATATCTAAAAACAAAAGAAAAATATATCATCACGACATAATACCTATTACTGGATGTGCCAATCTGTTTTATACACAGATACCGGTAATGGATGATGACATATTCGTACGGCGTAAGTGTTTACAACGCGTCACCTCACGGGCACTCATTACTGACTTAAAATAAAGAAAATTATAATTCATCAATGAGCCTGTTTCACATTTTTACTTCTCGCTAAGAGAGATATTGGATTCATGCTAAAATTCGCATATCCAGATTTTATTGAATAAGCACAATTTAAGGTCCCTAGAATCCAATTATAACATATTTTAAAATGATGTCTGTGTGTGTGTGTGTGTGTGTGTGTGTGTGTGTGTGTGTGGATGTGTGTATGTGTGTATGTGTGTGTGTATGTATGTCTGGATGTTGTAGACACGATTCCTCAAAAACTATAAGACTTAAAAAATATTTAACTGCAGTTTCCTCAATCTGACATTCCTGGGAAGAGCTGAAAAGCTTTTGGTAACAATTGAACAACCGAAAGTAGTAGTTTCTTGGAAAAATTCTTCTAAATATAATTTTTGGGAGTTTTTTTTATTAAATATTGAAAAACATAAAATTCTCCATCTAATACACTTAAAAATTTTATTATATCTTGTACAGATTTAGAGATAAAGACACTATACTTTATAGAGTAAACTAATCGCAGAGGCCAAGGCACTAAGGAAACCAGTTGACAAATTTCCATGTTTATAACATGACACATGTCATTGTCAAATATCAACATTTTTAGTGACATTCTGATAGCTTTTTCTGGGAAGTATATTTAATTTTTCTTATTGTTTTATTAATTAAATATTTGAAGGTAAAATTGTGGTAAAATGCATATATCCATCAGAAATACCGCCAATCTGGTTAATGAATTGAAACAATCTCTGACATGAAAATGATATAAAATAGATATAATTAGAATTATATGTGTGCAGAAGACATGTTAAATACAATAAAAAACAATATTTGGATAAAGTTCTGTAATATTTTGTTATAAAACAACGGTTCGAAAGCGAAGTGCAATAAAATACATATATAGCCTAATATGGAAATGGCGAGAGGTCTCGTGCTGGCCACAACAGATTTTTTAAAATTGTTTTAAATGAAAGTTTATGGAATATTTTTCTTAGTAATAATTTTTTTTTTTTTGTTATTTTCATAAATTATTAAATAAAAAGATTGACACCGAAAATAGTCATGAAACACAACCCCCTACTCCTGTGACGACTGGGTACATACAGCACGTCATTCATAGCCAATAGGAAAACAGTTTACGTTATTTATATAAATAAAAACAGGCGATAGTTTGGATATTTCCTGATATTTTAAAGAACAATATCTTTTAAAATTTAGTACTTAGAAGTCATATAATAATTCTTTCAGCAGCTCTATTGTGGGTCACTCGTTCATTTCTTGCTGAAAAAATCTTTATAGGTGTGCAAAATATATTAGTATATAGTCCCTTTATGTCCTTTTGAAAATACTAGAGATGTTCCATTTTTAAAATGATCTATTCAATAATGTTACTTTACTAAATTTATAATGATGATTAATAGTATTTTCCGGTACTTTCTGATTTAGCCAAATAACCTTATAAGGAATGAAATAGGTATAGATCTTTTGAAAGCCATAAGACGACCCTGGCAAAAATGACGCTGATTTGTCGTTCATTGTAAATCATTCTTGTTCTCTACATATTTAATGATGATAATGGTCACTGTCAGGGTCTCTAACAAAACTGGATATAAACGTTGAAGGTAAATTGTCTCCTTAAATTTATGCAACATAAAAATGTCACTGGAAATCATTTAAATAAATTATTATGCTCTTTTCCTTATAAAAATAGAATTCGGAAAAAATGAAACTTTTGTTTGGACTTCACACAACCGAGTAAATGTGTGTACTTTGAATTTCAATATTTGACAATATATGTTTACGCTAACACATTATATAAATATTTTATTTGATACCATATTTGCATTTTGTTTCGTCATTCTCAAAATAACTACATAACATTTTTTCTATTAATTTTATATTAAAAAATTGATTGAAATTCCAGCTAAATATTATTTCCTCGCTTAGAAATTATATAAAATTATACAGGTGTCCCAAATTTAGTAGATTACCATTGGAATTGGGATCTCGGAAGTCGGAAACTAGTTTATGAAAAAAAATTATAAAAAAAATTATAATTTTGAATAGTTTGAAAGTTATTAAAAACATCGCGATTTACTATAAAAGATATATATAAAAAAAAATCTGTTATGGCCAACACAATGCCTCTCGCACATTTCCGTTATAAGTATCGAATTTAACCTTACTTGTATATATAAATAATCCTAAGTATTTTTTCATTCTATAAGGAATCTTGTCCTGCTCTTCTAAAATGTTCAAGATGGTTCCAATTCATTGACTGTATTGGGGGTATTTCTAAAGGATATACGTACTATTACTATTAATATACATACCTACCTACAATTTTAAATATTTAATTAATAATTCAATAAGAAATATTAAATGTACTTCCCACAAAAAGCTTTCAGTAATGTCAGTAAAACTGTTGATTTTTGACACTGAGATTTATCTATCAATTAAAAACATTTAAATTTGTACTAGTTTCTTGGATGTAGTCTGGACGTCCACGCTGACAGATTATTCCATACATTATATTTTGTTTACCTCTAAATCTATGGAAAAAATAATAATTTATTAAAATATCTTTCAGAACTCATATTAATAATTGGAATAATACTACCTTTTTAATATAAGTTCTGTATCTTTTTATTATTAAAACCCAATGTTTCGACACCATAAACTGGTGCCTTCTTCAGGGGAAATTGACATAAAAATGTGAAAAAACAAAAAACAACAAGTAACCAATTTTCTAGACAATATATGCATGTCCGGTAATAACTTGGACGGCGAACAAACATCTCAGTAAATCTCTCCTTTTGCCAGAGGAAAAACCGTACCAAAAACTGGCAGAGAAGTGAACTACTGAACTGTGTAACTCAGAGACGCTTTATCGGTATTATATGGAAAATTTTATGTTCTTCAATATTTGTAATAATAAATTTTTTTGTAAAATAATATTTAGAAGAATTTTTTTAAGAAACTATTACTTCCGGTTGTCCTATTGTTATCAAAACCTTGTCAGCTCTTCCCGTTAAAATCAGATTGAGCGTTAGGTCGTAAATATTACAGTTTTTGAGGAATTGTCCTTCCAACATCCAGATACATACACACACATCCACACACATAATACATATCGGATATAATATAATCGGATTGTAGGGACCATAAAACGTGCTTATTGATTATGTTGATAACATTACATCCCTTTGGGTGATATTAATAAAATTTGCGAATTTCTTTTCTTTACTACCTATTTGCAAAGTTCCTTCTTTGTCTTTAAATAATAATTTATACCACAAACCACAATGATACTACCATAAATACAGAATGCAAAAAGTTTTATCATTTACGTATTTAATAAATATGTTACATAAAAAGAACAGAAAGCAAAAAATATGTAATTATGTCCATATCAGCAGATACATTCAATATAGGTTATTTCAAGACATAATGAACTTTGCACATAATTAATATGTAAAGATATGCACTTTGCCACGCCTGGTTTTATGTTACACTTCATTATGGTCGTAATTATATCATTTTTTTATTATCATTGTTCCTCCCGATTAAGGTAGCGTGGGTGGCAACGATGCTGTTTCATTTATTTCTATAATCAGATTTCAAAATAAAGCAGGCAGTTTTGCCAATGTGTTATATTGGTGCCAACTCATTTACATATTTAATATAAAAAAATAATTAAAATACAAATACTGCTTAATTACAATAAAGAAAATTTGATTACAATAATGATAATAAGTTATACGAGTACAAAAAGTAATTATAATAATATATGTATTTACTTTAATGCAACATAAGCAAGTCAGAGAATGGATATAACAAGACAATGAATGTACAGACTAAGTCAAGAATAGGAGATAAGCAAAAAGCAAGTCAGAAAATGGGCATGCAGTATGGTATAAGCAAGACAGGGAATGGCCAGAATAAGATATTATAAACAAGCCAGAGAATGGAAAGAATAAGATGAGAAGTGGAAATAATAGAAGATACGCAAGCAAGACAGGAAATGGGCGAAACAAGAGTGGCAAAACAGAATAACAGGAAACGTCGTCGTAAGTAAAATGTAGCACGATTGAGACAGTTATAAACCATATATTATGTAGTTAAATTGTTCTGGCCGCGAATTCAAGGACCCGGGTTCGCACCCGACTGACGACAAAAATTATTTAAAACATTGGCCCGATCTTCAAATGTTTCCGAGATATGAAACATTGAAAAATGAGTTTTTACGGGGTTTACCTCTGCTATCTTGAAAACTATAGAGTTACGACTTCAATTAAATAAGACTTTTTGTTTTGTTTTGTTAAATGTAGTGGCGACCTTGGCCAATACTTAATTTTCATATATCTTCGTAACTATTAGAAAATGAGAAAAATGTTTCATATAAAATTTTGTTTTTTATAGTCTACTGACAGACAAAATTTTGTTCGATCACTATCATCGTCATTTTTTCTTCGATTTTTCATTTATCTCGGAAAGCCTTTTACTCATCTTTGTCAGTTTAAATTCTGCTTTCAATTAATGTGAAATTAATATTCTAACTCTTCATGTAAAAAAAATACTGTTTTCTTAACAGCCATGGATTTTGAATAGGGTCCTCCACCATAACAGAAAATTGAGTAAAAAGTTAGTTATATTGAAAGTAGATAAGATAAAATCATGATTGAGACGATAAAAGTTTTTTTCAAAATTGTTAGTTTTTGAAATATTAGTGATTTTAAGCATCTATACATCTACGTCACAACGATTCCTATCTTTCTCGCGCAGCCTACTACAGAAACTGGTGCGACAAAGATAGCTATAGGTTTCTTCAAAAATCAAATGCAGTTGAACTAAAACCAATTATGACTTTTTAATACTACAAATTGTTTCAAAATTAAACAAACTTTAATTTAAAATAATAAAAAAATTAGAGTGGAGGACCCTATTATGATAAAAATAAATAAAATATTGCGTTGTTTTTTACTGTTAATTAATATTTAAAAAAGAAATTAGAGTACTAAACTAGCATATATATATATATATATATATATATATATATATATATATATATATATATATATATACGGTGTAACACGAAATCGGACCATAGGCGTTTAACATGGAAAACCAGTGGCCTATTAATTTTAAACAAAAAAACTTTTAAAAAATGTTGTAAAAATTTAAATTCTGTATCTAAATCAATAATCACATTTTCTTTTGCACATTTCGTAATCGAGGAAATTGAATTTAATTTTTGTTAAAGTTACTTCTTTAGTGTTAGCCATTGTATTGTAATAAAATCTTAAACAAATTTTATGACATTTTACCTGTTACAAATTATAAAATATAGTAAAACAATAATATTTCTTGAGCGCAAAAATTGTAAATAATTCTTTCTTCTTAGGGATATCGCTCAATTGCAGCTGTAGACACTTGTTTCGCTCTTATTAGAGCTCATCAGTACAGCATAGCTAGTTAATAGGTGGACATTAACTAGAGGTAGTAATAAAAAAACCGACAAAGTGTAACAGCACTAGTAAGCAGCCAAAACACCTTTGTTGCCTCGGTCAGTACTTCCACACCCATTGTGGATAAATACAACGTCACACCAGACCCGTTACTTGGACCCCAAAGTAAATATACGAAAACAATAATATTTCTTGAGCGCAAAATTTGTAAGCCATTATTGAGCAAGAAAAAACTGTTTTCTCATGTTAAATGCCTATGGTCCGGTTTTCGTGTTACACCCGGTATAGCATGCCTTTATTTATAACATGAAACAAAAATATCCGGTATTTTTTACGCCTTTCTAGAATGTTTGTACATTACGTTACAATGTAAACTAACGTAATACTTTAAGAAAAAAATAGTCACCTATTCAATATTTATCAGTAATTTACATTGAATGTAATTTAGCAAAACCCGTTTTACAATATAAAACAGTGAAAATTTCATTTTCAACTACATCCTAGTGACCTAGTGCATGTTCCTAATATAATTTAAACTTATTTATATTTGTTTATTCTAAAAACTTAATATACATATTAAACAAATTTTGCAGTACAATTTTTGTAAATATTTCATCAGTATACTCACTATTTTTATTTTGTAAGTTGAGAAAATGTAAATGTAAGTCAATATCAATATGGAATTATGCAAATAAAAAAATGCTGCAATTTTAAATGTTTATAAACCGTTCAGTTTATCGTCAACTACAATAACTAAATTAACGTACAATTTATGAAAATGAAATTGACTTACTGTCTAATTTGTGTTATTGGCACTTTCGTTGTCTTTGTTGACAATCAAAAAGTAATAAGTGCAATGCCTGTTAATACTGTCGAAATTTGGAGAAGCGCTGACCAAACTCAAAACTTTATAAATATATATTTTGAAGACAACAAGGATGATTCGACATTAAAACAACAAAATCGTAAGTATAAATAAAATATTTAAATATAAAAAGACTTAATTCAAGAACAACCAATGTTAACATTTTGTAATTTTGAGAATGTGTGATTCAAAATCAACAAGAAACTTTCAGTGTTATTATACCGAAAATAATCTGCGCTCTTAATTTTCATTAAAAATGTCTCTAATGGGGTCCTCCACTATGTTTTAATTTTTTTTTTTTATAAAACCATCTAAACAAAGCGTTTTATTGTTATTCTTTAAGCGGTTAAGCCGTAATATTTTTGGATATACATGGGCTATAGAGATGATTTTGTTCTCAAACAGTGAACTTCGCTAATAATAGGATCTTTTTCAGCACTTATAATAGATATTTATACACCAAGCGAGCTAAGATAATTTTTTTTTCATGAGAAGAAAGTTTAGCTCACGAGTGAGTTAAATTCTTCGAGTGAGTAAACATTCTTAGCTCACGTGGTTGATACAATATTTTATTCAATTTTGACGATATAATAAAAACCATTATATTATATAATTTTGACAAAATAAAAAACTAATCAGTTAGTAAGCTGTGCATGACAATCGTCGATGATAGACGTCAAGTTATCTATTTAAAAAGAGCATTATTGTCTGTCATTTATGTCGTGAAAAATAATGAAAATGGCAGATAATATCTAATAAGTACTGTGGTGAGTGTTATTTTCGTATTATGATATATCAAATGTATTATATTTGTTGCAGAGTTAGTTAAAAAATTTGTGGGAGTGATTTAAAAAAATTTAATTCACTTGTGAATAAAATGTTGTTTGTAGTTGTTCCTATGGAGTTAATAATGACAGTTTAAAACGTCAAAATTGAATAAAAATATATAAATATATTAAAATAACTGTAGTCAATAGTGTTTCACAAGACAAGATTTCTTGTCTTACTAGGCTATTTCTTGTCTTGTCTTGCAAAACAAGACAAGAAATTTAAATAACTCTTGTCTTGTGTTACTCTTGCAAGCAAAAGTCTTGTCTTGCTTGCAAGACTCTTGTATATTTCTTGTCTTGCAATTTCATATCAATAGGAACAACATATTTAAATCGGAAGGGATATTTTACTTGAAGCTTTGAAGAGATTTTCGTGAAAAAATGTATTATACTATAATTGAAAACTTTTCAAATCTTGTATTTAACACTTTTATATTAATGAGACAGACATATTTGATTCTTGTTATTATTAGTAAACCTAAAGTGGTACGTTACTTGAAGCTCTAAACTGATTTCCTTGAAAAAATATATTTAAATTTGATAAAAAAGCTTCTCAAATTTGGTTTTAAAACTCGTATATGATTTAAAACAACATTAGATTTTGAGTATATATGATAAGTCGGATGCGGTTCTTAACTAAGACCTCTTAACAGATTTTCAAAAAAAAAAAAAACTGGATAAAATATAATACAAAATTTCTTATTAAAGACTTTTCTATTTATTGGAACACCAAATTAGATTTTGTTTACAAACGAAAAAGTGATATTTAATTCCAAACTCATTGCAATTTTAAATATCGAATTAGTGGGAGGTCATGTGCTGGCCATATCAGATTTTTTATCTCTAAATCTATAGAAGATATAATAAGAAAATTTAAATCAGATTGAGTACTTAATGCTCTTTATAATTTTTTGTACTATAAATTTTCAAAATATAATATTTAGAAGATTTTTTAAGAAACTACTACTTCCGATTGTCAATTGTTACCAAAACCTTTTTAGCTTTTTCGATTAATGTCAGCTTAGCTAGAGGTAAAACCTATAATGAAATGTTGATATATTGAATTATAATATATTGCAAGAGTGCAAGAATGCAAGAAAATACTAAAAAAATATTGCTATTCTTGCACTTTTCTTGCAGGGCAGATTCTTGTCTTGTCTTGCAACGAACTATATAACTCTTGTCTTGTTCTTGTCTTGCATTTTATGCAAGAACAAGACAAGAACAAGAAAAATGCAAGACTCTTGTGAAACACTAGTAGTCAATAAATTGAAATATGCGTGAATAATAAGCAATTTAATAATAATAATAATAATAATAATAATAATAATAATAATAATAATAATAATAGTAATAGTTATTTGACGAATAGAAAAGTTTGACCGAACGAGCCCTAATAAAATAAGACACTTTTTACTCAAGTTACATACAATTTTTTTACGTAAGTGTGAAAAAAGTACCATAGCGTTTCATTGTTTTAACCGTTGCGTTAAAAAAGTTCATTTTTTCACCTTTTATTGCGTTAAAAAATGACATGCTTATTCATAAACTCATATTCATGAAAAAAATATACTTTTTTAACAGACGTAAAGAAAATAATAAAAAAAAAACTTCGTATATTGTAATCCAAGGTTTGAGTGCCACCGCCAGCTTATGTCATTCAACATAAATAATAATTATAATAATAATTTATTCGCCACCAATGAAAAAATACAAAAATGTACAAGAAGGCCCAGGCAAAACATATGAATATGAATACAAGTAAAAATAAGAAAATACAATACATGTTTAATAAAATATACATATCTTTTACTTTCATTCAAACGCAACAAAAATTATCTGGCATACTATCATAAATTCAATCTAGTGTTATTTGGTGTACTTTCGGTGTTTCTTTGTTTTCTACATTTTATATACACTTGAAAATGAAAATCCTATTTATTTATCATTTTATCAAAGGCGATAGCGGAAGGCTTCAAAGTAGGTAATGGTATTAAAAACTCGATTATTTTAAAAACTAATATCTTAAAAACTTTGATAGTGTAACATACAGTTTTAAAAACTAAGTATACCTTTTCAACTTCAATTAAAGTTTAAAGTTACTTTTCCGTAAATTGAATTTACTTTTTCAAAATTAAGTTTATTTTCTCTGAAACTGAAATAACTCTTTCTGAAATTAAAGTTGAAAACGCATAGGTTTAATATAAATTGCCCATGTTCTAAATTGTTACTATGGTGGAAGACCCTATTCTGCGATTTAAAACAATAAAGTCCTTTTATTTTTTACTGACGTGTCAACATTGGTTATTATTGCTAATTTCTATAAATTTCTACCGTTGGGTTAAACTTTGGTTATTTTTGTATATAAAGCAACGCATTTTTTTAGCTGATTATACAATCAATTTCATTTTGATCAAAAAATGATTTGTATAAACAAATGTTTTCTTTGCAGGAATTCGACCCATAAAGATCAATTATTCGAAATATTACCTAATGTAAATTATTAATATTCAATAAAATTTAAAAACAGTACCTACATGTTTATTATTTATGCTTATTCTTATTCATGAGATGGCGCAGAAATTTCTGGAAACAGGCTGCAACTTAATATACTCTTCTACTATGTTGTTGCCTATCATACAAATTAAAGACACGAAGTAAATTGTAATAATCTGATTTTATTCATATGTAATGTTTATTACAAATAAAGTGTTATAATCTATTAACACTATTCTTCATTTAAAAATTTTTCAAAGCTTTCCTTATATTTCCCGTTAGGATCGTATTTATCATGTAGTTTAGCCCAATCACCAGGGCGTTTGTCTCTGATGTGTTTGACGGCTTTTCGGATCATTTTCTTTTGGTTAGGGGAACATTTTGCACAGTTGTTCTCCAGAGCATCAGGCAGATCATCTGAAATGATAAATAAATCATATAATCTTTATAAAAAAAAATCTGATACGTACTATGTGTGTATTTATTATTATTAGTAATAATAATACTAATATTTATTTTTGTCTATTGATCAATATACATGGCATATGGCACATCAAAGAAGCACAATAAATAGGCTGACCATATGTACTTATTTTAATAGGACAGTACTTTCTTTTTGAATGATGTCCTACTGTACTTAAAAGGTTCATTAAGTACACGTAAATGTACTTTTTTTTAGAACAATAGTTTGATCGAGTCAGACTTAACGTAATTAGCTATGTATTTGTAAATATATATGTAGGTATATGTTGCGTCTTACACTGGTCAGATTCGGCGTCGATCGAGTAAAGTATTTTTCGTTCTTCCTCCTTATCACTAAATATTAGTTCTAACATTAATTATTTAAGTATTTTATTCATTTCTGACTTGTATAAAATTTTAAAGCAACAAAAAAAATTGTTTTAACATGTCAGTGTCACGACAAAAGTTTTATTTCAATCAAGAGTTCATTTTTTGTTTGGGACAAGCGCATCAAATGCTGAAATACTGAAATGTTCTATTTACTCCAGAGCAGTCCTCAAATTTTAAAGGAGATTTTAAATTCCCAAAAGTACTGGTATCAAAAGACTGGTACAAACATGATGCGGAACGTAATAGGATTTTTTTTTGTAACAATCAATTTTTGTATTATTTTGTTATATTTTATGAAACATTGGCTGGTAGCACAAGCCCTGTTTTAACTAAAACACTGTTTTAAGAAATGTCAAATTCAAATTTCAATATTTAATTTCACCTTTATGTTTAAAGAACGATTTTTTTAAAAATATTTATTTGAATACAAACTATGTTCTGCTTTAAAATCATATTTTGATAAATTTGATACTATTTATTTTTGTTATTAAATAATGAAATATGACATTTCTTAAAACAGCGTTTTAGTTAAAACAGGGCTTGTGCTACCAGCCATTATGTTTCACTTGACTTATATGTGCTTATTATTAATTACTTTTTACATCAAAATTGAACTAAAACGAAATAATTTTCTCATTTTTATTTTCAATTCTGCCTCTAGTATTTTTTGTACTTTTTTTTCTAAAAAAATTATGGTCACCCTAACAATAAATGAAATACAAATTTGCAACAATCAATAAGAAGTATAATAAATATAATTACAAAATATTGCTCATACATCAATAAGAAATTCGTCAACACTATAATAACATTTTCCGATAAAAAATATTTCAATTTAAGTTTAAAAGATTTCTTACAATTTACACTTTTTATTTCCGATTATTTTTGGATTGATGTAGCATAGTTAGTAGTAATTTATGTTTTGGAATTATCAATTTAGTTTTATTTCTTGTTGTACGTGTTTCAATAGATGCTCTAAATTATCTCATGAATATTAATACCGAAAACATATAGAGACAAGACAAGGCAGTGTTAATATTTTTTGTTGCTTAAATGTGTCTCTGTAGGAGGCTAGATACCAAAATTTACACATATTACTTATTACTAATTTTTGTAGCTTATAGATATAGACCATGGAGGTAGGAATAAATATGGAGGGAGCCAGTGGCTGCAAAAGTGAAGCCATTTCCCCCACTCGAGGCCGGACCTATCTGTCATCCTTCTTTGACCTTCAAGCCATATTGTTTAGCTTGTTTACGTTTGTGTGTATCATTTTAGAGTGCATTTCAATACGTTTTATTAATTAAATAAAAATATTTGATTAAAACACGTGCTTTTTGAATCTTAAAAAAATTAACTAAGTAAATTCAATAAGTAAAATGTATATAAAAACACATTAATATCATATTTCAATAAATAATATATGTACAACACATTTCTTTCAGTATTTAAAGTTTTATAAAATTTTACTTGAACGAATAAAGCAATTTTGTTTAAAAATTGCTGCACTTATCCCCTCTCTAGGACGGTCCAACAGCTGTGTTCGTCCGTCCCCACTAGGCTTCATTCCCCTGACCCACAATGTAACCTCATGCTCTCTCCTTTGTATTCCTACCTCCATGTTATAGATTCTCAAGGCAGCAGAATAATATCCCCAAAAGATGATGCCAGCAAAACTTAAAACTGTGCAAGTATAAATGATTCCATGCATTTACATTGTTTTATATTTCTATTCCCTGTGCTATTCTGTTCTATTCCATTCTATTCTATGTAATCTATAAATCAGACTTTCTACAGGCTGGTTGATTTTTCATTGTCCATCTTATGTTTTGTATTATATTAAAGTTACCAGAAAAACTTAAACGTAATAGTTGTTTAGTACCATTGATCTATAATTTAACATAAACATTTTTTTTATAAAATTTTTACTCAAAGGTGAGTGTATGTCAATTTGGGGGGAAAGGGGGGGGGGTGGATTATTCAAAATTTGTGGGACGACTTGTCACACTGCCAGCATTGTATCCGACATTAGAGATTAGAGCAACTCGTAAGGGCTTTTACCAGGTGTCACCTCAATTTCAAAGCTGTGGTGGAGAGAGTTTAATTTTATTGTGCCCACGGCCCACCCCCTTAGTACGGGCCTGAAAATACAGCATATGCATATGTACGTAAACATAAATTCATTATTGAACAATTTATAAGTTCAGTGACCGACGTACCTACTTGGCTGGAGGAGTGATGCAGTGGTTATATTAGCTAATAAATATTTAATACAAAAAATAATTTATACATTTTTAATTTCCAGTCTTGCAGCAGTCTTGTGTCTTGTTCTAGCCAGGGTGTTCTGGCCGTCAATATATACAGGATTAATATAAGACCATAATTTTTTTATTGTGATCTCTAAAACCAGAATCGTATGAAAGTTATAAATAATTGTTATTAATATCAACCTAGGTATTTTAATAACTTTATGAATTTTTATATTTCATTATTTCTCAAATACCAATTGTAATAATTTTAGTAGAAACCATAGAAAGAAGATAATTCCGAAGGATATTTCCATGACTTAATGCTAGAACATCCAATATCAACATTTTGCATCAATGATTTACTAAGAAACTTTCACGGCCGAATTCATTATTCCGTTGATTAATGGTCAACTGATTAGGGAATCAGACTGATTCGTAAATCAACGTTTGTTTTAATTCACCAACTTGATATCTGTACAAAGTAATCATAATCAACAAATTCGCAGTTTTGTTTTGGTTTTTGACAATTAATGTAACTGTCATATAATTTTATTCGCGGTAATTGTACTTTCCGTTAAAAAGTATGAATATGTAAGTTTTTAATTTACTTGTAATATATATTTTATAAGTTTCCTATAATAATATATTTTATCTTGATGTAGGTACAAATTTACACTGATTCCAATAAAAGAGTGTTTTTAAATATACGTAGTGAAAATGAAAGCAATAAAAGTATATTTAAAAATTATTTGGAACTAATGAGATTTTAAATAAAGATAAAGAAGAAGCATGAGGCTAAGTTACAAATGAGTACAATAGCCAAGATCCTGACATAGCTATAAATGTGAAAATTAGGATTCAAAGATCTGACCAAAGCTTGATTCATGGAATGGGACGAATCAGTTGATCATTTATTTTGATTAGTACATTAGCTTGATTTTTAATGGTGAATTGGATTCATTCAAAATCAGCGTTGATCTGTGGGTCAACTCACGATCAAGTTATGGTGAATTCGGTTTGGAGAACCTTTCTGTTAAACTTGACATTTATGTTGATTACAAATGTTACTAATTCTATGATTTGAACTATACATTTTTCAGACAAGTCTGCTTTAATTATTATTGCAAAAGGTATTTTTATATTTATGACATGATGGTTTAATGAATGGATGCCGATTTATATAGGATCATTTACAGATTTTGATTGTTTTATACATAATGTATATTGATTAGTGTTTACGAGCCCAAACTCGTAATAATTCGACAAATAAAATCTGCACAGAGTTTAGAAATTTCTACAAAATTCTTTCGGCTATTTTCATTTAAACTTAAAACTTACAAAAACTTGGGCCAAATGATTGGTAATGACCAGTATTTTAAGGTCGTCTTCTAGTCCAGTTTTAGCTTCTACTGAGACCCTTTACTTTTGGCACAATGAAAATCAACTTCGTAAAATCTAGTGCGTACCTTACAAGACATATGGGACAATGCTCACAGAAAAGTAAACACGGCTTAAAAATACAATACCAAATACCTACTAGAATTAAGCTGGTATTACTAATAAAAGCGATGTAACCCAATATTAAATGACGGAATACTTAAATAACATATTCAGTTTTTGTAAAGTTTTAGTCGAAAGAAATTTGTAGAAATTTCTTACCATTTGTGTAGGTCTTATAATTTGTTTGTTGAAAATGTAAACCAGCCGAACTATTATGAATTTGGACTCGTATATAATCAATCATAGATTGTTTTTGCATTATATCCCCGAAAATATAAACAGAGAAAGTAGTACGACTATTTGAACACCTTATATTATGAGTGATAACCATAATTTTTATTAGTTCACAGTGTAAACATTTATAGCATTGACGTAAGTTGTATTTCTAAATTAGAATATATTTCATATTCCATTCAAATTCTATAATGTAAATATGCATATTTAATGTGAACAACATGATATATTTTTATTTCAGAGAATTCCACGCAGGTAATATTTACTCGTTGACTACGATTATATAAAAAATTTGATCCCACATTTATACAAGAAATGCTGGTTGCCTTCCTAAGGCAGACTATCTTCGTTATTTTGTCCCAGAGACCAAATACCTCATTTTTCATTTAAGTAACTTAAACTTAAGTACTAACAACTACTACAATTATTAATAACTAACTTTCCACCTTTATTAACAAAATTCGTCAATTTAAAATTTTTTATATAAAAGTAAAGATTGACATATCTTCTTTGGTATAATTTTTTTATAATATCATTGATATGAAAAAATTAATTTAGTAATAACTATACGGTATAAAATATAATGGTCTGAATTTTACAGACGTGAGTCTTATACTTTTGGTTAGATTATGTTCAGATTTACATAAAATATTTAGATAATTTGTATGCGAAAAATATCCAAATTTTCTGGTATAATTTTGTGCATAAAACAGTAAAAAACTTTTCTTCACAATATGTATTATTAATTTAAAATGTACATTTTAACTGCCACGCAGTCATCTTCAGTTGTACAAATACAATTATTATAAATATGTAGGTTAAAATGTACATTTTGAATTAATAAAATATATTGTGAAGAAAAGCTTCTACTGTTCTCCTGCTTATTTTACTGGAAAAACTGTAGAGCAAAAACTTCTACACAATGGGGGATTCCAGCTCAATCGAATTAAAGGAAAATAGTAAAAAAATACGAATGTATATGCTGAATAACGAATATTAATAAAAAAATGAAATGTTATAATTGAGATATTTCGGAAATAAGGGGTTTTTACAAATAGCGTGTTAGGAGGTGGGGATTACTATCAATGGAATTTAAGAAATTCAAATTCGAAAGGAGGGGCTAACATTCCCGTACTGCAGTTTCCAAACAGTTTTTATTTTAACATAAATTTCTTGCATTAAACTTAATAATTTAAATACACCTGTAATTATAAAGTATGTAGACTTATACAGTGTTATAATATTCATTTATTTTTATGTAAATATAACTTAAAATAGCATATATTTCAAGAACGTTATTTAGGTCCATGATGAAAACAGTTTGATATATAAACACATAAATGTGACGTCACGTCAATCTTTTCAAAATTTGGTAGACCAATACTCGCTTATTAATAGGAATTTTTTCACCGGATTTTCATCAACAGTCTTAGTTTTCCTAATATTTTCAGATGAAATTATAAAAAAGAAATGGTGGAATCCCCCATTAAAAGTTGCATTCTAAACTGTTTTTATTATGTGTTTTGTTTCTTCAAATTTTAAAAACAAATTTAAATAGTTTGTCAATTAGTAACAATGGCCATGAATTATGACATTATAAAAATAACTATTTTTAGTACAAATGCGCAAAGTATGTCTTTTTCTCACGCATCCGAAAATTGGTCAACTGGACAAGTGAGAAAAAGACATGCTCACGTGTGCTAAAAATGTTTTTTTCCACAATCTTGAAATATAATTTAGAAAAAAAAGTACTTTTTTATTAATGAAAAACTCAACAGTACATACGTTTATAACTGAATTTAATGTAAAGTTAACTACAAAAAATTATTGTTCCTTCATGTAGAATGGTAGTTATTTATTATACAATTTGTAACTCCACCAAAATTTATGACTCCTGACGTAGATTATTGTAAGGCTTGTGTATTTTGCTAACTTGTGAAGAAAGTTATTTACTTTTCTCACTTATGATTCAACATGCTGCTTTGCTCACTATATTAAGTTGAATAATAATGAATTTTGCTAACGATTGTGAAAAAAACACAATTATTTCATCATGTCAAAAACAATAAGTTAGAAGTACATTAAATATTAATGACACGGGATTTATTTCTAAAAGTTAGGTTGACGTTTGAAAACAAGTTCCATGGCTATTGCTACTAATTCACGGTACTTTTTACCTCCCGCTAAGTGAATAAGCACGTTTTGATGTCCCCAGAATCCGATTTTAACATTTTCACAATGATGTCTGTAGGTATGTATGTGTGTCTGTGTGTGTGTGTGTGAGTGTGGATCTTGTGGACACAATTACTCAAATACTATCAATCAGAAAATTTTGAAATTTTGTGTACCCATTCTATACTAATGTGGGAAGAGCTCATTAGGTTTTAGTGCATATCGGATAACCAGAAGTATCATTTATACAAGCTTTTAACTGTTTTTCTTGTAAAAAATTCATTGAATATAATTTTTAGCAGCTTTTACCAATACAAATTGAATATAATGGCACAATCTTCAATTCTACGATAATAGCATTTAGTAAATAACTTGAAATAACTTTATACTGTATTATAAAATAATTTATTTTTGTACATCACTTTGCCCCTGCGTCAAACAAAAGCAATACTTTAATAACAAATTTGACATATTTAAACAAATGTCACTGTCACGAAGCAATTTTCATTAAAATTAATAATAAAACCGTGTTAAGAAGAATTTAGTAGTTTAAATATGATTCTAATGAAATTAAGGTTTGTAAAAATAATATATTTTCCATCATACATAAATATTAGATATACAGGATAATTCGATTTAAGTTTGATGTTTGCAGCATTATATATCAAACAGCTCTCAATAAGAACGTGATTTCAAAGTGTCAAATAATAGTTTGCAACTACACATTTACGAAATGGATAATGTACGGCGAAGAATTTACACAGATTGCGTTTTAGAGCATAAGGAAGTTGGTGATGATTTTGACAATAATGTGTGTGTGACGATTTTTCCTTAAAATATATTAATGATCCAAAACTTCGCAAAGTTGGTAGGTATTTAATACTCTTATATAATTTGAAACAACATATTTGATTTTGACTATATATTATAAACCGGATGTAGTACTTAATTTGAAGCTCTAACAGATTTTTCAGGAAAAATATAATAATATATCCAAAATTTCGTATTACAAACTTTTCTAGTTATTGGAACAAGAAAGTAAATTTTGTTTACAAACGATCAATCGGAAGTGAAACTTTACTTAAAGCTCATTGCTACTTTAAACATGGAATTCGCGGGAGGACATGTGCTGGCCACATCAGATTTTTAAATTTCTTTTTAAAATTTTGAAGAAACTAAACACGTATTAAAACATGTAAAAACAGTTTTGTATGTAACTTTCAATTCTTTAAAACTTTTCACTATACAGTTTTTTCGATAAAATGACCAGGAGAGCAGGAAATTGCGTAAAACTAGAATCCCATGTTAAATCTCTATGTTCACCCCTAACTGCCATAGGACAGAGATCTGCATTCATGAAATTATATTTAAATTTATTAATTATTAAATTTTCGTAAGCATCTAAATATAATATATAGCCGCCTCGGTGGTTGTGCGGTTAGAGGCAAGCGCTCAAGCGACCTTCACCGCTCGGCTCCGTGGTCGTGGGTTCGATTCCCACCAAGGGCTTGGATGTTTGTGTATGTCCTAAAATTATATACTCCAAAAAAACTACATTGCATCTGGCCAATCGGCACCGCACCGAAGGCCATAAATAAATAAAAAAAAATATAATATGATTAATATGTTCTAATAGTTTAATATTAGAATTGTTAATTTTGTGATTATTAATGAAAATGTGTTAAGCTACGCTAGATTTTTCTGTATTACTGATTTTTAGAAGATAAATATGTTCTTTAAACCAAGTGTCTATTTGTCTTTTAGTGTGACCGATGTATACTTTCTAATAATAATCATTACAACTAATTATTAAAATATCTTTCAGAACTCATATTATTAATTGGAATAATACTACCTTTTTACCTCTCGCTAAGAGAGGTATTGGATTCATGCTAAAATTCGCATATCCAGATTTTTTTGAATAAGCACGATTTAAGGTCCCTAGAATCCGATTATAACATTTTTAAAATGATGTTTCTCTGTGTGTATGTGTGTGTGTGTGTGTGTGTGTGTGTGTGTATGTGTGTATGTCTGGATGTTGTAGTCACGATCCTCAAAAACTATAAGACTTAAAAAATATTTAACTGTAGTTTCCTCAATCTGACATTCCTGGGAAGAGCTGAAAAGGTTTTGGTAACAATTGAACAACCGGAAGTAGTAGTTTCTTAGAAAAATTCTTCTAAATATAATTTTTTGGGAGGTTTTTTATTAAATATTGAAGAACATAAAATTCTCCATCTAATACAGTTAAAATTTGTATTATATCTTGTATAGATTTAGAGATAAAGACACTATAATTTATAGAGTGAACTAATTGCAGAGGCTACGGCACTAAGGAAACCAGTTGACAAATTCCAATGTTTATAACATAATTTGTAAATGACACGTCAGTATCAAAAATCAACAGTTTTAGTGTCATTCTGATAGCTTTTACTGGGATTAAATATTTGAAATTATAGGTAAAATTGTGGTAAAATGCATATATCCATCAGAAATACCGCCAATCTGGTTAATGAATTGGAAAAATCTCTGACATTTAGAAACTTCCTCATACAATGAAAAATAGATATAATTAAAATTATATGTGTGCAGAAGACATGTTAAATATAATAAAAAACAATATTTGGTAATGTTCTATAATATTTTGTTATAAAACGACGGTTCGAAAGCGAAGTGCAATACAATACTCATATAGCCTAACATGGAAATGGCGAGAGGTCTTGTGCTGGCCACAACAGATTTTTTTAGTTTAAATTCTGTATTTATTATTTAAACCCAACGTTAAAAAAAAACTTAAAAAAGGTAGTATCATTACAACTAATTTTATAAATACCGTATTTTTTGTTATTATCTATTTTATCCTTAGGGTTACCTAATAAAGATTTAATAATAAATACTTGATGTGTAAGTAATACTTTATTATTCATTATAATTACCTTTCAACGACCGTCCTTCCTTGGTACAAGGCCCTTTTTCCATTAAACATTTTATATAGTTAGTCAATAATCGATCACTTCTCAAGATGCTGTCCACATCAATGTTATCATATCGATCGTATGAATCTGCAGGAGCAGCCCAACAGCTGGCCAGAAGGAAAGCCAGACTCACTGCTAGTACCACGGTAACCTTCATAATCTAAACAAACATAACTTCATTGTCTCATCCTATGCACAAGTATGTAATGCTAATGAAATAGTGTGAATCAGTGTTGCAACAAGGTAATGCATTTCAATACTTCATTTAGAAGTTACAACAATGTTTTATTAGTTATCAACAACCATTCGCGGAGTAGCATTAGAAACTACCGCCAATGTGAATAGAATGAGTAACATGACACAATTTCTAAACTTGATTCACAGTAGGAATAAATTGGATGGGTGGCCGTTTCGTATTAGCTGGTTTACCCATTTTAATTTCGTTTTAAATATGTAATAAATAACTATAAAGTTTGTTTTAATAAAAATAATAACTATTGATAAATTTTATTAAAATTATAAATATTTTGTCCCTTTAGTGTTATTTATTAAATTAATTAATTATATTAAAATATATTGAAATTTGAAACAAATCACAAATCGAAGTATAAGCCCGTTTAAATTTTAAAAGTCCACGATTTCGAGCTATTAGTTTATTGAAATAATATATGTATTTTTATTCGTAAATAATAACTTTACTTAAAACAATTTGTGGTAAAGATGCTACGAGATTTCTTTGTAATTTCGTAGTCGTCCAGGGTAGTTTAAATGTTTTGTGCCGATTCCGAGAGTTAAAGGACTATAATCAGGACGATTACTCAAATATTGTGGCTGGTAGGTAGCACAAACCCTAGTTTAACTTTAACGTTTTCAAAAAAGTCAAATTCAAATTTCAATATTTAATTTCTCCCTTATATTTAAAAAACGATTTTTTTTTAAATATTTGTTTCAATACAAACTGTTCTGATTTAAATCTTATTCTGACAAATTTGATATTATTTATTATTATTATTATTATTATTATTATTTTTAAATCAATTTTGACATTTTTTAAAACAGCGATTTACTTAAAACAAGGCCTGTGCTACTACCAGCCAATGAGATTAAACGTATAAAACTTTGTGTACCTTAATTTTACATTAACGGAAATTTTTGTTACTACAAATATTGAAAAACATTTAAATTTTTATATATTCCATTTACATTTTTTATTACATATTATATGAGATAAATATGTATAAATAACCTGATGTTACAAATCTTACAATATACTCTTATTATATGTTACTCTATTAATAATTGCCATTGTCAAAAGCCAATTATAATTTACATATAAAAAAAGTATAAATGTAATACATTCAAGAAAATTTTTTTAATTGAAATGTATTCATAATCATTGTAATCTCTATGTAAAAATATTGTATATCAAATATATATTAAAAAATGGCGAGAGGTATTGTGCTAGCCACAACAGATTAAAAATAAAATTATTCAAGTCAAACCATACGTATCGTATTTTTATGCGGGAACGAACATAATTTTTCGAGAATTCGTAATCGTAGTTGCCTTTGCTTTTGCTTGGCATGTTCCCGCTGATATTTGTTTTTGTCATTCATTTGTTGTGAGTGTATTGTATTAATATATCGATCACTGAAACATTTTGTTATTATTATTATTATTATTATTATTATTATTAAAATGTATCAAATATTATAATAATTGTTACTCTAATATATTTACTGTAAACTAATTTTGTTTTTCTTGTCAGATGAGCGGTGAACAGTGCAGCGAAACCAGGACCGGGATCCAGACATTATAGATTACATGGCCCAATTTCCAATAAGGTTAAATGTAGATTACATGGCCCAATTTCCATTAAGGTTAAATGTATATAATATTAAGTACAATCCTTATATTTTATTTACTAAACTGATTCCATGGAACTTAATATTATCATGGTAGGTAATTTAATTAATTGGTAGGTAATTTAATTAATTGATGAATTCTGCCCTCGTGTAGAACTTAATTTAAATTACAAATTCATTACCTTCAAGGGAAGGTGAGTTCCAGTACAAATGTTACAACAATTATCTTTATGTATTTGACATCATCTCTCTTCCTGTTTTGTGTTAAATTAGCGGTCTACATATTAATAAATAATAATTTGAATAGATAACCGATATCTAGAGAAATAGTAAGTGACCAAATTCATTTATAAATAATTGATTTCTTTTAGGTATATATATTAATTCATACAACTACTTATATGCAAATATTATTATTGTCCGTTGTAGATATTTAAATAAACATCGTAAATTTATTACCTTTCTTGGACTTTAAAAATTTTAAACATAAAATTAATAAAGTATTGGTAATAAAATATTAAACCATAAATTTATCTTTAGATAGTGGTGATGCTGTAAGAATAATATTGCTCATATATGTTTCAATATTTTATTGAACATAATTCTCTGTAAACAATAATAATTTTTGATTATTTTACAAATATTTATTGCAAATAAATAAATAAAATCATAACATATTTACATTAAATATTAAGAAATATTACAAAAGAGTGTATTTAAACAAAGCTTTATTTATTTTCAATTTTCATTGAAAGTAATTTAATTAATGCTACAAAATAAATAAAACCAAAACTATTTTTTTATTTATTTATGCAAGTATATAAGGGTAGTGAGCGTAGTTAAAAAAGAAGAAGAGTATTTGCACAATATTTAAATAAATTAAATAAAAACATTATTAAAAGACAAATATGCATATGTTACTATCTGCTGCAGAATACTTTTTTTGTAAATAACATCAAAAAAAAGTAGGACTTACGTCCTTTTTGAAATTAAATGTGGTCCAATGCACTACAACCAATGTCATTTTTTTTAATAAATCAAAATTAGTTTTGGTTGTATAATACAGTAGACCAGTGGTTCTCAACCTTTTCAATACCGTAGAATACTTTTTGTGATCAAAAACTTTAGACGCTACTTTTGTTAATTAATACTGAAAAGAAGTAAATTCACGAATAATCGTCTTATGGAATGCTGATAATTTGTCTATCGCAGTTAAAATATCTTCATTTTTACCTAGTATACTTGATGATTGATGATTAAAAATATCTGTTCTTCTAAACACACCATATATTATTTTTAAGTTCTTGCGCGAATAAAATGTTTTCATTTTGAAAGAAACGAAGCAATACGCTGAAAAGCATAATTTTCTTCGAACTAGCCGTCTAATGGCTTCTGTGTTAACAATTCTACGCAAAATATTCCGCAATTATATGGGCAATGTTTTTACAATAAGTGCTTGTTTATTCAAGAAGGAATGGTTGTTTTTGTTTGTTTTTGTGCAAAAACACATTTTCATTTAATACAAAATAGTTATTTACGTATAGAGAGCCGAAAGAAAATATGTACGCCTACAGATGAAAATTGAAGCCTGGCGCGTAGCGGAGGACTATTATTCGTCCAAGGGTGTAACCTTCTTTCGGCCTGAGGTATGTACAACTTTTACGCACAATTGCAATCAAATTAAATGTTTTTAAATAATTTTTGAAATACATGCAAAGATTATTGCTAAGTAAAAAATTACGTGGCCAGGTTAACCTTATTTTGTTGTTATATTATAAATAATTAAAGAAATACTTCTAAAGTTCATATAATTAAATAAATGTTAGTATCATTATCATTACCGGGCGTTTTGGCTTTTTACAACCCAGCGAGAAGTAAAACTGGCAAAAAGCCCGGCGAGCGTAATGTTTAATTATCCGCCCTGGTAACTAAGATGAAAACAAACAATTTTAATGCAGATGTACATAAAAGTAATTATGTTGCAGTTTTCACTCGGTCATTTATATTAATTTTTAATTCAGAAAGGACAGTATTCCGCGGGACACAGAATGAGAATCATTGCATTAGACTAATAACTGGTAGTATTTTTTTTAATCACGATTGATTAAGCTACGACTAAAATAACAAAATCATTTGTTTTTTAATAAATTAATATTTCAATGAATTTTTAAATGCTAGCCTTGATAATTAGATAATTAGGGTGATTTTTAGTAAATACTACGTCTATTTTTATATACAAGAACAACCAAAGTAAATGTTGGTTTCTAAAGCTTATTAGCTTTTAGGAATCAGTATCCATTGAACCAATGTGATACAGTGGCGTAGCTACCGTGGAGCAGTTGGAGCAAACTGCTCCAGGCGCACTAATTATGAGAGCGCAAAATTTGGCAGAGCGAAAAAAAAAAATTTTTCTAATTGAAACTATTTAGCGCTATATATTTTTTTCCTTGCGTAATGCAGAATATATGGGATCCTGATGGTGAACCCCAAGGATTGTTTCTCGAAGGACCACCCGTAAATGTACGGGAATAAAAGGTTGCACGTTGATAAAATTGGTTTTATTTTGCGAAGAAATTAAATATATACATTATATACAAAACATGAAACTTTATTTTAATTCTGTGAGCGAATCTTTATTTGTAAAAGTGTCTAGTCTCGACTATTGTTTAAACATGACTGGTTGGCAGTAAATTTTACACTCTCGTCTCTGGCTACTGCCGTTAGAATTAATTAACAATTTGGTGGGGTGTATACAATATACAAATGACCAGCTAAGTACTGGACAGAATATCTATTTCAGTTTTTCAATGAATTTGTTATATAATATTTTATAACATCATACAATCTTCTAGCATTATTTTATTCAAGTAGCTTTTCCAATATTATTGCAGCATGCCTCAATTTTTTAACTTTACCAGTGACGACAGCGACAGCAGAACGAAGTTTTTCAAAACTGAAGCTAATTAAAACTTATTTAAGAAGCAGCATGTCACAACACCGTCTTAGGTCTTTGGCCACTATATCAATTGAGAAAACAATGGCTTGTCAACTTAATCTAGATAAAGTGATTGACCGATTTGCGAGCGAAAAAGCGAGAAAGCGAAAATTTTGATGTTTTATTATGTGGAAACTTAAAATGTATACATTTCATTAATAAGTAGTTCATAAAATATATTCCGTAGTTAAAGAATTATATTTTGTTTTATTAATATATGTATTTGCTTTATTATTGAAATACTTTGAATTTTTAATAAAGAATTATTAAATAAGATATTTTAAACAGCAAATAAATACATATGTTTGTATTTTTATATTCAATACAAAATTTGACTGGACGTCTTCCAAGAAACAAGGGGGCGCAACGATTTTTCTTGCTCCAGGGCGCTGAATATGTAGCTACGCCACTGATGTGATATCACAAAACAAAAAAAGATACTCATTGCAATAATAACCAGTGTATAAATTCCAGTAAAATCTTGAAGTACTTTAGTGCTATAAACATTTTAAATCGCAGAATTACTGATATTTGTAATCAACATTAATCTCAGGCGGTCTCGGTATTTATTATCACTGAAAATTTCTTATTGATTTTAAATCGTTCATTCCCAAAAGTACGAAATAATTACAATATGAACAAATAATATAAACTAACTACAATAAAAATACTTACTGAATGAATTCTTGTTTACTGCTGTGACAACGGAAACTTCAACAATGAATGAAGTGATTGAATGATGCTCGGAGCTTAAGTAGTTGCAATCAAGGTGCCTCCCATAAATGTCGGACAAAATATCTCCTGTTATTTACAATCAATGATTAAAAATGTTAATTATCCACACAAACATGGAGTATTCCAAGTACAAATACTCGTCATTACCCAATTGAATACTAACATAAGTTGTATTTTAAAAGTTATCAGTAATTAATTGTACAGGGTGGAACAAATTCGAGTTCAGTATATGAAAAACTTTCTTATTATGCATCCTACAGAAAATTGATGTAGGTCTTTATGGGGCAACTTTTTGAGACAACTTTAATAGGCACCACAGGAATTTTCGATCGTCTTTTGTTTTTGAGCTACAGGCTAAAACTTGTTCGCATATTTTGAAAATACCTTATATCTTGCTTATTATGAGAGATACAGAAAAATGTTTAGATAATTTTTATACAGTTTTTTACGTAGAATAAAGAGATGTAGGTAATTAGATTTTTTCAAAACTTAATAATTCTTGAGATATAACACAAACATAATAATTATTAAAATATCTTTCAGAACTCATATTAATAATTGGAATAATACTACCTTTTTTTTAGTTTAAGTTCTGTATTTATTTATTATTAAAACCCAACGTTTCGGCAACGTAAGAAGAACATGAAGATTTCGTTTTCACCATATGTTAAACTTCGTCATATGTTGAAACAAGTGAAAGACGTCATCCCTCTTCAATCATCAGGGATTTACAGAATTCCATGTGTCTGCGGGAGAGTTTACATCGGCCAGACTGGTAGAACTGTCTCTACAAGATTGAGCGAACATCATCGATCGATCAGATTGAACCAGCCTGAGAAATCGTCCGTTGCAGAACATGCCTTGGAAGAATTCCACCAAATTAAATTTGAAGATACGAAAATTATTGCAAGACCTACTCGACTTAACAACAGATAAATTAGAGAAGCCATTGAGATTTATAAAACAAGAAATATCAATCTCAATCATTGTGACGGATTAGAACTTAGTCGCGCATGGCTTCCAATATTAAATATGTTGTAATTTGTAATATGTGTACAATTTTTCTACATTTTTTCTAATATCTGTTAATAAAGAGTACGGCTGTGGTATTTCGCTACCGATAAAGCGTCTCTGAGTTATACAGATCACTTCTCTGCCAGTTTTTGGGACAGTTTTTCCTCTGGCAAAAGGAGAGTTTTTCCTAAGAAGATGCATGTTCGCCGTCCAAGTTATTGCCGGGCATGCATATACATATTGTCTAGAAAATTGTATACATAAAAAAGGTAATATTTACGAACTTTTCTTGTTACCTTGGTTACTTGTTTTTGTTATTTCACATATTTATGTCAATTTTTGCCCCTGAAGAAGGCACCAGTTTATGGTACCGAAACGTTGGGTTTTAATAATAAATAAATACAGAACTTAAACTAAAAAAAAGGTAGTATTATTCCAACAAACATAATATTTTTTAAATAGGAACACATATTGAAAATAGGCTCATCTTTTTACTTATTTTATAAGCTTTTCAACGATGTTTAACAAGCCAACATTCTTTTGTTTTAAACATGAATAAAACTTGAATTATTAATTTTTTGGGGTGAAAAAAATGAAATTTGTTACAAAACAAATAAAAAATAAATTACAAATCATCATTTGTTCATTTTGAATATGTAGCTATTAATTATATTCTAAAAATTATTTTTAGTCAATTATTTTCGGATTAGTTAATTTATTTTTTATCGGCGTTTTAGTTGGCTTTGACACGATTTCAAGAATGTGGGAAATATGCTCTCTAAAGTATATAAATTAGAAAAATGGGTAAAAATAATGATAATAATATTAAAAATAAACAAATCATGATCTGTAATTGATTTTATCATTTGTTTCTTAATAAATTTCATTTTTGTCCACAAAAAAATAATATTTCAAGTTTTATTCATGTTTAAAACAAAAGAATGTAGACTTGTTACACATCGCTGAAAAGTTTATAAAATAAGTAAAAAGATGAAACTATTTTCAACATATATTCCCATTTAAAATATATTATGTTTGGGTTATATTTCGATAATTATTAAGTTTTGAAAAAATCTAATTACACCACGGTATTCTACGTAAAAAACTGTATAAAAATTATCTAAATATTTTTTCTGTATCTCGCATAATAAGCGAGATATGAGGTATTTTCAAAATAAGCTGAAAACAAGTTTTAGCCTGTAGCTCAATAACCAAAGACGATCGAAAATTCATGTGGTGCCTATTAAAGTTCTCTCAAAAAGTTGGCACTTAAAGACCTACATCAATTTTCTGTAGGGTGTATAATAAGAAAGTTTTTCATATACGGAACTCGAATTTGTTTCATCCTGTACATTTGCAAGATTTAAACCGCTTGTGGTTCTGACACATTGCATATTGTTTACTTTTTATTTAATTTAAAAATAAAGTAATTAAAATTATAAAAATAGAAATATTTGTTAAAGAATTATTATTGGTTTCACAGCTAATACAAATAAAATTATCCTGACAAAAAAAAAACTAATGCAAATATAACGAAAATTCTATTTACCAAACATTATAAATACAAACTTATTTGTTCAAAGTTCAATGTTATATAATTATACGTATTACCTAAGTCTAAATTCAATAGTACAAATTTCAATTTTTCTTGGAAAAAAAAACTATGTAAGTGACAAATACACATGTATCATCTCCTCGTATTCCGATTTTATTTTTATTACTTGCTGCATTATTCATATACTTCTCAATAAATCAATTTTAATTAATCATAAACTTTTTACCTCCCGCTACCCTTGGTAACGCAGTTATCGGAATCGTGCTAAAAATCGCATACCGAGATTTTGGTAAATGACTACGTTTTAAGGTTCCTAGAAACAGTTTTTAACATTTTCACAATGATGTGTGTGTGTGTGTATGTGTGTGTGTGTGTGTGTGTGTGTGTGTGTGTGTGTGGTTCCTGTGGACGCTCTAAGTCAAATACTATTGTACGGAAAATTTTAAAACCTTTGTATTTCAAACCTGTTCTAATATGGAAAGAAGTTAGATTTTGGTGTAAAGGTTTTGATAAAAATTGGACAACCGGAAGTAGTAGTTCCTTAAAAAAATTCTACCAAATATTATTTTTTGAACATTTTTGTTATTACAAATATTTAAGAACATAAAATTCTCCATTTAATATATTTAAAAAAATATGTTGCAATAAATCGCACAGTCCAGACTACACCAAGGAAACCAGTTATCAAATTCAAATGTTCGTAACTGACAGATGTCAGTGTCAAAAATCAACAGTGTTACTAACATTTCTGAAAGATGTGTCTGAGAAGTACATTTATTATTTTTTAATGAATTATTAATTAAATATTTAAAATTGTAGGTAGGTATGTATATTAATAGTAATAGTCTAACAGTACATATATTCGTAAGAAATACCGCCAATCCCGTCAATGAATTGGAACCATCTTGAACATTTTAGAAGAGTAGGACACGATTCCTTATAGAATGGAAGAATTGATATAATTAGAAATAAGTATTTATGTGTACAAGAAATGTTAAGTTCGATACTTACCTATGTAACAAAACGGAAATGGCGAGAGGTATTGTGCTGGCTACAACAGATTTTTTTTTATATTACATTACATATAAGTTATTAAAATATATAGAAAACTATGACTGATAGGATTTACTCAAATAGGATTTATTGTTATGTAACTAAAGTATCTACCCTTGCTAAGAAGGGAGATCATACTAAAAATTGCATATTAAAATTTTGCTAAAAAAAAAACTCATTTTAAGGTCCCTAGAACATGTTGACGATGCTGTCTATCTGTGAGTGTGTGTAGCTGGATCATGTAAATATTCAAATATATTATCAAAAAATTGTAAAATCTTTTATTCCTAGTCTAATATAGAAGAATTGGCACTTTACTTAAAACTCTAAATAGTTTTTCTTAAAAAGAAACCTTTAATACATAAATTAAATTAACATTTTTAAATTTTTTAGAGATATGTGTTGATACTTTTTGTATATAGGTGTAGATAAATTTTTAAAATAATATATCCTATTTTCGGGTCAAAAGGTCATAAGTTTATTACTATGAAAAATATTGCATAAACTTTCATTTAAAATACTTTCTTTGCAAATTGACATTAAAAGTGCGATTTTTTGACAAACAGGCTGTAAAATATCACTTTTACTGCCTAGGTAGTAAAACTATTTACTGTCTGTTGTTGCTATTTACATAGCAACCGTTCAAGAAACGTATAGCAACCGTTCAACAAACGCGATAAATGGCGATAACCTTCAAAATAATCACTAAATTAATATTAATTCTAAAATTGGCAAAAAACAACTTGTTCAACATGCACTAAACACAAATTTACAGCTTCGACAGCCTTAAACAAATAACTATTTTAAAAAAATGTGAAACCTGCTCTTTGACAAATGGGGAAGTTTAGCGATTTTTTTTTATTTTTTTATTCCATGGGAAATGACTTGAAAAATGATGTAACATGTTTTATTTTTTTCAAAAATGCCCAGATTTTCCGGAAAAGCCGATTTTAAGCTGTGATGACGTCAGTAGAGGCTTGGCGCAACGTATGTCGATTTATACACTGACGCACGCGATTGCAGTTACCAGTCACTTGAGACTGAGGTGTTGTTACGACTTACGTTCAAGTGGTTCGATTTCACCGTTCTGTCTGAGTTTGCGCATAACTGACTTGTGACGTACTTAGAGTTTACTCAAAAAATATTAATTATAAATAAATGGAGCAATAATTTTAATTTTTAATTTCAATTTCAGCAGTCATTTGTGTTATATTTGTGAGAAAATAATAATAATAATAATAATAATAATAATAATAATAATAATAATATATATATATATATATATAATAATAATAATAATAATAATAATAATAGTTTATTTACTTTACAGGATAAATCCCAATTACAAAGTAAAAAGTTACATGAATATGACAAAAAAAATACAAGTAATTATTTAATAATACGATAAATGTCATTGAATGTGCAGTCAAATATATCACATTGAGTACATATTTCATTATAATAGCTAGACAAAGTAACAATTGGTGACTTACATAATACATTTGTGCGGCACTTTGGAATATGGAATAGTTGTTGTTGCCTACTATTTACTCTGGGTATACGAAAGGAAAGAGAAGATAGGAGATCCGGGGAATCGTACTCGTTATATAATAATTTATAAAGAAACTGAAGACAAATAATTTTATGTCTGTTCAGCACAATTGGAATATTGAAAACGTTCAATGTGAAATTATCAACTCCTCTTTCAGGATAAAAACCAAAATATTTGTACCATACGTATTTTAAGAATTTTCTTTGTATTGTTGTTAAAAGGGTACGGTAATGGTTAAATATGGGGAACCAAATTAATATTCCATATTCCATTTTGCTCCGAACGAAAGCATAATACAGGGTTATTATGGTAGACACATTAATGAATTGTTTTGTGTTTCTTATAATGAAACCCAGAGTTTTATTTAAAGATTTTATCAATTCAGTTATATGAGAATGAAATAACAATTTATCATCGAACAAAATTCCTAAATCTTTAAATATATTACAACGTTCCAGTGTAGTTTTGTTAATATTGTAATTAAAAATAACAAGTTGTTTTTTTTGTGAAAAACTCATAATTTTACATTTTGAAATATTAAGAAAAAGGAAGTTCGTTTCACACCAGGTCCATAACTTATCAATGTTTTCTTGTAATGTAAAGCAGTTGTTGATGTTATCAATTTTAAGAAACAGTTTTACGTCATCCGCATACATGAGTATATTACAATCTAAATTAGCTGGTAAATCATTAATAAAAAGCAAGAAAAGAAGTGGCCCGAGATTCGAGCCCTGTGGAACTCCAGAACTTGCAGGGTAATGTTCGGATGTAAAGCCGTTGTATATATATATATATATATAATAATTTTTTTTCAGAAAGTACATTCAATAGTAAACTTTTCTCTCTCTGTGTAATTTGTGATATCTGTTACGGTTCAGACAGAAAAAAATAAAACCTGAGTGACTACATCGTGAATTTTTTAAAAATAAATTTAATCTAGCAGTCTATCCAAATGTCAAACAATTAATTTTTAATGACAGTAACGAGTTGTCAATCTTCTCAACTTGTTTAGGAGTAAGCTAACATATTTATTCGTGTTATTTATTATAATGATAGTAAAATACTATTAGGCCGAACAAACAGATGTTACTAGTTTCTGAATATTGCGAAGGAATTTTTTGACAACCCATAAACAATTGTTATTGTCATTAGAAATTCGTTGTTTGACATTTGGATAGACTGCTAGATTAAATTTATTTTAAAAAAATTCACGATGCAGTCATTTAGGTTTTATTTTTTTCTGTCTGAACCGTAACAGATATCACAAATTACACAGAAAGAGAAAAGTTTACTATTGAATGTATCTTTCTGAAAAAAAATAATTTCACGTTATCGGCGTGGCCATTAAAAAGTTATAGTCTATAGTCTATTCAATGTTGGGACACCTACGTTTCATACATTAGTGGTTCACTAATAATAACAAGTATCATCTTAAAAGATGACTTATAACCATATAAACTGTTAAACCAAATTTCATCCAAATCGAATAAAGCGTCCGATTATTATAAGCAAATTAATTTTTTTTCAATGAACTTTGAAGCAGGATACTGGCTAAATGGTACACTTTCCGGTAGAAGCAAGTTTAGTTAAATCGTCTTATTTTAGCCTCAGGAATCTGAGGTTAAGCCATGCCCCCCTATTTAAGAGACACCCTGTATATAATTATATATATTTAAAATTTTGTATAAGAAAATATTGATAATATACTGAAAATTGGAACAATAATACGATCACATTTGGCAGTATTGTTGGATGTATATTTATTGAAATGAATAAAAATTACATATTACAGATTTTTAAATCTATTAAAAGAAAAACAATACATTTCTAACACAATATGGTAATTAAAATATTAGAAAATCTTTTTATGATTTTCATTAGTTATACTCAATGTAATACTTACGAGAAATAATTAATTTTAATGAATGTCATTGTTCATAAATCTTATTTGACCTTTTCACTTTTCTTACCTAATTAATAATGTCATCATGGTGTCGAATAGTTTTATATAATTTTCTACATAAACAATAGGAAAATGGGTTATGCAATGAAAAGAAAATTTATATAAAAATCTATTATTTTATTCATTCTTATTTTTCAAATATTTTCTAATAATAATATAATATAAAGATTTTAGGTATTGGAAAAAATACGAATACAATTTAATCATCTCGGCGCTTTTTATTTTTCGTCAACAAATCATCCTGTCGTTTTCTCTTAAGACCAGATTCCGAAGTTCTTGTCTCCCTTCTTGCAGGGGCCTCTAATTGAGCTTGAGCAGCTAACAAAATTTGAATTTGTTGGATCCCTTCAGCCTGCATTTGTTTCGCCATTTCGTAAACAGTTTCCTGTCGTTTATTGTACATTAAAGCATTACTGAACATCAGCATGACGTCACGCTGAAATTCAACCGTTGTGCGAATTATACCACTTTCTATGTTCTTCCGAATGGTTTGTAGGTCCATGGGACGGTATACCAAACCGTGGTATCCAGGGGCTTGCTCGTCTGTGATTGGTTTTAGGAATAATGACGCACATTTGTGAGCAGCTAAACGGCTGTAAACCAACATGACGGATTTTTTCCAAGTTCGATAGTCACGATCGTCGTCAAAAATTGCTGTACCAGAAGCAGGGGAATTTGGTATTGAATCGCTTGGTGTGGCAGGATTTGTTGATAAGCGACGACGAGTTTTTGACAAAACTTCTTCTTCCTCTGTCCATGGACTGTTGGAACGTTCAGTATTATCTTTTAGTTTATGTTTACTGCTGTCAGATTTTTTGTCACTATCTTGTGAATCTTTTTCAGAACTGGTTTCCTCCAGAACTTCACTTTCTTCTAAAGTGCTACTGGCGGCTTTTTCTACAGCAAATAAAATGTCTATATCTTTTTCTTCTTTTTTTCGGGTTCGGGAATAATCTCGTTTAGCTTTGCCAGATTTTTCTTGCTTAGTAACTTCTATGGACATATCATCGTAGAAATTGTCTGAAAATTCTGGTGTGAATGTTGATTTTCGGGAAAATTCTGGAGCATCGATATCGACGTTTACATCAAGAGGTTTTTCGTCCGGTTTTTCGTCGTTTTTTTTGTCGTCAAAATCGTATTCGTCGTAAACAGTAGTTTCTTTAGGGTTTGGTTTCTCCTCGGATTTATTTTCTTTCTGAAAATAAATAGTTTCTTCAGTTTCTTTTTTGTGTCGGATAATATCCCGTTTTATTTCTGAAACTTTTTTGTTCATTTCTTTATCGCTGTCATCATCGTCTATAACAACTTCGACAATTTCTACAGAACCCGGCTGTATTTCTTTACCTTTAACGGGTATTTCGGCAGTAATTTTTGTATCTTCATTTGAACAAGAATTGATAACTATAACTTCGTCGAATTTATCGCAACTTGAAGAAGAATCTTGTATTAATTCGATTTGTATTTCTTTAGATACTTTTTGTTCGTTTTCTGCCTTACTGTCGAATTCGTAAATGTCTTCTGGATCTTCGATAGCGTCTTCTAGTGGTGAATCTGTTGGTTCTTCATTTTTTGTTTCCGATTCTTCTTCAGGGTTCGGAACTGTAACAATTTCTTTTTCCTGTTTTATAGGTTCACTATCTTTATCTTCATCATCTTCCAAAATTTCTTCTTCAACTTGTTCTGTTTTAACATCAGTTACTTGTGTGGTTTTATCATTAATTTTGCTGCTTTCTAACAACGAATCTTCGGCGGGAATTTGTTGTACAATAGATTCTTTCTCTTCTTTTACAATAATGTTACTATCAGTAATTGTAGTTGTAAAAGAAGTTGAGACACCAGTAGAAATTTCTGGTTTGCTAAGCGATACAAGAGGCGGTATATTTGAAGATAAATTCGGAGTAGGTTCTTGACTAATTGCAGTAGTAACTAATTGTTGTAAGCTTGGAGACACTGGAACAGTTGCAGTTGTGTTTAAAAGACTGGCAATGGTAGGCGAAGTTGAAGTCCCCCGTTGAGTTATGGCAGAATGTAATATTGAAGAAGTTACGTTAGGAACATGAGCTGGAGTTTTTAATAAACTAGTTAATAATGGGGATAATGCCGGTTTTGAAGTTTCTTGCACAGATGTTTCGTCAGATACATCTAAATTAGAATCTATTGACTCAGATGCTTTTCTTTTTTGTCCAGTAAGAGGTGTGTTTACTTTTGGGGCAGGTCGAAAAACTCTATCTACTTCTAGTTTTCTTTCTTCCCGCTCTTTTAGCCACTGCGCATGCGCAATTGCATCTTGTTGCTTTTGTTTTTCTTCTTCATCTATTTCTGCGCACCATTTTTCAACCATTTCATCTGTAGCCTGCCCAGTTTTTATCATGTCCATTTCTTCTTTTAATTTTAAATATTCCCGCTTTTCTTCTTCTATTGTCTTACGCAATTCCTGTTTCCATTCTTGAGTTAATTTTTTCAATACGACTTCGCTGGGAACTTCCGCTGTACTTTCCGAACCCGATAAACGTTTTTTATTGTTACGTTTTGGGGTTGCGACGGATTCTAAGAGGGAACCATATTGAGCAGCACAATTCTTTTGAGAGAACCAATCTGGTGGACGATTGGGTTCCGCAAAAGGCTTCATAGCACGGCTTACTGACATCCAATTTTGATCTCCACTTCGAACAACGGCGGAAGCCAAACATAATTGTTCCCTTATAGACCATTTATCAATTGGGACTCTTTTCATTTGAAGACGTTCTTCCACTGTAGACATCTTGAATATTCTGTAAATTACAATTACAATTAACAATCCACAAAATCAACAAACGTTGTGAAAAAATATAAATATTAAATGTTAAAACTTACTTTGTTTAAACTAAAGTATTGTAGGATATTGCTAATATTATTTTAATTATAAAAATAACATATTTCTTTCCGAAAACAATTGAATTATTACAAATTGACAAATCTACTTTTGTAGGTTATGAATTAAATCAAATCAAACATAATAGGAACAGGGGCGTCTCGCATCTCATCATAAAGTTCTAAAAGAGAGACCGCCCCACACCTTCTATAGCTTAATAATATTGCTGCTACTAACACTACCAATGTCGCCAATATATTATTAATAGCAATAAACTTCAAAATTGTTTTGATCGTGTATTAAAAGTTTTTTGCAATATGTTTGTGCCATCTGTTAAAATTTTCACGAGCCACCACTGTTAGCAGTATAACCAACAGGACAAAATTGTCACATTAGTGATACCACTTTTAAAAAATTGCTTTATTTATTTTGAAAAACAACAAAAGATAATTTATAATACATAAATAACTATTAACGATGTCTGAGTCACTTTTATTTTGTATTGCAAATAGAGTTTGATTATTATTTTTTACCGGGAATTTCAAATGTGTTTGTGGTATTGATTAAGATATACCGGATGTTTATTTGAAATCTGTTGTAGTGAATATTTAATTTGTTTTATTTTCCTATAGTTAGTTATTTATTAATTTTAGCCAAAAATGTTTTAAATACAACTTGTAGATAATAAAATTCTACACCTAAACCACTAATCAGATTTTATTTTGCATGTTTTGTAACCCGTACAGTCTAATTTGAATTTTTAATTGAACTAAAATTACAAATAAATAATGTAATTACAATAATGTTTGAACAGTATGAAGTGTAATTTTATTTTAATTCCATGGGTATGAGCAATATTATTATTCAATATAGCCGGTTCCACATTTATAAAAAAATATTTTAAATAAAAGTTTATGCTTTTATGTAGTATTTTTCATAGTAATAAAAATAATAATAATTGGTTGTTATTTTCGTATATAATTAGCACATCATTCATAGCCAACAGGAAAACAATTTGTCCATCACCTACATTATTTATTTATGTAAATAAAAGTTGGCTATAGTTTGTGATATGTTAAGCTGTATGGCTGGTAGCACAAGCCCTGTTTTAACTAAAACGCTGTTTTAAGAAATGTCAAATTTCATTATTTAATAATAAAAATAAATAATATCAAATTTATCAAAATATAATTTTAAAGCAGAACATAGTTTATATTCAAACAAATATTTTTAAAAAAATCGTTCTATATGCATAAGGGTGAAATTAAATATTTAAATTTGAATTTGACATTTTTTAAAACAGTGTTTTAGTTAAAACAAGGCTTGTGCTACCAGCCTATGAACTTAGGCGTCACATTCTGTTTCAGATCAAGTGACTGTTTCACAATAGTACACAAATTTCAATAATTAAATAAATATAAATATATCTTCGCGGCATATTTCCCATTTCTGGGTGTACCAATCTGCTTTGTCACAGAAATCGGTAATGATGACATATTTGTACCGTGTGGGCGTTTACCAGGCGTCATCATTTTTCAAACTTTAGTACTTACAACGCTTATAATAATATATTTTTATTCTAATATTTTACATTTATAAGCAATTATTTCAAGTACGAAACTAATAGCAGCTATTATTAAACCCCCAGCCCAAAGTGCCAACATCCCTTGAATATGTTTAACTTTCAATTGAATGGGCTCATCATCAGAGTGGTGCCCTGTAGCCAGAACTCGTAATGCTAGTTGCACTTGATTGTCAAGATAGTGTAAGGCCACTAACGTCTCCCAAATATAAGGCAATCCACTTTCATGGATACGTAGGATTAAATTATTTAAAGCAGGAATGAAATGGGAATTTTTTCTTGTCATTAATACACAATATTCCCAGTAAATGTCTTCTTTCATAAGTAAAAGATTTGGAACAGCTTCGGAGGTGATCCAGGATCCAACGGCGTAGTGACCAAATGGAAGTCTTTCTACATAAAAAAAATACAAATTATTCAGTTTTTTCTCGCCTTAGTTTTGTGTGTTCGTATGAATTCGTTATATTTCACGAATTTTATTTTGTACCTCCTGCCAACACATACATATATGAGTAAAATAAATTACACAGATATCGGTAATGATGTCATTTAAAATTTAAAATAGTTCCGGCGTCGGTCGGAATCGAACCCGGGTCCCCATATTCGCGACCAGACACTCAGGCACACGGCCACGGAACCCCAGCATAGGTAAGGGAGGTAATGCTTTTAGTCAAAAAATTCGATAGTGAGTTTTCAGTGAATAAGCACGAATTAGGGTCCCCACAACACGTTTTTACTATTTTTACAATGATGTGTGTCTGCATGTGTATGACAAATTTTTCGTCTACATATAAAACTTCCGAAAAATATTATTTTCCGTATTTAAACATCCTGCATTTATATAAAGATGATTAGATTTTTGCTAAAATTGATAAACCGGAAGTGCTACTTTATTTGAAGCTCTGAACAAATTTTCTTGAAAAATACTTATATTAAAATTTTCCCCAAAACTTCTGAAATTTGGTATTTAAAACTCATATATGACTGGAAACAACATATTAGATTTTGACTATGTGATAAACCGGAAATGGTACTTTATTTAGAGCTCAACAGATTTTTGAGGAAAAACAAAATATAATCCAAAATTTCGTATTAAACTTTTCTATTTATTGGAAAATCATATTTTGTTTACAAACGATCAAACGGAAGTAATGGACTTTTTTGTAAGTTATGGATGACGTAGAAAGGGCGGGGCAGCAAAAATAATAACCTCAAATGTCATTTACTGACAACACCAAATACCACATGCGTTTGTTTGGAAACATTTCTATGACGTCACGCATAGGGTGTCCATACTTTTAAAGCTATTTTATACATGGAATTGGCGGGAGGTCATGTGCTGGCCACATCAGATTTTTTAAATATATTACTCTTTATAAAAAATAATAAGATACATATTGTTATTTTTTTAATACCTAAAGAATACGCGTAATCTCGAGTTGTTGTTCTTCTCTCTAACTGCTTCTCTGTTAGAACTTTAAATTTTTTAACAATTTTTACCAAAGTGGGCTGTGTGACAGACTGTATAGAAAAAAGCCAGGCCTTTTGATCAGCACCCCAATCTAAACCACTATCAGCTAAATCCTCAACTGTTTGAATAGCTTTTTCATATCGTGGCACTGTCATACTACTTGCTAGACCGCTATTGTAGCAAGTAGCTAGTAATAAGCTGAAGACCAAGATGCATGTTAAAATACATCGTATTGCTGGTTTGTCCAGTGCACGAATAGTTGGCCATGATTGTAGCAGAAATATTCGCACCATCATGAGAAACATTACGGATCGGTCTTCAACATCACCCAAATCAGGATCGTGTTCTCTGTAAAATTCATTTTGGTATCAATCATTAATGAATCAAAATTATTAATTTAAAATAACCTCAACGTTAAAGTAATAATGGAAGGAAAAAACTTTGAAGAAAAAAAAAATTATGCGCATCTTTTATTTCAAAAAACACTGTTAGTTAACTTCTCTACCAGCAATATGGGGTATGTGACAAAAATTTAATTATGTATTACATAATATGGATCACGTCACCATGGTAGGATCGTGGAATAAAACAGAGAGACAGGGAAGAAAGAAATAGTTAGTAGTTACTGTCGTCATGCCATAATCTATAATAAGTAACATATTCGCGATTGCGTCGCTAATCTATAACTATACTTTCCCTCCCAGTCTATCTGTTTTCTTCCACGATCCTACCACGATGACGTCACATATCCCTTCTCCAAAGTATTGGATTGCTAATAACAATATTATTACAAACTAATCGTCGGCCGATTATTGGATTATACCTATCCACAAAACCACAAATATTACTTTCGAGAAAAAATGCTTCAAAAATTTTAAATTTTATTGTAAATAATGGATAATTCATACGCATGTTGAAATTTTTTGACAGAATCAAAAAATCTTATTGTTCTGGACTTGATACAAAACATTTCTTAGTGTATGTTATTTTAAGGGACATGGTACAAAACTATGTCTGTTTAAAGTACAAGAAGTACTGTATTTGATGTTCTTTCTATTGGACATGATACAAAAAAAATTTGAGAAACCGAATTTAATGCTTAATTACAATAAAGAAAATTTGATTACAATAATGAAAATAGCTATTCACGAATGATATAATTATTATAGTTAAGTACGAGTTTTTGGATGCGAGCCCGAAAAATATTTTTGCCTAGGGCCTGAAAAGCCTAAATTACGCCATGTATATTGTTTTATTCACAATCATTATAGTAATATAGATTCCTAACCTTTTGGAGGTTGGAAAATACCCCATTCTTAACTTTAATGACAATCTCTTGGGTTGGAAATAACAGATTTCACTTCCATCTCTTGGGTTGGAAATGTTTATGTAGGGGTCGCCTAGCAACATTGCCGTAGATCCCCATAATTAAGTACCTAGGCTAAACAAATTTTAAGACAGCTGTCAAACTATTAATAAAATTAAAGGTTATAATTCATTGATTTATTTTGAAAATTATTGATTTAAAATGAGGATGATTGTGAATAAAATAGTATACATAACCTAGGTGGGAGTTTCATAACAGCCTCGCGCATTATCTCATATCGAGGCTTCGCCTCTCGGTAATATTCATAAACCCTCGGCTGTAATGAAACATCTCCCACCTCGGATGTAATATACTATATCTTCCTTCAACTGAATTTAACATTGACGTATTTTTGACATTGCAAAATCATTAAAAATTACCGTTTTCTCTGGAAATAATTCAGATAATAAATACAAATATACGATATGAGTGACACTACAAAAGAAACCATTACTGCAATCCATAATACTAGATTAAATGGAAAAAATGGTACTAGTAATCCAGATTTTAACAACGGGGCTGGAGCAAGGCATGTAACCCCAGTCCTACCATATGGTACTGTCAAATCCAGAAACTGGTATTCGTGGTACCACGAATATAAAGCGCCAAAACCTAAATCTGCATAATCCATAACTAGGTTTCCAACGATACCATTTCCAGTCCAGTTATCGAAGATTTCTCCCCATACATATTCGTCATCAACAATAAACGACGCAGTAGCGTTATGTTTTGCCGTAAACTCTATTATTATTCTCATATCTGTTCCATCACCATCAGAAACATTATCTCCAATAATGACATATGGTTTGTAATTCAAAGTAGCCATTTGGAAAACACGTCCCTCTAGATTGGTCAATTTGTCAGGGTACAAATTATTGTTCCAAGCAAATGTTTCATTGTTTGAGTACCAAATATCTAATAAAACTGTGTCATCGTTGCCTTTTATACCAACAAATTTATTTGTAATCAATTTAAAAATTGAATTACAATTTTGCCCAATGTGTGAAATATTGTTGGTAGATTCAGGAATTATTATCAAGAGATTTGGTACAAAATGCAAGTCTGAATGTTTTGGTAATTCTTCTAAATCAGTTTTGTTAGTATGTTCGTTTGGAAAAATTAGATATTTTCGTTCATTAAAACGTTGTGTTTGTATTTTCATTTCTTGTTCTAAATTTTGTATAACAAGTCCCGGATTATTTACTTGTATTATAATATCTTGACATCCATATCCTAATAAATGTTGAATGCTGAAATTTTCTTCTGATATTTTTACGTTAACGACTGGTAATATTCCTTCATAATTAATAGTAGTAGTTTGGTAAAAAATAAACGCGCAATATGATTCATTTAAATAATTATTAATTATAATATTTGCAAGTATATTTAAATGTATTAAAAAGCACATTTTTGTGAATTGTACTTCTTTCTATAATTTTTCTGAAGGACAATATCCTTTTATAATAAAAATAAAAACTAACTACAAAATTATTAAAATTTGCTTTGATGTTGATGGTAAATAAAAATTACTGACTAAATATGATTTTTAAACGTATTATTTTGTTAATTATGTTTACATTATTTTGTATGAACCTTTGAAAATTGAATTTAAAATTAAAATTTGAACTATTACATTGTGGATATAGTAATTACATATATGTAATAACTATTTCGTGTTCGTAGGTCATGACAAAGATATTTGGATAATTGATATTAAATTTTTAATTATTTTATGTATTTTGTTCTGTATTTAAAATTCAAAAGAATTTATTAAAATTGTATTATTAATATGAGACTAAATTATACTATTAATAGATTTTTTTTAAGTGTATTGAAAACTACATAACTATATGTATATCAAATAAGTTTCGATTTTCGTAGAAATAATTTTTCAAAGTTTATGTAATGTTAATTTTTTTTTGTCTACCTACGTCATAATTTCATTATACTGGCTCGCATTACGAACGCACTTTTATAAAAAAAAGTGCTTTTATGCACTACACTCCTCATAAGAATATAATGTAAAAGCGTGCTTCATAAAAGCGATTTTATTATAAAAATATACTCGTAGTATGGGGCATTGTCTCTCTCTCTGTTGACCCATCTGCCAATGGAAGCATTGCACAAAGTGAGAGAGATAGTAAAAAATGAAATGTTTTCAAAGCGCAGTTGTTTTCCTGCGCATAGAGATGATAAAATGAAATAGTTGTCAGTTTTAAATTCAAAAAGCTTGGTATGAAATCAGATTCCTTAAAATGTTTACAACAGACAAATGCGAATTACTTTACTTCTGTATTAATTTTTAATGAAATTAATAACTTTTTTCTCATTTCTGGGTTCTTCGGAAATCTATGATACGATAATAATTGGGATGACGCATTACAAGAAGCTACGGAACAATATTTTCGAAATAATTTGTGTTTCTTAACACATTTTACTTCTATTTGTTCCATAGTTTTGAGATATTTTTTGAACTTATAACATTTCAATAACGCTTCACAAACTAAGCACAAGCACATTCATTACATGACAGATAATCCATTGTTGCCAGTTGCGTTTATTATTAAATTTTACTATTGTTTAAAACTTAATTTTGACACAAAATTCATTTTTCTTTATTGGATATGTCATATTTAAATTCAAAATTACAATAATTTATTTGTTTTGGCATTATTAGAATAAGTTTTAATTAATACAATCTGATTTAATTATATATCAATTATGTGGCAACAGAGCATCATCTCTACAAAGCTTTACAAAAATATCGCTAGATGACAGACTTAATATGACGTCAGAGCTTGCGGACACTCATGTGACGAAGCGAATTAGCCAATCCGAACTTGGGGAGAAACTGTCACATCGAAGGTCAGAGAGCTGGGCAGCTTTCCAAATTCAAGAGAACCGTAAGTTAAGAGTGTAGTGTGTTTTGGAAGAATGAGTTTTGATGGAGTAAAAAATTGAAATTAAATTTTAAAAATTAACAAAACTATTTATAATTACAACATTAATGTCAAGCCCCCTCTGAGACTAAGGTTATTAGTTTTGGAACGATTTTGAGTAATTTCGTACTCTGTAGTAGAGTTTTGGAACGCAACCCTGAAGTTTGTTTTTTGTTTTGGTAGCGTGTTCAGAGGTTATGAGTTTTGTTTTCATAGTTTGGCAGTTTTCATATTGAAGTTTTTAGTGCGTATTGAGTTATTTTATATTTTTTTGCCAAACTATGAAAACAAAACGCATAATACGCTATAAACCAAAACAAACTTCAAATCTCCGTCCTTCAATCTGACAGATTCTCCCCAAGTTCTGATTGGCTAATTCGCTTCGTCACGTGAGTGTCCGCAAACTATTACGAAAGCGTAGAAGGGCCAAGGGTAAAAATATTATTTAAAATAAAATGTTTTGAAGTCTGTGTAATAACAAATATTACCACTTTTTTATTGGTACTATCACTTTTTTAACTTGAATTACGATTTTCTTAACTGCTACTACCAATTTTAGCACTTTTTTAACTGGTAACTAGTATTACCACTTTTTTAACTGGTACTACCACTTTTTAACCTGTATTACCGCTTTCTTAACTGGTACTACCATTTTTTAAATGCTATTAGGACCTTTTTAACTGATACTACCACTTTTTAAAATGGTACTATTAGTTATTAGTTACAAAAGTGGTAATACCGGTTAAAAAATGGTAATGCCAGTTAAAAAAGTGGTAATAGCAGTTAAAAAGTGGTAGTACCAGTTAAAAAAGTGGTAATACTAGTTATAAAAATTGTAATACTAGTTATAATACAGATTTCTTTTTTTTACTTTTGGCCCTTCTACGCTTCCGTAGCCGTCTGTCTACAAATAAATATGAACTGGAGATTTCTACACTGTTGCCAATTTCGTTGGTCATGTTGAAAACACTAAGTTATGAAAAAGCGGCAACACTACAGGGCAATGGACACCCTGGGAAGGGAGAAAGTTGAGCATCAATCCATATTTATTTAACGATAAGTATAATAGTGTGTTAAGAAAAGTAACTCGGAGTAGGCTCTGAACAAAGAAACGTATGTCTAAATATAAGTATTTAATTAAATGTCAATTTGAGATGAGATATTGTCAAAATTGTAATCTAAAGAAATCAATAAAGCTTTTCTTTTTGAATCTTATTTTAGAAATGGAAATAAATAAGAAAACGGGGAAGGGCAATATTCTTTTACTGCCTGTTACACTGAATTTCAGGAAAATTACATTTCAGGTTCAATTTTGACAATTTGACTTGAATTGAATACTGATTAGACATTTTCTCTTTTCATAGCTTACTCTTAGTTAGTTTTTTTCTTGAACACACTGTATTATTAATTTAGAACATTTCATTACACATTTGTAAATGTCCCGCATTTCGATAACACTCTGTATATATGCTGATGCAGTCTGCAAAGTGCTTTATAAAATATGCTTACTGCAATTTTAATATCAGCTAGTTTTTTTTTTAAATCGTTTGTTGAATAAAATGGAAAAACATAATTTGAAATATATATTTTTAGATCAAGGGCAATGTTTATAAATTATAATATAATACATATTTTAAAAGAAAAGGAATCAAAGTTAAATATTAACATAATAGTATAAAGGTATAATAAATATATTTCAATTTTCTTAGACTTATCGTACATATGCACGCTATTTAAAAATAATTGATTATTTTTCTATACAATGAACAATGTTCCAGAAATATAATTTTCAACTCTATTCTGAATATCTTAACACATGGATCATATCAAGGCCAGTATCAATGCGCATATGTGCATTTTGCTATTTACTGGCCCCGTAGTAGGTAGATGATTTCATCTAGACGTAGTGCAGTTACCGTTGTTTTGCTTTTAATTTAACAATAACAATATTACTGCTATTATTTTTGTGAAAAGCTGGAGAAATGTAACAAATTTATTTGTAAGTATATTATTGTGTATATGTATTTTTAAATATATATATTATGGTAATTATTTATACTAACATACGTTTTTAAATACCTATGTAGGTTTACTAACAACATTATTATTTTAGTTTATTAAAAATAAAAATTAATGCCATAACGTATTTATACCTTCACAGATTTAAGGGGAATACCCTAAATTCAGAAAGAAACAATGATGACGTCAATGTGTGAAATATTATGAAATTATTACATACGCCAAATTTTTATATCACAACAAAATGTCTGAAGAAGAACATTGTGATATTTTGAAGTTAATTTCTTCGGGAAATACGAAGAAAATAAAAAAAATCCTTAAAGAAAATTTGAAAAATGATGCAAAACTTGGAATTTACTTATTAAATTATGCTATAAAGCAAAATAATATGACTATTATTAAAATATTAATCAACAATGAAATAGATGTAAACGAAAGTGAAGATTACGACAATGAATCAGAAACTAAAGGATATACAGCTTTACACACCGCAGTGCAAAATGAGAATTATGCTATAGTCGAATATTTATTAAAATTGAATGCCAATGTGGATACTTTCGGACAATTACCATTCACACCTTTGCATTTAGCTGCAGAACTGGGAAACGAGAAAATATGTGAATTATTATTATCATACAACGCTGATGTGCATTGTAGAACAGAAATCGATGGATACACACCTCTTCACAACGCAGCATGGAAGGGTCATCTGTCTATTTGCCACATTTTACTTGACAATAATGCCGATGTTAATGCCCAAATGAACAATAATAATTATACACCATTATATATAGCTATAAAAAATCGATTTACTAATATATGTAATTTTTTGATTAGCAGATCAGCTGATGTAAATTTAGAAACTTCAATCGGTTTTACTCCTTTACATCGAGCTTGTAAACTAGGTTATGAAGAAATCTGCGAAATGCTGATTCAAGCCGGGGCAAGACTATCATGCACAGACACGCGGGGGATAACTTTGCTGCATAGTACAGTTCACTCAAATAATATTAATATTTTTAGGATGGTACTCGAAAGTAAACCTGAACTACTGCATGTAAAAACAAATAAGGGTTATACTCCTTTACTTTCTGCTGCTTATTGTAATAGTATACCATTGTGTAAATATCTCATATCAAAAGGCGCGAAAATAACAGATGCCACTACTAAAAAAGACTCAGCGTTACATCTAGCAGTACATAATAACAATTATGAACTATGCGAGTACTTTATTTCCAAAGGAGCCAATGTTAATCATAAAAACTGTCATAATTTTATTCCTTTAACTCGAGCAATTACTTTAAAACTTATTAATATTTGTAAACTGCTACTAGAAAATAAGGCTGATGTAAATTGGAAATGTTCTTACGGGCGGTATCCTTTGCATATTATCGCTAAACTCGGTGAAAAAGAAATATGTCAATTATTAATAGATTACAAAGCAGATATAAATGCTCGAGATAATGAAAATGAAACTCCGTTATTTGTAGCTGTACGATATGGCAAACAGCAAATAGTGGAAACTTTATTAGAAAATGGTGCTAATCCATTATTAAAAAATAAGCATGGTGAGACCGTTCGAGATATTTGTAAAAATGAAAATTTGTTGCCAATTTTAGATTCATTTATATCTAAAGAATTTAATAATAACACACCAAAAAGAAAACTTTCTGTTTCTGTGACGGCAACAAATTTAAATAGTCAGATTTGTGCATCACCATCAAATAGAAATTTATTTTATCCTTTTTAATTATATACTATATCATTTTTTATAATTTATAGATATAAGATTTATGAGTCAAACAATACAAGATAATAATATATTTATATAATTATATTCTGATATGTTAAATATACGAGTACCATAGATTGTATGAAGGAAAGAACAAATTTACTTCCATAGTAATATCTATTAATACCTAGGATTGTATATATGAATATCATAACTACCGCAGATGTCGATTTGAAGATATCTAAGGCTTGTTATGATTCATAACATCAGTGGTTTGTTCAATAGTGTATTGGTTTCAGAAAATGATGTTGTTATTAATAAATATTATTTTTTGAAATTCTTTTATTAATGCTACTTTCTGAATTCTATGATAAACAGAACATTTATTTACGAAAAATACATGTAACGTTATCTGTATGTATTAATAAAAGCCTTTTACACTCATTTTGTTGACTGTTGTTAATTAATAATAATAATAATAATAGTATTTTATTCTATTGATAAGTACATAACAGGTATAGAATACGTTAAAAATACAAAGGTAATAAAAAATTACAAAAGCCAGAGTGTTCTTTATTTCTGATCTGAAAACGAGAGAAAATTACCATGGCATAAATTCATCCATTGTAGAAAAGATTTTTGCCTCAAAAATGTTTTTAATAATTTTTTAAATGTATTTTTACTATTTTCGAGAAGTTTATTAAAAATAGTTGACCTTGCACTGAAATTTGATCTAAAGTTGTATGTTAATTTTTTGGTATATAAAAACATTTGTTTTTTGTATAATATTGGATCAATGCAAATCTGATTTTTTTTAAATTGCATTTGTTAAAAATAATTGTACAGCTTTCATAAATATATAGAGATGTAACGGTTAAACTTTAAATTGTAAGAAAAAAAAATTGCACAATTGCAAATTTAATTGACAGATGTCAGTGTCAAATGCAAAACCAAAGTTGAAAGTATAGGGTCAGAAAGTTATGTGTGAATGTGATGGAGTGTCCCTCCAAAGAGAAGAAGATGGAAGGACTGTGTAGCAGAAGATTTGAGAGAGGAAGAATTGTGTCAAAAAGATGCGTTGGACAGGAATGATTAAAAGAGAAGAGTAAGAAACAGCGACCCCTAATAAAATAGGGAAAGGAACTTTCGGTATAGAATTTGTAAAAAATAGTGTGTTCGTGTTACAATTTTATAGGATATACAGAATCTTTTTCAAGGAACTTTTGGTATGGGATATATACAAAATACATCGAATTGACGGAAGGTTTTGTGCTGGCCACAACAGATTTTTTATTATTATGTTGGCTAAATTTATTCAACTTGGGGGAGTCTACACTCATTGAACGCATGCGCAGTGTGTCACACTACTATAGCCTCGTGCGTCTTGCTAGATATTGGTTAATTCGTAAATTGTTAATTCGATTACCGCTTTATTAAAAATAAGCATAACAGTAGTAATTTAATAAATCCTGTTTTTAAGATTTTAATAATGATTTTTTATTCAATTTAAGATATTTAATTGAAAATTAAAAGCTAATAAAAAATTATCGAAAATATCTCGCCGAAAATGTAAATTTAATCAAGATTTAGAAGCTAAGAACGAAATGTTGAAGAGAACGAAATGTTCAGTTAGAAGTAATGCAAAACATGAATAAATAAATATATTTTTCTACTCCCGTGCGTGAAGTGAGTACTTCACGTATCAATTTTTATGTGTGAAGTTTGAATTTTTGCACCAGTGCGTGAAGTGTTACTTCACGCACAGTGTGCGTGAAGTAACATTTCACGCACCGTTCATTATTTTAAATATTACAAACTGAATTGTATTTTAATAAAACAAAGCTGTAAAACACACGTAACGTTGATAACCATGGTTACACAAGTCGATAATACAGAGGCTTTACCGTAAAAGAATGACAATTTGAAGAAAAAATATATTTTATTGCAAAGGTCGTAGAAAAAGTATAGTATGTAACACGTGTGTGAAGCCTATTTTACATTCGGGTGGTTTGCAACACTCGCCTTTGGCTCGTGTCGTAATCTCCACCCTCATGTAAAAATTTTAGCTTCACACACTTGCCACATAATATACTATTTTTGTAGTTTGCATTATAATGAATAAAATATTTATAAATTAACAAATTCGGATCAATATTATTGAATTATGGCATGTATAACATTACTGTGAAAATTGAAAAATCAATATTCGACTGTGTTAGGATGGAGGTAGATACAGGAAAGTAAGAATTCTTCGGACTTGCAGTCAATTAATAAAATTTATTCACGCCGACGTTTCGACTATACAATAGTCTTCTTCAGGGCTAGAATGGTCTATCCACATGTGGTTTCCGTTTTTCGACTAGACCATTCTAGCCCTGAAGAAGACTATTGTATAGTCGAAACGTCGGCGTGAATAAATTTTATTAATTGACTGCAAGTCCGAAGAATTCTTACTTTCCTGTATCTACCTCCATTACTGTGAAAAGTTCAACTGACACACAATTTTGATTTATATTGGAAGTAAATTTATTTGTTCATAAAATTGGGCAAAACGTTTGTAAATGCGTAATAAATAAATACATGTTAAAGTGTTTTTCATTTATTTTAAGCGAGATATAATTTTAAAAAAATTACAAGTTTTAAATTTTACTGATGCTACGTATGCTTTTTCGATTATATTACAATTATCCATGCGTTAAACAGGGATACACTGAAGCTGAAATGGAATTAAACTTCTTTGACGTAAGAAAATAGCAGATGCGCTTGAGAGCTGACCATTTTTGCATGCATATGTAATTTAAATTCGTGAAACCAAACTTTGTCAATAATAAAAATATTTTATCTGTTACGTGTAAGATTGTAAGAGTCCTGAATATTAAAAATTACATCAAAAAATGGTTAAATAGCACTTAATTCTGTCGATTTTATTTGACAGATGACAAGTGTTTTTTTTTTTGCTTCTGTGAACTAGGTTAGCATTCTGACCAATCAAAGGGCAGAATTTAGATCCATATCTAAACCAACGCTATTTTCTGACGTAAAATTAAGTATGTATATGTTTATTAAAAAACTTGTTAGAATAGGGCTGTTGCAAGTACTAAATTTTAAATTTAGTGTTCTTTAAAGAACCTCAAATTTGAAAATGTCACGAAATATTCATTAAATATTGAAATTTGTGTAATATTTTAAAAAAGTCACGTGATCTGAAAAAGTATGTGACGTCAGAGTGCATACAGTTAACATATGACAAACTATATCCTACTTTTATTTATATAAATAAACTGTTTTCTTATCGGTTATGAATGACATGCTGTATGTACTCCGTCGATACAGGAGTGGGGGTTTGTTTTTCATTACTATTTCTGGTGCCAATATTTTTATTTAATTATTTGCGAAAATAGCAATAATTTTTTATTATTATTTTTATTACTATGAAAAATATTGCATAAACTTTCATTTAAAATACTTTTTAAGAAATATGAACAAGGCTCATTTTTTTTTTTTTGAAACTAAAAACAGTGAAATTTAATGTTTCTAAATTTGTAAATATATTAACAGATAATAATATATCAGCTGATAAATCATTTATGATCCGATCTCTATTTAGCTTCTATGTATAGCTTGTTGCAAGATATTTGCAAACGTACCGGCTTCGACTTACGCAGCGGCTGGCTTGAGGAGTAATAGAACAGGGTTGTAACAAAATATTTAAAATCCGGCACACGAAATATTTGTGTGGAATTTAATGTTTCATTTAAATTTTAAGAAATACAGAACAAAGAATATAAACAAAATATTATCAACACATACCTTTATTTAATAGAATTCGCTCAAATAATTCATTTGCATGTAGGACAATTATTAATATTAACAAAAATATATAAATATTACAAAGTATGCTTTCGTCACTATTACCATCATTACTTGCATTACTGCATGTATTACAAAATCATTTACAATCAGGGTTGGCATGAAGTATAAAATAATTATGTTTTAAACAGTAAGTCATGTTCAGCCCAGCCCGATTCACAAAAAAGTTTAAGCTAATCCTCATTTTTGGATTAGTGAATTCTATTCTATTCCGGTATTTAAAATTTAATTTTTATGATATTATCATTAAAGGTAAATACGAGGAATATATTAGACTATATTTTAAGATATAAACTGTCAAAATTAGAGTAGAATTCGCTAATCCAAAAATGAGAATTAGCTTAAACTTTTTTGTGAATCGGGCTGGTTATATATATATTTTAAACATGATTCTTAAATATGTGTTTAAAACTGGTTTTTATTTAGGTACAAATTCAAATGATTACATTGTTAATATAATTATCTTAGTAAAGTTTTATTTATAAATTATGTGGAGGAAATAATACAAAAAAAATACACTTTTTAGTTTTAAGTACCGCTACATCGTTTTCACAAATTTTGATAATCCTCCCCTGACGTATAGGAACATAAATACCCTGCTGTTATGCGGTTTACCGCGACCGCGTCATTACGAAGACAGGTACATTTGCAAATATCTTGAAACGTGAGGGAAGAGGAAATGTACGTTCCAAGACATATTAAATAAAATAATTTCGAGTATTTTTTTGCATTATTCTATTATTCGTTAATATAATCCCTGATCACATAACTAACTAATGTGATCAGGGGTATTCATTATTTCTTTGACTTGAATTCCATTATAAATAGTGGAATATCCACCCAAATATTCTTTGGCGATTCACGGGTTGCACACAATTATCCTGCGCACACAGAAATTGCGCAGTGCGCACACCAGCAGCGATCCATCCTGCCTTCAACCACCTACTGTTTGGAGAAAGAGAAGTAGAAAACTTAGTTATAAATAGTCCTGTTTATTTTTAAAATGGGTAAAACATCAAAAGATAAACGAGATATATATTATAGAAAAGCAAAACAAGAAGGTTGGCGAGCTAGAAGCGCATTTAAATTGATTCAACTTGATTATCAATTCGGATTATTTCCAGGTTTACAACTATAACCTCACTATTTATACATGTTTTTAATATTTATCTTTTTAGGTGTTAAACGTGCAGTAGATTTATGTGCCGCACCTGGTAGTTGGAGCCAAGTTTTATCTCGCAACCTTTATTTAAAAAATAAAACTGAACAACCAGATGCAGAAAATGATGTTAAAATAGTTGCAGTAGATCTGCAACCCATGGCTCCTTTACCGGGTGTTGTGCAAATACAAGGAGATATAACCAAAATCGAAACTGCTCAAGAGATTATTTCTCATTTTGAGGGGTTGCCTGCCGACTTGGTAGTTTGTGATGGCGCACCAGATGGTATAATTGATATTAGACTATTATTATTTATACATAAAAATCACGCTTTTCCCACTTAGTAACCGTATACATATATTATATTCCTCATTCCTAACAAATTAAAGTATCCGATTTTCGGTAGCGAAATATCGCATCCGGACCACAATAATAGTTACGCAACAATCATCGTTCGCCACACATTCCTGTCTAAACACACTTCATTCGTCTCGTTCACATTCATCATCGCATTCATACATAAGAGCTCAGCTACCTAGATATACAAACTCAGTCACCTGCTCCAGTTTCACTCCATCCTGCAACACATGGCTCTGTCACCAGTTCACTCCTTTCAAATACTAATACCTTGAATTTATCAACATTCAACACTAAATTCATACTTCCAACTGTGAGCCCAATCTCATATTAATTCTTCCGGTTAACATTTTCAACAAACAAATTATAAAATGGTGAGAAATTTCTACAAATTGTTTTACGACTAGTTTAAAATATAGATTTTAAACTTACTAAAACGGAATATGTTATTCAAGTATTCCGCCATTTAATATTGGATTACGTCGCCTTTATAGTAATACTAGCTCTAATTCTATTAGACATTGTATCCCTAAACCTTGCACATTTTCCTGTGAATATTGTCCCATATTATGTCTTGTAAGGTAGATTTTATTGTAAGCACTGGATTTTTACGAAATTGCTTTTCATTATGCCAAAATTAGGGTCTCGGTAGAAGCTAAATCGAAACTAGAAGATAACCTTTATTGGTCGAACTATTATAACTAGCCGAAAGAATATTGGTAGAAATTTCTAACTATTTGTGTACATTTTATAATTTGTTGAAAATGTAAAGCGGCCGAATTATGAGTTTGGGCTCGTACATAGAGTATTATTCACATTAAAATTTCTATTACAGTTACAGGAATGCACGATTTAGATATCTACGTTCAGGGTCAGCTTATATTAAGCGCCTTACACATTACAGCAAATGTTTTAAAACGAGGGGGAGCATTTGTAGCAAAAATATTTCGAGGAAAAGATGTATGGTTTTTAACTTCTCAACTTTTCGCTTTATTTGGAGATGTCGTAGTATATAAACCAGCTAGTTCGAGAAACTCCAGTATTGGTAATTTATAGTTAGCCGTCTATGATTCGTGAAGTTATTTTTCAATCTTATTTTAGAAGCTTTTGTTGTTTGTCTAAATTATCGACCACCAGAAGGGTTTGATCCTACTTTAATAACACCATTTCTGGACTACTCTTTTCATGAGACTATTGATTATAGTTCACTTACTGGAATTAATAGGAAAATAATTCCGTTTATAGTTAGTGGAGATTTGAGTGGATTCGACTTTGATTCTGATACAACAATTCCTCTCAAGGTATTTTACTTTCTTTTATAGGAATGGGGTATTCTACTATATTAGAATTATAGACAAAGAACCAATTAATATTTGTAGATTACACTAAAAATAAAACAAATATGTATTTGTAAATCTCATATAATTTAGCGCGTATTGTTTGGGTAATAGTTTCCTGATGTTTCTTACAATTGACGTCACCAGCTAATATTTAGTTTGATTTATTCTTTTCTACTAATTTTTAAGCAAATTGTAGTAAACCTGATATTATTTTATAGTTCGCGAAAAATCTAGCATTAATGTTTTAAATATTATTCAATAAATTTTTCTTTTTCCGCCTTTTTATTATTTGTTGCTAGTGTTTTGTTCATTTAACTTTGATAAAGTTGGAACAAACCCATATATTGAGTGACGTCGTGAATTTAATTTCATTACACATTTTATGCGTAGTTCAGAAAATTGTATAGAAAGGAATGAAGATTATTGATTACTGGATGACATTGATATGACATCATTTCTAGCTGACTCGTTCGCCATATTGGAGCCCAAATGAACGCAGTAAATTATGAAATAAAACTGGATTTTATGTAGTAACTATTTTCTCATAATTAAAAATAACTTTACGAGTGGTATTTGCGATGTTGTACTAAGGCTCGATGATATAATTCAAGCTTAATTTTGAGTTAAGTTTAGTTGTGATAGCTGTAAAATTTAATTGAATTTTCTGGAGCTCGACTAACGATTGTAAATAGTTCAAAGTTAAATCAGTTTTCTTTTTGGGTAGGTAATTTTTTTGCAATTTACCTTTTTTTCTTGGAAATATATAAAGATTATGATTTAGTATACCAGGGTAGGATTAAAGTATTTTCGGGGCTGAGGCGCTAACAATTTTCTGGCCCCTAGAATGAAACATATGACCCCAAAAATATAATTTATTTCATAAATTAAACAGAAAAACAATTACAACAGAAATAAACTCATAAAGTAAATAAAATACAACTCTAAAAAAATAAAAACTCGACAAAATGGTGCCGTAGCCGGGCCCTGAGGTGCGCCTCATGGTTAATCCGGCACTGTATTATATCAAAATATTCCAATAAAACAGAAGAAAGGGTATGGTTTGTTAAGTTTTTTGAGATTACAGAAAAAATATAAATAAATAAATATATCATCACGGCATATTACCCATTTCTGGGTGTGCCAGTATCTACAACACATGTAGACATCGGGAATGATGACGATATATTTTACCGTGTGGGCGCTTAGCAGGCGTCACCTCACGGGCACTCATAGCTGGTGTGGAGAGTGCACCACAGGGGTCACTTTTGTGCCATTTAAAATTGGAAATATTTGGCGTCTGTCGGGATCGAACCCGGTTCTCCCAGGTTCGCGACCAGACACTCAGGCACGCGGCCACGGGACCCCATGAAAAAATATGTGAATTGTATAAGTAATAAAATCAATTAAAATATTTACTTGTAAAAATTAAAACCATTTTTTAACTGATTTGCACAATTTCGGGCAGAACAACCCGTCATTGTAGATAATTTCTTTGACTGCTGTAACACTGATTTTGAATTATTGAAGTGCGCTCCAAAATGGCGGATGAGTCAGCTGTTCTAAATTTTAAATTTCTGAAGATATATCTCGCTTAAATTAAATATGAAACTTATAATATTTGTGATTCAGAAAAAAAAAGAATAGAATACCCCATTCTTACATTTATATAATAAAATATTTTTCATACATATTACTTTAGCTTGACGGAGAATATGGATACAAACCTCCCGTCCAACCGCCAATAAATCCGCCGTACAAAAAAGCAATTGAAATGCGAAATAAGAAAGCAGATACAGATAAAGATGACGAATCAGAAGAGGCTGATATATCTTCGCTACGACTAACTGATAAAGACGACGAATCAGAAGATGCTGATATATCTTCTTTACGACCAAGTGATAAAGACGACGGATCAGAAGAGGTTGATATATCTTCTTTACGACCAAGTGATAAAGACGACGGATCAGAAGCGGTTGATATATCTTTTTTACGACCAAGTGATAATGGCGACGGATCAGAAGATGTTGATATATCTTCTTTACGACTAACTGATGCATAGTACAATTTTATTTAAGCAAAAGTTCTTTTGTTCTTTCTAAATGATACTCGGGCAGACATGTGACTTTATCGACGTTGAAATGCTTCAAATCAGCTGATTAAGTGCACATATCACAATTTTATTTTGTTATTTGTTCTTTGTACATTTTTTTTGAAAATAGAAACTTTTAAATAATCAATAAAATTCCAATAGGTTTGAAGGGAAATTTAAAAAACAATGGCGATAAGAAACAATTTCTTGAACTTGCAGTTAATAATAAAATGTATCCACGCCGACATTTCTGAAGAAGACTATTGTGTAGTTGAAACTTCGATGTGAATAAATTTTATTATTGACTGCAAGTCCAAGAAATTGTTTGTTGCAGTTTCTATCTCAAAGCAGTCGAACATCGTTTTTCTCAAGTTAAAAAACAATCATTACATGTTTTTAACTTCATATATATGAGGTGTTTTCAGCTGATTTAAACACTTCAAGGTTGCAAAGTCACCTGGCACCCCAAACCCACTGAAGAATTTTTTTATTTTTTAATTATAAGAATTTTTTTATTTTTTGTTACTTTTATTATAGAAATAAGTAATAATAAATTTGTTTATACAATAGCAAATTGATCATATAGTAATTCCCTAACTTTATAATATTCTTCCGATAAACATCCTTCCAGTATTACTTTTCCGGCTTCCAGCTGCAAAAAATGCACAAATAAATATCAATTAAAAATTAAAATCATATACCTATTAACTAATATATTGCGGATCCTTTGCTTTTCTTGAAAGAAACACTGTGAAATGGAAGTATCATTTCTGCATAAGTCTATCTCACACAAACACCCAACCGCGAATTATGCGCATGCTTGGAAACCTTGACTACTATTGGCTAACAGGGAAATCATGATCACTTTTTGCGAATCACAGAGTTCTGTTTTAATTAACGACTAGCTGGAGAAATATTAAATATAAATTTGAGAAATTAAACAATGTACCTATTATTTATTTTGAATGTAAATTCTTGAATATAAATATTAGTAATAATAAAAACTATTGATATATTCTAGTGCTAAATTTGAATTAAACAATTTACTTTGTTGTACTGTAAAAATAATAGGAATACAATCTGGTCAGGATTAATTTATTTAGGTGACAATAAATTACTGTATGAAACACAAAGCAAATCCTTTCGAAGTGCAACTACAAACAGAAATGAAATCAAACGTCAAAGTCAAACCATGTGCTCGCTGCATCATCAGGGCAGCGTTCCAAAACCAGGAATACCGAGTTTTGGCGTAGAGTATGAAGTGTTGTGTTTTGGAACGAATGAGAGTTTTGTTGAAGTAAAAAATTGAAACTAAATTAAAAATAATTTTATAAAACTAACAAAACTACTTATAATTACAACATTAATGTCAAGCCCGTAATAAAAGCGCTTTTATGGAGCACTCTCAATATAATGTGAAAGTACGCTCCATAAAAGCGCTTTTATTATAATAGTATGCTCGTAATACACGCCAACGTATTTACTAATGTTTATTTTCAACCAAAAGCATGTTTTCTTCCTCAAGAAGGCAAATTACTTTCATATGTTGAGAATCGTGAGCAACTACATTTGAAAACATTGTGGATTTTGGAACGCAGCCCAGCCAGCGACACTGTCAGCGTTAGCCAATAGTAGTCAAGATTTCCGAGCATACGCATAATTGCCGGTTGGATGTTTGTGAGAGATAGACTTATGCAAAAATGATATTTCCATTTCACAGTGTTTCCTTCACCTACTCTTAAGGGAAAGATACGAGCATTAGCAATATATTAGTTAATAGGTATATGATTAAAATTAATAATATTACCCTTCGCACTGCAAGAGTGCCATTGCAACACCATAAAACTCCCCCAGAAAATTCAGACGGAATATTACTCTTCGTCAGAATTTGTTTGAAATCAGATAATTTCAATTCATTAACAAAAGCTGTATCATGGTTGCTTAAACCAGTAATCGGCAATGGTTCCAATGTGAAAACCTTCTCATTATTATCAGTATCCATCGGTTGTACATCTTGCCCACTTTCCCTTACTGCAATTTGTCCATCTAACCAAGCAAGCTCCGCATCTCTTCCTTTTTGAAATTGTAGCTGAGAGACTAACGCATCTGTTAATCTAACTTGGTAGATGTGGGTCTCTGTTGTTACGTCCACAGTTTCATGTCTTGTGGGGGCGAAAGCCCTAGCGCCTACCTGTTCGCGACAGTGAGAGGCGATAGCAGCTGCAGCTTCAGACGTCCCACGGACTGCAATTACTCTTCTTGGTCGTAACTGCGATAAGATTTTCAGCAAGGATTCACCATCTGAACGGCCTTCGAAGTCGATGTATTGTATGTGAGCGTTTACTTGCACTGCGCGTTGAGAACTCACGCATTTTGTAGGAATTTCAGTGATGTCTGCTGGTATTTCTTCTTCCTGCATTTGAAGATTTTCTTTGTTGTCTTCTTCGGGGGCTTCGGCAAGTTTGTAGTCTTCTGGACGGATTATTTCGCCGTATTCATCGCATTTGATTTTGTCTTCGTGGAAGGGGAACATGGGATGTTGCTTCTTTATGGATTTGAAGAAACCAGTGGATAGCTTTCCTTCTTGTTTTACGACGATGTCGTGGCGACCGATTATGCTCATTTCTAGTTCGTCATCTGATTCGGAACTCAGCGCTGCTTCTTCGCTATAATAATATTGAAGATTTATATTAAAAAAATATGTGTAGATCGCATATTTTAAAGGGTGCTTTTGTAGTCAAAATAGTGAAGTAAGTAGAACTTTAACTGTAACGGTAGATAAAATAATGGGGCCCTCCACTACTTTTTTTTTCGTGCCTAAATGTCCGCCGGCGGAATTATCACGATTATAATAACATCCGCCGATAAGCCTAATATACAGTGTGTCACATTTAGAAGTGCCACCATTGGGATCTTGAGAACTATAAGAGATACAATGTCGGTTAAATGGAACTTTTTGTGCGCCTTTGGAAGGCCATCTCAGATGTGCTTTTGTTTTTCCAAAAAATTCTCATAGGCCACTAGATAATGACGAAAAACTGAATATTGTTGATTTTTTCTTTCTCAAATAACTTCTAAACTATTAGTAATTAAGAAAAACATTTCAAATATAAAAGATAGATATTTTTATTAACTAACCAGTGGCGTACAAAATAAATTTTTATATCCGTAAATTTTCGAGATATAACACAAACTTATATTTTTTTAAATGGAACCCGTATCTGATTTTAGTCTCAAAAAAATCAATATTTTTTTCTCTTTTCAATGATGTAAGGGTTATTATGTTTTATATTTGTTTTGCTCCTAAAATTTAATTTTTCTCTTTATTTTCCTGAATTTTCTTATTATTTCCCAAAAAAACATTATTATTTTTATTAATTATATTGTATTTGATCAAAATAATTTTTTATGCCTTTATTACTTAATATTTTCATCTAGACTCATAATTACAAATTACACTATGATGAGCCAAGGGCGACCTGATACAAAATATTATAAAAATTAATTTGATACGAATTTTCAGCAAAATTTTCTAACAAAATAAATTATTGAAATACAAGGAGTATTTCCAAATACAAATCTACCAATATTTTCAAAATAATTGTAAATTGAATACAAAATAAGGAAAAAATAATAATTTTGAAGGCAAAACAAATATAAAACATAATAACCCTTACATCGTTGAAAAGAGAAAAAAATATTAATTTTTTTGAGTCTAAAATCAGATATGAGTTCCATTTAAAAAAAATATAAGTTTGTGTTATATCTCAAAAATTTATGGATATAAAAATTTATTCCGTACGCCACTGGTTAGTTAATAAAAATATCTATCTTTTATATTTGAAACTTTTTTCTCAATTATTAATAGTTTAGAAGTTATTTGAAAAAGAAAAAATCAACAATATTTAGTTTTTCGTCATTATCTAGTGCCCTATGAGAATTTTTGGAAAAATAAAAGCACATCTGAGATGGCCTCCCAAAGGCGCATAAAAAGTTCCATTTAACCGACATCGTATCTCTTATAGTTCTCGAGATCCCAATGGTGGCACCTCTAAATGGGACACACTATATGTATCAAGGCAGTACTTTAATTTTTATTTAAATTAAATTAAATACATTATGAACTTTGACGGTTTGACATAACTTTAAATGTGCAATTAACGCTATCAGAAAAATCTATTCTTGTAAAAAAAAAACCACAGCTTAAATATTAAATTTTAAATATGTGCTTTAATAATGATTTAATTTATAAATAAATTTTCTTATTTTTTAAAATCTGCTATAATTGAAATAGAATTTTATCGTCTTACGCTTTTTCGCTCATAGCCTCAGCCTTTTCGCGTTCTTTTCTTTGGTGTTCTTCTAACTCCACTCCTTCTAGTTTAACTCTTTTCTTGATCGTTAAATCAATAACTCGATTACCGCCATTTTCTATTAAATCCCTAGTTAGTGTACCAGGTGAAGTTCTAAAATTAAATCAAATAGTTACTGACAAATTTATATTACATCTACAAATTTTACCTTGTAGTTAAAATAATACTGTTGACTGGATTAGAGCACCACTGCAAAAACAATTCTCGAGAAAATCCACTCTCCATATCAGGAGAACTTGCTAGTACTACTTTAGGATTGGGCACTTTGGATAACTCTGCCATTGAATGGCAAAGCTGGAGATGTTTGAATTGAAATGGATTATTACGCGCGCCTTCAAAACTTCTCATGAGTTTATCGCTCATCCATTCAATCTGTGATTTTGCAAACTCAACTACGTTGTAACTTACGTTGTTTAACAACGCGAGGGAATAAGCTAAAAGTCCAGATTCTTTGTTGCGCCATAATTGATCTAACATGTGCGCCAATTCTAAAACTCGACCGGCAGTGTCAACAGCAACTAATACGTTGCCGTTGTTGCGCAAAGTTTGCAATATATTAGCTGAAATATAAATAAAAAAGTTGAAAATTTAGTAAAACCTATTGCATCCTATTCATTTCACATTCAATCAACAGGAAAAATAGTTGAGCAGAAATTCAAAATGCAGTTTTAACCAAAAGTACGAAAAAAAAAAAAACTTACAGATGCTTTAAATCTACGTTGTTCGATTAAAATATCTTATTATGAAAACTAAGTTATTACTGTGATATAAGTCCTACAAAAGTGAGTGGAATCTAAAAATACAGTATTTAGAACGAAATATGAATTTCAAATCGTAACGTTTCTTTATATTTTTATTTCCAAATGTTCAAAATAGACGGAAAGACGAAACTACGGCAAGGGAATATTTGTACAAAAACATAGACAATGTTAGAGTAAAAATGAAAATTGATTACAGAAACAAATAATTTGTACCGTTATTAAAATAAAACTGACTAAAATAGAATTATTAAGCTTTATTTATAATCATTTATTTTTTCCTGTTGAATGGTTATGAAAATTAATAGGATGCAAAAATTTCTGAGGTAAGGTCAGGTTTCTGCAGTTTTAGAATATTAATAAATAATAAGAAGTATTACAAAAACCTTGTGAAACATTAAAATGGCACCAAAATCCCTTTGAATTTATGTTTAAATTACAATACAATCTCAAAATGCAGTATTTAGAACGAAATATGAATTTCAAAACGTAACGTTTCTTAATATTTTAATTTCCAAATGTTCAAAATAGACGGAAAGACGAAGCTACGCCAAGCGCATTTGCACAAAAATATAGACAATGTAGAGTAAAAATGAAAAATTATTACAGAAACAAATAATTTGTACCGTTATTAAAATAAAACTGTCTGAAAAAGAATTATTAAGCTTTATTTATAATCATTTAATTTTTTATGTACTCTAGTTTGATTTTTTTAAAAACAAATATTTTATAAAATGAAGTTTCTTATTTTTCCTGTTGAATAATTATAAAAATAAATAGGATGTAAAAAATTCTGAGGTAAGGTCAGATTTCCGCAGTTTTAGAATATTAATAAATAATAAGTATTACAAAACCTTATGAAACATGAAAATGGCACCAAAATCCCTTTGAATTCATATGTTTAAATTACAATACAATTTACCAAGTTATGTTAACCTATGGTAGTGAATCATGGGTTAAATATGTATATATAAAATAAATAAATGAAGAAATTAAAAAGAGCCAAAGTAGTCACGATTGCTAAGAACAAGAAATAGAGATTTAAAGGACGAAACTGATACTCGCCTAAATAGGAAAAAAAAGAGAGGATAGAGAAAGCCTAAAGAAAATTGGAATGGAATCGTAGAAAAGGCGCTAGGATTCCCAGATTTTAAAAACTGTTATTAGAAAACTGAATGTAAAAAAAAAAATATAGGAGATTTGGTAAATATATAGGATATATTTCAATTTCAAACTTTTAATGAAACATTGAAATTAATTATTTGTGACCCTACCTGAAGTTTTTAAAGAAAGAGAAGGGCTTAAGGATCATAAGAGAATTTTAAATAAACGACGAAAGAAATTATAAAAAATTCAATGACTCTGCAGGGATTTGATTTAATGAAACACTAACAAAAAATGTTTAGTTATTATACTTTCCATGGCTTTGAGCTTTTTTCAATAAATATTTTTCTCTTTTAACAGAATCATAAAATTCATAGCGATTCATTTCAAGTTATTATAATTCTGATTTTATTCTGTCAATTGAATTATTGAAAATATAGGAGAATTTACCTTGTTTATAGGATATAAGAGATTTGAACAAAATATAGAAGACTCCTATTAAATTTAGGTCTGGCAACCCTAAAAGGCGCTGACGAAAGAGAAGCGAAAATTAATGAAAAGATAGACGCCAAAATAAGAAAATAAAGATAGAATGGGGAAAGCCAAAAGAAAATTGGAACGAAACTGCGGAAAAGACGTTGACGAAAAAGAAGCAAAAATTAATGGAAAGTTTTGTGCACATACTCATTAATTTTTCGTCTCTTGCCCGACGTCTAGCTTGCTGATACATCGCATTAAAAGCATCAGTTATAAGTAAAGACGGTCGTTGTAATTTTTCTAATTCACAACCATTTAAATGCCTCTCTTTTTTATGGTTGAAATCATTGGCATAAATAATATCTTCTTCGCCAACTTTCATGATTTTCCAAATTGTCCCGCCGATCATATGCCCTGCTGGTAATGGGGTAATAGTTAATCCATACCCTTTTCCTTTCATCGAAACACTTTGATTATATTTAAGTTGAATTATTTTATCAAACGCTGCGTCTACGTCGTCCAAAGTGAATAAATCAAAATCATCCATGTTATGGTGAGATTGATACAAATCATACATAAACATTTGGCCCATTTTATATACTGGTATTGTAGCATATATTGGACAGTTCAGTCCTAATTTGCCCACCATGAAAGGCAAGGCGCCAATGTGTAAAGGATCTGGATATGAGAGTAATACTGCATCTAACGTATGCACATGCCTAAAAATAAAAAAATAGATAAAATAAAACTTGTGTATAATGTACCGCTTGTACCTTTTCAAATCTTTTATGAATTCAGGATCAAATTTTTCGTCCCATCCACAGTCTAACAAGATTCTAACTTCATCTACTTGTAGTATGTAACAAGGAGGAGATTCATCCATAGCCCCTGAGAGAGCTTGTAATTTGATTATAGAAGTCATTTTTACTCTTTAAAGAAATATTTAATCAAAATACCGTAAAACTAGGTTATGGTTTTAATAAAAACCCTTAGTCACATAATACGAAAATAATCGTGCAAATGGCTGTAATTATATATTCCGATACTAGATAATCTAAATATATATCTATCTTAATAAAATAAATCAAGTTAAATATGACAAAATTGACGTTTCTGACATTTACAGGCCATCAAAGTAAATGAAAGTAAACAAAACGCGCATGCGCATGCAAGTAGCATGAACTGGAAGCATAAGTTTGAGTAAATTAATAATAAGTGATATATATTCTCGAAATAATAATTAAGATACGTGTTTATATTATTTATTTGTTTATTTAAATATTTCAATTTATGTACAGGTTAAAATATTGATCTTTACTGAATGCACAAGTTTTTAGTTCCGGAGAAGTATCTAGCGAATAACGATTTAGAGTTTTGCCGGGAATTTCAAATGTACATTCCGAACAAAAGTACAAATAAATCTTTCCATATATCTACACATTTTATGACATTTTACAATATCAGTTATTTTTTAGGTTTTTATTGTACTGTTGTTGCTTTCTAGAAACAAAAATAGTTATTATTTTATTAATAATATATTATAACAAGTAAATGCGATGTAATTAACGAAAACTAAATATTGTTGTTACAATTGTTGCTTTTTAATGAACAATTAAAAAATCAGAAATAATAAATAATTATATAAATAGGTTTATAAATTTGTTGAAATAATATATAAATTATTTAATTATTTAAGTACAAATAATTAAAATTATATTTAGTTGCTTATTGAAATTACGACACATAATTAACATTGGTCGCGTTCAGCCGCACCTAGCAGCTATCTAGCTGCTAGATAGCAGCGGTCGTGGTAATTCGACCGGTTCATAATGCTAGTATTTACTGCCTAGTTTATATTTATTATTAAATATTACTTACCAGGTTCAGGATTTTCTGAACTATTATTTTTTAATTTTTCAAAATATGACGCGGCGAAATTAACATCTAAAAATAAAAGGTATTCTCACCTCATAATAAAATTTTATATTATATAATATGTAAAAGTTTACCAGATTGAATATGTTTGTGAATTTGTCTGCTTTCATTTACCAAATATGACATATTTTCATATTCATATTGTAATTATTTTATTTGAATTTGAATTTACTAGCGCCATATTTCCTATTTTTGACAGTTATAGCAGTACGCTAAGTCATCTAGCACATTTTGTTTTCGCTAGCCCGCTAGACTAGTAGCTAGAATATAGCGGTCGGTCAGCGGACCGTTCAACGACGTTCGCTAGGTTAGCGAGCTAGCAGCTAGGTGCGGCTGAACGCGACCATTGTAAAGCTAAAAAAAATCTCTATTTAAAAATGCCATAGCTTAATATGACCTCCATATGAAAAATAAAAGTTGCTATCAGTAACTCGTAAATGGTTAGATATAAAAAAAATTTGAGTACTTCTACAAATTCATCATACAAAAGTGCCTTAAGAAAGTGCAAACCAGAATCTCGTATTATTTCATATAACAAAGTTATAAGCAAAAAAAGAAAATCGCGAAATTTACATTTTCACCTATATCTAGTGACCTATGCATTTTTTCGCAAATAACAAAACACCATTAAAATGGCCTCCTAATTGGGCAACTTTTGTCTAATTTAACCAACCTCGTTACTCTTACAGTTCTCGAGATACCAATGCATTCGTACCTTAAATGGGACACCCTGTATACATAAAAAGTTTAAACTTTTCAAGGTATTAATATAAAAAGTAAACACTTTTCATAGTATATACATAAAAAGTTTAAACTTTTCAAGGTATTAATATAAAAAGTAAACACTTTTCATGGTATATACATAAAAAGTTTAAACTTTTCAAGGTATTTATATAAAAAGTTAACACTTTTCATAGTATATACATAAAAAGTTTAAACTTTTCAAGGTATTAATATAAAAAGTAAACACTTTTCATAGTATGTACATAAAAAGTTGAAACTTTTCAAGGTATTAATATAAAAAGTTAACACTTTTCATAGTATATACATAAAAAGTTTAAACTTTTCAAGGTATTAATATAAAAAGTAAACACTTTTTATGGTATATACATAAAAAGTTTAAACTTTTCAAGGTATTAATATAAAAAGTTTGCACTTTTCATAGTATATACATAAAAAGTTTAAACTTTTCAAGGTATTAATATAAAAAGTAAACACTTTTCATAGTATGTACATAAAAAGTTGAAACTTTTCAAGGTATTAATATAAAAAGTTAACACTTTTCATAGTATATACATAAAATGTTTAAACTTTTCAAGGTATTAATATAAAAAGTAAACACTTTTCATAGTATGTACATAAAAAGTTGAAACTTTTCAAGGTATTAATATAAAAAGTTAACACTTTTCATAGTATATACATAAAAAGTTTAAACTTTTCAAGGTATTAATATAAAAAGTAAACACTTGTCATGGTATATACATAAAAAGTTTAAACTTTTCAAGGTATTAATATAAAAAGTTAACACTTTTCATAGTATATACATAAAAAGTTTAAACTTTTCAAGGTATTAATATAAAAAGTAAACACTTTTCATAGTATATACATAAAAAGTTTAAACTTTTCAAGGTATTAATATAAAAAGTAAACACTTTTCATGGTATATACATAAAAAGTTTAAACTTTTCAAGGTATTTATATAAAAAGTTAACACTTTTCATAGTATATACATAAAAAGTTTAAACTTTTCAAGGTATTAATATAAAAAGTAAACACTTTTCATAGTATGTACATAAAAAGTTGAAACTTTTCAAGGTATTAATATAAAAAGTTAACACTTTTCATAGTATATACATAAAAAGTTTAAACTTTTCAAAAAGTAAACACTTTTCATAGTATATACATAAAAAGTTGAAACTTTTCAAGGTATTAATATAAAAAGTTAACACTTTTCATAGTATATACATAAAATGTTTAAACTTTTCAAGGTATTAATATAAAAAGTAAACACTTTTCATAGTATGTACATAAAAAGTTGAAACTTTTCAAGGTATTAATATAAAAAGTTAACACTTTTCATAGTATATACATAAAAAGTTTAAACTTTTCAAGGTATTAATATAAAAAGTAAACACTTGTCATGGTATATACATAAAAAGTTGAAACTTTTCAAGGTATTAATATAAAAAGTTAACACTTTTCATAGTATATACATAAAAAGTTTAAACTTTTCAAGGTATTAATATAAAAAGTAAACACTTTTCATGGTATATACATAAAAAGTTTAAACTTTTCAAGGTATTTATATAAAAAGTTAACACTTTTCATAGTATATACATAAAAAGTTTAAACTTTTCAAGGTATTAATATAAAAAGTAAACACTTTTCATAGTATATACATAAAAAGTTTAAACTTTTCAAGGTATTAATATAAAAAGCTAACACTTTTCATAGTATATACATAAAAAGTTTAAACTTTTCAAGGTATTAATATAAAAAGTAAACACTTTTCCTAGTATATACATAAAAAGTTTAAACTTTTCAAGGTATTAATATAAAAAGTTAACACTTTTCATAATATATACATAAAAAGTTTAAACTTTTTAAGGTATTAATATAAAAAGTAAACACTTTTCATAGTATATACATAAAAAGTTTAAACTTTTCAAGGTATTAATATAAAAAGTAAACACTTTTCATGGTATATACATAAAAAGTGTAAACTTTTCAAGGTATTGTAACAGGATTTCTGTTACGGGTCAATTTATCGCTCGGTCACTTTAAACACTTTGGGATTGAACAGGGTAGTGTATGAATAAAAGTTAAAACGTAACAAACAAAAATATAAAATATATTAATTAAAACATAGAAATAATAAGGTTACTTACATAACATCTCTGCCGATCATAACAGGCAAATAATCTTACAAGTTCTGCCTCCACTAGGCCCAACTAGATAAAATACTAAAACAGGAACTCCACTCACACTCTTCACCGTCTCCGAGCCGAACTTAACACCTTCAAGTTTACTGTCCGAAAAACGGGAAACAACTCTCCATCAAAAACTACCTTATCAAAAAATGTCGCTTTTGGTTTTACCCTCTCCAGCAAGCATGAGAGTTTGACCGGCCCCTTCAGAGAGACGATTTAACCAATCTTAGACTTTTAAAATCTACCCTTAAATTACGGCTCCGCCCACTTAAAATCGCCTAGAGCCTGGACACTCTCACCGCGAAGGTGCTAAGTCGGTAACATACTTTGGAGGCGCTTTTTTCCAGACCAAAATGTCGCTATGATCGCTTAGAGAAATTTGGGTCTGGCTCCCTCCCGAGCAGAGACCGTTAGGTCCAGTGGCGTAACTAGGAAAATCCACAGGCGGGTTTTTTCTCAGGAAAAAGGCGCTATAATAAATTCGTAATTTATTTAAAGTAAAATATAAAAAAAATCAACAACAGTTATATAACCTTGGTAATAAAAATAAAATTGTTTTTACAAAAAATGTAAAAAATAATTGGTATAATATAATTAAAAGTTTAACCTACGAGTTTGAGTTTCTTAAATTCATCCAAAACCAGGGTTACTCGTTACTCTTTTACAAACTTCCGAATTATCTGAATTATTACTGGTAAAAAAAAATATTTATTTTAAGAACACCATTTGTACTCTCTTTTAATGCATTTGATTTCTTTTCTGCCATCCAGACATCTTTTTCTTAATTGAACTCATTATTAAAATATGGGGTCGCGTGGCCGTGTGCGTATAATGTCTAGTTGCCAATCTGGTGACCCGGGTTCGATCCCGGTCAATGCAGAATTTTAATCGCACAAAAGTGCTATGAGTGCCCGTGAGGTAACGCCTGGTAAGCGCCCACACGGTAAAATATATCGTCATCATTACCGATATCTACATCTGTAGTAGATACTGGCACACCCAGTAATGGGTAATACGCCGTGATGATATATTTATTTATTTATTATTAAAATAATATTTTGAACTTAATAAAACAGCACAGAAGATATAGTTGAGGATCCTAACTCCCGTATCTCGCATATTTTAAGTCGAACACCGTACTTTTTGCCCTAAAGTTAAAAGTTACATATTCTTATAGGAAATTTTCCGACAAATTTGATGGTGTTATTCTTAATGCCCTATCTCATTGCGAAAACTCAAAAATCCATATTTTCTAAAAAAAATACAAAATATCAATTTTAAAACTTTTTTCAATTTTACTTGTCATATCTTCTGTATAAATTGAGATATTTGTGCCGTTTTTTCACTAAATCATTTTCTCATGTATTCTGCGACATCTGGATTAAAAAAATACTATATATTAATAATAGAATTTTTTTTAGTAAATAAATTTTGAAAAGGGAACACGTCATTTTTTCTTTTTATAGTAAAAATTTTAAGCAGCGACAAACTTTTCGTCCTTAAGAAATAGGTACCAACATACAGCGAGTAAAATTTAGAGAAAGGATCATAGAAGTTTTTCCTCTTGAAAATTTTTTTTGTAAAATGCACCAGTTTCGTAATATTTGAAGTTAAAGTTAAGGGTTTTCCGTTGCAAATTCCCGCGCGCTGAACACGCCCTACTAGTGCCTGCCGAACTGCCGACCTTCCGCTTAGGCACACTTTGTTTAGAGACATGTAGTTTATACTTTATGAACAAGAAATGAATTTAAAAAAAAAACTATTTATCACAGACGGTGATAAATAAAAATAAGATTTCTTGTGATTTAAATTATTGGAGTTTAATATGTAAATTAGTTACATGTTATAACATAAATAAACACAATTAGTTACTTTTATAAATATATTTACAGATAAAGCATGTATGTAAATAGAAACAATTCACTTTATTCTATATAATGCGAAAATAAGTTTTTTTCTACTCCTATGCTTTCATATGTATATTTATTAAGTATGTGTCATTTGTACTTGAATCATAGTTACTTTCATCTTTTCTTTTAGATCCGTGGGGATTTTTCTCTTCAAAATATTACTAGACAATAATAAACTTGTTTTAAAAATATATAGTGAATTCATACCTTCCATGGCGAATGAGTTTCCCAATTCACAAACACTGTATTAGTACTAACGAAAACTAAATCAGCTATTTTCTTTTAAATAAAATTATTTATGGTAATATCAGACAAAACAAAAAACACTTTACGTTACTTCTCCTTTGGAGCAAAACGTAAAATTAGTTATTTATTGGATTACCAACTCTCCAGACCATTTACCTCTACTTTTCCAAAAAATCAATAATAGTTTAATTGTTGTAATCAATCGATTACATTGTTGTAATTAACTAATTTTTTTATTGCAATCAAATTTTCATTCATGTAATAAAGAATTGTCTTCTTGAAATCACGTATTTCATTGTTGTAATTAATATTGAAGCAAATTATTGAAATAAGTAATTATTAAAGGGTAAATTTCTCGTCAGTGATGTGGATTAGATGTCAACAAATATTCGAAATCTCAGTCATACAGCATTTATTATTACAAAACCACTGTTTCGGTATACACTTTCAGAGATAGATCTTAGAGATTGTTACAATCATCAATACACAAATACATTCGATTAAATAAACGTGTTTTGTTTGAAAAAATGAATGACTTAGATTTCGGGTATTTATTAACACACAAACTTTATCAATTTTAATTTATAGTAAGGAAATATTTATACAATAAAATTGCTTTGAAAAAGTAATACAGACCACAAAGAAATTATAACGTAATTTGCAAATACAAAAGTTACGAAAGGAATAGAATTTGCTACATTAAAAAAAAAAAAAATAGAAATTAAAATTACCCAAAACAAAAAAAAAAAAATGATATACATAATTATTTTATTTTGCTCATGAAATAGGACATAAAATATTTGTTTTTTATTATAACTGCAAACTTTAGCTTGCATTCCAAGCGTAGGGTTAGTGTGCAACAAGCATCAAGTACAACGCGCTGAGCGCGTGGGAATTTGCAACGGAAAACTATTACGAAACTGGTGCATTTTACAAAAAAAATTTTCAAGAGGAAAAACTTCTATGATCCTTTCTCTAAATTTTACTCGCTGTATGTTGGTACCTATCTCTTAAGGACGAAAAGTTTGTCGCTGCTTAAAATTTTTACTATAAAAGAAAAAATGACGTGTTCCCTTTTCAAAATTTATTTACTAAAAAAAATTCTATTATTCATATTTAGTATTTTTTATCCAGATGTCGCAGAATACATGAGAAAATGATTTAGTGAAAAAACGGCACAAATATCTCAATTTATACAGAAGATATGACAAGTAAAAGTGAAAAAAGTTTTAAAATTGAAATTTTGTATTTTTTTTATAGAAAATATGGATTTTTGAGTTTTCGCAATGAGATAGGGCATTAAGAATAACACCATCAAATTTGTCGGAAAATTTCCTATAAGAATAAGTAACGTTTAACTTTAGGGCAAAAAGTACGGAGTATAGTGCACGATACGGAGGTCAGGCTCTTCCACTAATAGTACACAGTAGACCTAGACAGTAGCATAGAAAACACGCCAGACGCCTGCATTTACAACTTGTGTGTTGTCAATGTGGCGATGTGAAAAAGAAAATAGTATTCAACAAATAAAACTAATTAAACTTACTATTTAATATATTTATGTTAAAATTAATAGGTGTATTAAAATATTAAAAATATTAGGATGAAAAGGATTGCGGATTGTATTAATTTTTTTTTTTATTTATGAGATCAAATTAAAAAAAAATATTAATGATTTTAATTAAATTATTGAAAAAGGCGCCTATATCTTGAAAATCTTCACAGGGGGGTGAGCGCACCCACCTAACCCCCCCTTAGTTACGCTACTGGTTAGGTCGGAACACATGCGCCGCTGCTTCAAAGGAACAAATATTACAACCAAAACAGAATCATAAACTACTTCACAACTGTCGAAATTTCCAAGGGACAAGCTATTAAGTTTTTAGAAAATTTTGTAAGTAAAGAAATCAATTTTTATGACAGCAAAACTAAATTGGAGATCCCGAAATCCTAGAAGGAAAGTCAAATAAAATATATTTGCCGACAGTACGTGACATTTTCAAAGATGTCCTGGGCACAAGAAAAAGTTTTCTATTCTAACAAAATAATTAAATTGCCGAGACTAATTTCAAAGTGTTAAACGGCACATGTGTTCTCCCTTACGAAATAGTTACAATTAAAAAACAATTAAAATACAATATTTATAAAAAACGTTTGCTACATTTACTTTAAGAATTGGAAAACAAAACAATGACTTATACCTAGGGTTCAACTGTTACATCTCCTTCCCCCTTACAATAGGTTATATTTTCTGATGGAAAATATAACTGGGATAAAAATGAAACTCCTAACTTGACTCTGGTCCAGGGGATCCTCCATCGAGTAGTCTCGTACTTCGTCCGTCGATTTGGAAGTGCTGGTGTCACTCTGCTTACTGGGCCTTTTTCATAAAGTATGGTGATGATAATGTCACCAGGGCGTCGGTCAGGTAAACTAAGATACCGGGCAGCAAGTGAAGGCGATCTCACGATGGGGGTCTAATAACCATGCAGCCTCAGGTTGCGCTGTAGCCTGCTCTGTGGCAGCAGAGGAGCCGCAGCCAAGACACTTCTCCACGTTTTAGACTTACGACCTACTTCTGGGGATGAGGACCTGGACCGTTATACTCGTTCGTACTAAACCTTGGGATAGCTGTAACAGAGGAACTCCAAGCAATATCTAGCTCTACAGAAACTACGTATAACCTTGAAAACTCTAATAATTACAATTAAATGTTTACTTCGAAATCTCTTTTCAAACACAATTTTAAATTCTAGCTAAAGATAATTTTCTAATCCTAACACAATATTTTTCCATATTCTTTCCAATAAGTCAATAATCTCTCGTTTTACTAACTATCCACCAGATAATTTTCTTCCTAACACAATATTTTTCCATACTCGTTCCAATAACTCAATAATCTCTCGTTTTACTAACTATCCACCAGAGATTTAGTTTACAACACAAACAAATCCAAAACACATACAAAAACAATCTAAATCTCTGGTTGCCTACCAGCGGACAGGAGAGGCAACTTCCTGAGACATTACAACCTATGCCTTGGCATCCGATAAATACATTTATGCAAAAAGTAAAAAGTATAAAATTTATAAACTACATTAACTTGCCAAATAAGAAGTATTTCTAGAATTTTGATTATAATTTGCCTTTCCTGGTTGCGATTTCCCTGATAGAGCATCGTTTATTTTTCGATTTCTAAATTTGGCCGAACTCTGAATTTTGAACCGGTACATTAATTTCTGGAAGTTGTTTTTCGTTTCGGCAATAAATATTTGTAAAATATCTTCGATCGCAACCAATAATTTTTCTAAATTTATTCATGGCTTCTAAAATAATACAATAAACTATCGCAATGAATAATTGATAAAAGCGCATATTTTCTCTGAGTTTCATTAACTTTAAATTTTCAATACGTTCACGCCACGATTTTACATTACTTTTTTCATTTAAATCTACTGTGTTTTCCTTTAAATTTAGTTTAATTTCATTTTCTGACCCGGAATTTGATGAAAAATTTGAAATAAGTGCTACGTTTGTTTTTAATGAAGGAACAACGAAATGATTCCCATGATTAATTTCGAATTTCGGGTTGGTTAATGTATAAAGCAGCAGGAAAAAATGAAATATGGAAATGACGCATGCAGGATAATTCTGAGGTAACTTTTGTGAAGATTCTTCATTTGAACATATATTATTAACTCGAATAGCTTCTTGTTGGCTTTCTTTCATTTCCACATTAACTTCAACTTTTCTGCAACGGTCTTGAGAAATCAATAAATTGTCTTGGAGTTGAGCAGAAGGTTCCCTATATTTGTTAACCTGTTCTTTAAATGACGCACATTCGTTTTGTAACAACTCTACATGTTCTTGAAGTCGCTCGCATTTACTTTCAGAGAGTAGTTTCAAATACTTTTCTTCATTTATGGTCCATCTAGCTTCCTGAATCTCTTCTTTAATAGAATAAAGAGCTAACTTTAATTTTGATACTGCAAAATTTAATTTAGATTCCTTGGTTTCGTGACCTGTGATGCGGTTTTTGTATTCTTCCATCTGATTTTCTAGTAAGGTACAAACTTCGCGTAATTCGCTGATGTTTAATTGAGCATTTTCTAACTCCCTGCTGGTGTTCAATTCGTGTTTTCGAGATGTCTCAATTGCTTCTTCTAACAATTTTTTGGATTTTACTTCAGCTTCTAGTTCGTGTTTCAAATTTTCAACAGTCTGCAAGGCAACAGTAAGTTCTTTCTTCGAATGGTCAACTTTAATAATTTCTTTTTCATATTTCTCTTTATAATCTTCTTGTTTTTGTTTCAAATCAAATATAGCTTTTTGTAAAATGACGATTTGTTGAACGAAAAATTCGTTGGTTTCTTTCTCTCTATTTAAAAGCTTTTCTTGTATTTCTTCCTCCAAACGTTGAACTTGTTCGTGTAGAACGGCTTCAGATTTTAGTTTTAGTGTTTCGATGTTCTGTACTTCATTTCGAAGCTGGGATACTTCATATTCTAATTCTTTGCATCTGTTGGAAGTCGTACCTAGATCTATCTTTAAGATTTTGCAGATTTTGGCTGATAAATTGTTTTGATCTTCAAAGTCCTGTTCACGTTTTTTGTATACATCTACTTCTTTTTCAAGAACCGTTTTGCTTTCTAAAGCTGCCGAAAGTTTGGATTGTAAGTCTGAAATTTTAAACTGTGCTTCGCTAGTAATCTGTTCTAATTTATTTTCAAAACCAGCTATGCTTCTACCGCTTAACTGCTGAGTTTGTTTTGAAGATGAGGCTGTTTCTAAGTTCTCGGTGCAATGATAACTTGTATGTCCTTGATTATTATACCTGCTACATACAGAATTATTTAATCGCGACTGAGTCGAACAGTCTCTTGCCAAATGTCCCATCTGTTCGCATTTGAAACACATAATCTGCGAGAGATCGCGTCGATTTCTATTGTGGTTATAAATTGAGTGTTTTCTATTAAAATTTTGATTTGCATTTTGTCTGTCACTAGCATTATATGAACTTAAATTAGCTTTCGGAATATTAAAATTTGGATTATTTACATATGCTGTACTCGCTTGAAGTTTTTCAACAATAATTTTTGCTATACGATATTCATCTAAAACTAAATTACTTGACGGAAAATTACTTCTTAATTGATTTTCAATCCTTTCTGTTTGAAGGGCTACGTTTACGGCTTCATCTAGCGTTTTAGGACTATATCGATATAAATCTTTTTGCAAATGTGGCAAACTTCCGTTAACGAATTGCTGAACTAGTCTTTCCTCTACATATTTCTCACGGATCTTTTGTTGGTCAGGGTCGTCATATTGAGCATGTAAATTTTGAATTAATACTTTCAGTTTATCTGCGTAATCTTGCACACTCTCCCCTCGTAATTGATAATACATTTTGTTCAAATAAATTTACAAATTAATACTTTGAGAGAAAAAAAAATTAAAATATTCAAAACAACGGCCAAGGTATCTGGAATATTACGAATCTCACCGCTCGCCACCAAATTATGTAACAGGATTTCTGTTACGGGTCAATTTATCGCTCGGTCACTTTAAACACTTTGGGATTGAACAGGGTAGTGTATGAATAAAAGTTAAAACGTAACAAACAAAAATATAAAATATATTAATTAAAACATAGAAATAATAAGGTTACTTACATAACATCTCTGCCGATCAAAACAGGCAAATAATCTTACAAGTTCTGCCTCCACTAGGCCCAACTAGATAAAATACTAAAACAGGAACTCCATTCACACTCTTCACCGTCTCCGAGCCGAACTTAACACCTTCAAGTTTACTGTCCGAAAAACGGGAAACAACTCTCCATCAAAAACTACCTTATCAAAAAATGTCGCTTTTGGTTTTACCCTCTCCAGCAAGCATGAGAGTTTGACCGGCCCCTTCAGAGAGACGATTTAACCAATCTTAGACTTTTAAAATCTACCCTTAAATTACGGCTCCGCCCACTTAAAATCGCCTAGAGCCTGGACACTCTCACCGCGAAGGTGCTAAGTCGGTAACATACTTTGGAGGCGCTTTTTTCCAGACCAAAATGTCGCTATGATCGCTTAGAGAAATTTGGGTCTGGCTCCCTCCCGAGCAGAGACCGTTAGGTCGGAACACATGCGCCGCTGCTTCAAAGGAACAAATATTACAACCAAAACAGAATCATAAACTACTTCACAACTGTCGAAATTTCCAAGGGACAAGCTATTAAGTTTTTAGAAAATTTTGTAAGTAAAGAAATCAATTTTTATGACAGCAAAACTAAATTGGAGATCCCGAAATCCTAGAAGGAAAGTCAAATAAAATATATTTGCCGACAGTACGTGACATTTTCAAAGATGTCCTGGGCACAAGAAAAAGTTTTCTATTCTAACAAAATAATTAAATTGCCGAGACTAATTTCAAAGTGTTAAACGGCACATGTGTTCTCCCTTACGAAATAGTTACAATTAAAAAACAATTAAAATACAATATTTATAAAAAACGTTTGCTACATTTACTTTAAGAATTGGAAAACAAAACAATGACTTATACCTAGGGTTCAACTGTTTCAGTATTAATGTAAAAAGTAAACACTTTTCATGGTATATACATAAAAAGTTTAAACTTTTCAAGGTATTAATATAAAAAGTAAACACTTTTCATAGTATATACATAAAAAGTTTAAACTTTTCAAGGTATTAATATAAAAAGTAAACACTTTTCATGGTATATACATAAAAAGTTTAAACTTTTCAAGGTATTAATATAAAAAGTAAACACTTTTCATAGTATGTACATAAAAGTTGAAACTTTTCAAGGTATTAATATAAAAAGTTAACACTTTTCATAGTATATACATAAAAAGTTTAAACTTTTCAAGGTATTTATATAAAAAGTTAACACTTTTCATAGTATATACATAAAAAGTTGAAACTTTTCAAGGTATTAATATAAAAAGTTAACACTTTTCATAGTATATACATAAAAAGTTTAAACTTTTCAAGGTATTAATACAAAAAGTAAACACTTTTCATGGTATATACATAAAAAGTTTAAACTTTTCAAGGTATTAATATAAAAAGTTAACACTTTTCATAGTATATACATAAAAAGTTTAAACTTTTCAAGGTATTAATATAAAAAGTAAACACTTTTCATAGTATATACATAAAAAGTTTAAACTTTTCAAGGTATTAATATAAAAAGTAAACACTTTTCATGGTATATACATAAAAAGTTTAAACTTTTCAAGGTATTAATATAAAAAGTTAACACTTTTCATAGTATATACATAAAAAGTTTAAACTTTTCAAGGTATTAATATTAAAAGTTAACACTTTTCATAGTATATACATAAAAAGTTTAAACTTTTCAAGGTATTAATATAAAAAGTAAACACTTTTCATAGTATATACATAAAAAGTTTAAACTTTTCAAGGTATTAATATAAAAAGTAAACACTTTTCATGGTATATACATAAAAAGTTTAAACTTTTCAAGGTATTAATATAAAAAGTTAACACTTTTCATAGTATATACATAAAAAGTTTAAACTTTTCAAGGTATTAATATAAAAAGTAAACACTTTTCATAGTATATACATAAAAAGTTTAAACTTTTCAAGGTATTAATACAAAAAGTAAACACTTTTCATGGTATATACATAAAAAGTGTAAACTTTTCAAGGTATTAATATAAAAAGTAAACACTTTTCATGGTATATACAAAAAAAGTTTAAACTTTTCAAGGTATTTATATAAAAAGTTAACACTTTTCATAGTATATACATAAAAAGTTTAAACTTTTCAAAAAGTAAACACTTTTCATGGTATATACATAAAAAGTTTAAACTTTTCAAGGTATTAATATAAAAAGTAAACACTTTTCATAGTATGTACATAAAAAGTTGAAACTTTTCAAGGTATTAATATAAAAAGTTAACACTTTTCATAGTATATACATAAAAAGTTTAAACTTTTCAAGGTATTAATATAAAAAGTAAACACTTTTCCTAGTATATACATAAAAAGTTTAAACTTTTCAAGGTATTAATATAAAAAGTTAACACTTTTCATAATATATACATAAAAAGTTTAAACTTTTTAAGGTATTAGTATAAAAAGTAAACACTTTTCATAGTATATTCATAAAAAGTTTAAACTTTTCAAGGTATTAATATAAAAAGTAAACACTTTTCATGGTATATACATAAAAAGTGTAAACTTTTCAAGGTATTAATGTAAAAAGTAAACACTTTTCATAGTATATACATAAAAAGTTTAAACTTTTCAAGGTATTAATATAAAAAGTAAACACTTTTCATGGTATATACATAAAAAGTTTAAACTTTTCAAGGTATTAATATAAAAAGTAAACACTTTTCATAGTATGTACATAAAAAGTTGAAACTTTTCAAGGTATTAATATAAAAAGTTAACACTTTTCATAGTATATACATAAAAAGTTTAAACTTTTCAAGGTATTTATATAAAAAGTTAACACTTTTCATAGTATATACATAAAAAGTTGAAACTTTTCAAGGTATTAATATAAAAAGTTAACACTTTTTATAGTATATACATAAAAAGTTTAAACTTTTCAAGGTATTAATACAAAAATTAAACACTTTTCATGGTATATACATAAAAAGTTTAAACTTTTCAAGGTATTAATATAAAAAGTTAACACTTTTCATAGTATATACATAAAAAGTTTAAACTTTTCAAGGTATTAATATAAAAAGTAAACACTTTTCATAGTATATACATAAAAAGTTTAAACTTTTCAAGGTATTAATATAAAAAGTAAACACTTTTCATGGTATATACATAAAAAGTTTAAACTTTTCAAGGTATTTATATAAAAAGTTAACACTTTTCATAGTATATACATAAAAAGTTTAAACTTTTCAAGGTATTAATATAAAAAGTAAACACTTTTCATAGTATGTACATAAAAAGTTGAAACTTTTGAAGGTATTAATATAAAAAGCTAACACTTTTCATAGTATATACATAAAAAGTTTAAACTTTTTAAAGTATTAATATAAAAAGTAAACACTTTTTATGGTATATACATAAAAAGTTTAAACTTTTCAAGGTATTAATATAAAAAGTTTACACTTTTCATAGTATATACATAAAAAGTTTAAACTTTTCAAGGTATTAATATAAAAAGTAAACACTTTTCATAGTATATACATAAAAAGTTGAAACTTTTCAAGGTATTAATATAAAAAGTTAACACTTTTCATAGTATATACATAAAATGTTTAAACTTTTCAAGGTATTAATATAAAAAGTAAACACTTTTCATAGTATGTACATAAAAAGTTGAAACTTTTCAAGGTATTAATATAAAAAGTAAACACTTTTCATAGTATATACATAAAAAGTTTAAACTTTTCAAGGTATTAATATAAAAAGTAAACACTTTTCATGTTATATACATAAAAAGTTTAAACTTTTCAAGGTATTAATATAAAAAGTAAACACTTTTCATAGTATGTACATAAAAAGTTGAAACTTTTCAAGGTATTAATATAAAAAGTTAACACTTTTCATAGTATATACATAAAAAGTTTAAACTTTTCAAGGTATTTATATAAAAAGTTAACACTTTTCATAGTATATAAATAAAAAGTTGAAACTTTTCAAGGTATTAATATAAAAGGTTAACACTTTTCATAGTATATACATAAAAAGTTTAAACTTTTCAAGGTATTAATATAAAAAGTAAACACTTTTCATGGTATATACATAAAAAGTTTAAACTTTTCAAGGTATTTATATAAAAAGTTAACACTTTTCATAGTATATACATAAAAAGTTTAAACTTTTCAAGGTATTAATATAAAAAGTAAACACTTTTCATAGTATGTACATAAAAAGTTGAAACTTTTGAAGGTATTAATATAAAAAGTTAACACTTTTCATAGTATATACATAAAAAGTTTAAACTTTTCAAGGTATTAATATAAAAAGTAAACACTTTTTATGGTATATACATAAAAAGTTTAAACTTTTCAAGGTATTAATATAAAAAGTTTACACTTTTCATAGTATATACATAAAAAGTTTAAACTTTTCAAGGTATTAATATAAAAAGTAAACACTTTTCATAGTATATACATAAAAAGTTGAAACTTTTCAAGGTATTAATATAAAAAGTTAACACTTTTCATAGTATATACATAAAATGTTTAAACTTTTCAAGGTATTAATATAAAAAGTAAACACTTTTCATAGTGTGTACATAAAAAGTTGAAACTTTTCAAGGTATTAATATAAAAAGTTAACACTTTTCATAGTATATACATAAAAAGTTTAAACTTTTCAAGGTATTAATATAAAAAGTAAACACTTGTCATGGTATATACATAAAAAGTTAAAACTTTTCAAGGTATTAATATAAAAAGTTAACACTTTTCATAGTATATACATAAAAAGTTTAAACTTTTCAAGGTATTAATATAAAAAGTAAACACTTTTCCTAGTATATACATAAAAATTTTAAACTTTTCAAGGTATTAATATAAAAAGTTAACACTTTTCATAATATATACATAAAAAGTTTAAACTTTTTAAGGTATTAATATAAAAAGTAAACACTTCATAGTATATACATAAAAAGTTTAAACTTTTCAAGGTATTAATATAAAAAGTAAACACTTTTCATGGTATATACATAAAAAGTGTAAACTTTTCAAGGTATTAATGTAAAAAGTAAACACTTTTCATGGTATATACATAAAAAGTTTAAACTTTTTAAGGTATTAATATAAAAAGTAAACACTTTTCATAGTATATACATAAAAAGTTTAAACTTTTCAAGGTATTAATATAAAAAGTAAACACTTTTCATGGTATATACATAAAAAGTGTAAACTTTTTAAGGTATTAATGTAAAAAGGAAACACTTTTCATGGTATATACATAAAAAGTTTAAACTTTTCAAGGTATTAATATAAAAAGTAAACACTTTTCATAGTATATACATAAAAAGTTTAAACTTTTCAAGGTATTAATATAAAAAGTAAACACTTTTCATGGTATATACATAAAAAGTTTAAACTTTTCAAGGTATTAATATAAAAAGTAAACACTTTTTATAGTATGTACATAAAAAGTTGAAACTTTTCAAGGTATTAATATAAAAAGTTAACACTTTTCATAGTATATACATAAAAAGTTTAAACTTTTCAAGGTATTTATATAAAAAGTTAACACTTTTCAAAGTATATACATAAAAAGTTGAAACTTTTCAAGGTATTAATATAAAAAGTTAACACTTTTCATAGTATATACATAAAAAGTTTAAACTTTTCAAGGTAATAATACAAAAAGTAAACACTTTTCATGGTATATACATAAAAAGTTTAAACTTTTCAAGGTATTAATATAAAAAGTAAACACTTTTCATAGTATATACATAAAAAGTTTAAACTTTTCAAGGTATTAATATAAAAAGTAAACACTTTTCATGGCATATACATAAAAAGTGTAAACTTTTCAAGGTATTAATGTAAAAAGTAAACACTTTTCATGGTATATACATAAAAAGTTTAAACTTTTTAAGGTATTAATATAAAAAGTAAACACTTTTCATAGTATATACATAAAAAGTTAAAACTTTTCAAGGTATTAATATAAAAAGTAAACACTTTTCATGGTATATACATAAAAAGTGTAAACTTTTCAAGGTATTAATGTAAAAAGGAAACACTTTTCATGGTATATACATAAAAAGTTTAAACTTTTCAAGGTATTAATATAAAAAGTAAACACTTTTCATAGTATATACATAAAAAGTTTAAACTTTTCAAGGTATTAATATAAAAAGTAAACACTTTTCATGGTATATACATAAAAAGTTTAAACTTTTCAAGGTATTAATATAAAAAGTAAACACTTTTCATAGTATGTACATAAAAAGTTGAAACTTTTCAAGGTATTAATATAAAAAGTCAACACTTTTCATAGTATATACATAAAAAGTTTAAACTTTTCAAGGTATTTATATAAAAAGTTAACACTTTTCAAAGTATATACATAAAAAGTTGAAACTTTTCAAGGTATTAATATAAAAAGTTAACACTTTTCATAGTATATACATAAAAAGTTTAAACTTTTCAAGGTATTAATACAAAAAGTAAACACTTTTCATGGTATATACATAAAAAGTGTAAACTTTTCAAGGTATTAATGTAAAAAGTAAACACTTTTCATGGTATATACATAAAAAGTTTAAACTTTTTAAGGTATTAATATAAAAAGTAAACACTTTTCATAGTATATACATAAAAAGTTTAAACTTTTCAAGGTATTAATATAAAAAGTAAACACTTTTCATGGTATATACATAAAAAGTGTAAACTTTTCAAGGTATTAATGTAAAAAGGAAACACTTTTCATGGTATATACATAAAAAGTTTAAACTTTTCAAGGTATTAATATAAAAAGTAAACACTTTTCATAGTATATACATAAAAAGTTTAAACTTTTCAAGGTATTAATATAAAAAGTAAACACTTTTCATGGTATATACATAAAAAGTTTAAACTTTTCAAGGTATTAATATAAAAAGTAAACACTTTTCATAGTATGTACATAAAAAGTTGAAACTTTTCAAGGTATTAATATAAAAAGTCAACACTTTTCATAGTATATACATAAAAAGTTTAAACTTTTCAAGGTATTTATATAAAAAGTTAACACTTTTCAAAGTATATACATAAAAAGTTGAAACTTTTCAAGGTATTAATATAAAAAGTTAACACTTTTCATAGTATATACATAAAAAGTTTAAACTTTTCAAGGTATTAATACAAAAAGTAAACACTTTTCATGGTATATACATAAAAAGTTTAAACTTTTCAAGGTATTAATATAAAAAGTTAACCATTTTCATAGTATATACATAAAAAGTTTAAACTTTTCAAGGTATTAATATAAAAAGTAAACACTTTTCATAGTATATACATAAAAAGTTTAAACTTTTCAAGGTATTAATATAAAAAGTAAACACTTTTCATGGTATATACATAAAAAGTTTAAACTTTTCAAGGTATTTATATAAAAAGTTAACACTTTTCATAGTATATACATAAAAAGTTTAAACTTTTCAAGGTATTAATATAAAAAGTAAACACTTTTCATAGTATATACATAAAAAGTTTAAACTTTTCAAGGTATTAATATAAAAAGTTAACACTTTTCATAGTATATACATAAAAAGTTTAAACTTTTCAAGGTATTAATATGAAAAGTAAACACTTTTTATGGTATATACATAAAAAGTTTAAACTTTTCAAGGTATTAATAAAAAAAGTTTACACTTTTCATAGTATATACATAAAAAGTTTAAACTTTTCAAGGTATTAATATAAAAAGTAAACACTTTTCATAGTATATACATAAAAAGTTGAAACTTTTCAAGATATTAATATAAAAAGTTAACACTTTTCATAGTATATACATAAAAAGTTTAAACTTTTCAAGGTATTAATATAAAAAGTTAACACTTTTCATAGTATATACATAAAAAGTTTAAACTTTTAAAGGTATTAATATAAAAAGTAAACACTTTTTCTAGTATATACATAAAAAGTTTAAACTTTTCAAGGTATTAATATAAAAAGTAAACACTTTTCATAGTATATACATAAAAAGTTTAAACTTTTCAAGGTATTAATATAAAAAGTTAACACTTTTCATAGTATATACATAAAAAGTTTAAACTTTTCAAGGTATTAATATAAAAAGTAAACACTTTTTATGGTATATACATAAAAAGTTTAAACTTTTCATGGTATTAATATAAAAAGTTTACACTTTTCATAGTATATACATAAAAAGTTTAAACTTTTCAAGGTATTAATATAAAAAGTAAACACTTTTCATAGTATATACATAAAAATTTTAAACTTTTCTAGGTATTAATATAAAAAGTTAACACTTTTCATAGTATATACATAAAAAGTTTAAACTTTTCAAGGTATTAATATAAAAAGTAAACACTTTTCATAGTATGTACATAAAAAGTTTAAACTTTTCAAGGTATTAATATAAAAAGTTATTACTTTTCATAGTATATACATAAAAAGTTTAAACTTTTCAAGGTATTAAAGTAAACACTTTTCCTAGTATATACATAAAAAGTTTAAACTTTTCAAAGTATTAATATAAAAAGTTAACACTTTTCATAGTATATACATAAAAAGTTTAAACTTTTCAAGGTATTAATATAAAATGTAAACACTTTTCATGGTATATACATATAAAGTTTAAACTTTTCAAGGTATTAATATAAAAAGTTAACACTTTTCATAGTATATACATAAAAAGTTTAAACTTTTCAAGGTATTAATATAAAAAGTAAACACTTTTCCTAGTATATACATAAAAAGTTTAAACTTTTCAAAGTATTAATATAAAAAGTTAACACTTTTCATAGTATATACATAAAAAGTTTAAACTTTTCAAGGTATTAATATAAAAAGTACATACTTTTCATAGTATATACATAAAAAGTTTAAACTTTTCAAGGTATTAATATAAAAAGTAAACACTTTTCATGGTATATACATAAAAAGTTTAAACTTTTCAAGGTATTAATATAAAAAGTAAACACTTTTCATGGTATATACATAAAAAGTTTAAACTTTTCAAGGTATTAATATAAAAAGTAAACACTTTTCATAGTATGTACATAAAAAGTTGAAACTTTTCAAGGTATTAATATAAAAAGTCAACACTTTTCATAGTATATACATAAAAAGTTTAAACTTTTCAAGGTATTTATATAAAAAGTTAACACTTTTCAAAGTATATACATAAAAAGTTGAAACTTTTCAAGGTATTAATATAAAAAGTTAACACTTTTCATAGTATATACATAAAAAGTTTAAACTTTTCAAGGTATTAATACAAAAAGTAAACACTTTTCATGGTATATACATAAAAAGTTTAAACTTTTCAAGGTATTAATATAAAAAGTTAACACTTTTCATAGTATATACATAAAAAGTTTAAACTTTTCAAGGTATTAATATAAAAAGTAAACACTTTTCATAGTATATACATAAAAAGTTTAAACTTTTCAAGGTATTAATATAAAAAGTAAACACTTTTCATGGTATATACATAAAAAGTTTAAACTTTTCAAGGTATTTATATAAAAAGTTAACACTTTTCATAGTATATACATAAAAAGTTTAAACTTTTCAAGGTATTAATATAAAAAGTAAACACTTTTCATAGTATATACATAAAAAGTTTAAACTTTTCAAGGTATTAATATAAAAAGTTAACACTTTTCATAGTATATACATAAAAAGTTTAAACTTTTCAAGGTATTAATATAAAAAGTAAACACTTTTTATGGTATATACATAAAAAGTTTAAACTTTTCAAGGTATTAATAAAAAAAGTTTACACTTTTCATAGTATATACATAAAAAGTTTAAACTTTTCAAGGTATTAATATAAAAAGTAAACACTTTTCATAGTATATACATAAAAAGTTGAAACTTTTCAAGATATTAATATAAAAAGTTAACACTTTTCATAGTATATACATAAAAAGTTTAAACTTTTCAAGGTATTAATATAAAAAGTTAACACTTTTCATAGTATATACATAAAAAGTTTAAACTTTTCAAGGTATTAATATAAAAAGTAAACACTTTTTCTAGTATATACATAAAAAGTTTAAACTTTTCAAGGTATTAATATAAAAAGTAAACACTTTTCATAGTATATACATAAAAAGTTTAAACTTTTCAAGGTATTAATATAAAAAGTTAACACTTTTCATAGTATATACATAAAAAGTTTAAACTTTTCAAGGTATTAATATAAAAAGTAAACACTTTTTATGGTATATACATAAAAAGTTTAAACTTTTCATGGTATTAATATAAAAAGTTTACACTTTTCATAGTATATACATAAAAAGTTTAAACTTTTCAAGGTATTAATATAAAAAGTAAACACTTTTCATAGTATATACATAAAAATTTTAAACTTTTCTAGGTATTAATATAAAAAGTTAACACTTTTCATAGTATATACATAAAAAGTTTAAACTTTTCAAGGTATTAATATAAAAAGTAAACACTTTTCATAGTATGTACATAAAAAGTTTAAACTTTTCAAGGTATTAATATAAAAAGTTAACACTTTTCATAGTATATACATAAAAAGTTTAAACTTTTCAAGGTATTAAAGTAAACACTTTTCCTAGTATATACATAAAAAGTTTAAACTTTTCAAAGTATTAATATAAAAAGTTAACACTTTTCATAGTATATACATAAAAAGTTTAAACTTTTCAAGGTATTAATATAAAATGTAAACACTTTTCATGGTATATACATATAAAGTTTAAACTTTTCAAGGTATTAATATAAAAAGTTAACACTTTTCATAGTATATACATAAAAAGTTTAAACTTTTCAAGGTATTAATATAAAAAGTAAACACTTTTCCTAGTATATACATAAAAAGTTTAAACTTTTCAAAGTATTAATATAAAAAGTTAACACTTTTCATAGTATATACATAAAAAGTTTAAACTTTTCAAGGTATTAATATAAAAAGTACATACTTTTCATAGTATATACATAAAAAGTTTAAACTTTTCAAGGTATTAATATAAAAAGTAAACACTTTTCATGGTATATACATAAAAAGTTTAAACTTATCAAGGTATTAATGCAAAAAGTAAACACTTTTCATGGTATATACATAAAAAGTTTAAACTTTTCAAGGTATTAATATAAAAAGTAAACACTTTTCATAGTATATACATAAAAAGTTTAAACTTTTCAAGGTATTAATATAAAAAGTAAACACTTTTTATGGTATATACATAAAAAGTTTAAACTTTTTATGTATATACTATGAAAAGTGTTTACTTTTTATATTAATACCTTGAAAAGTTTAAACTTTTTATGTATATACTATGAAAAGTGTTAACTTTTTATATTAATACCTAGAAAAGTTTAAAATTTTTATATATATACTATGAAAAGTGTTTTTTTTTATATTAATACCTTGAAAAGTTTAAACTTTTTATGTATATACCATGAAAAGTGTTTACTTTTTATATTAATACCTTGAAAAGTTTAAACTTTTTATGTATATACTATGAAAAGTGTTAACTTTTTATATTAATACCTTGAAAAGTTTAAACTTTTTATGTTTATACCATGAAAAGTGTTTACTTTTTATATTAATACCTTGAAAAGTTTAAACTTTTTATGTATATACTATGAAAAGTGTTTACTTTTTATATTAATACCTTGAAAAGTTTCAACTTTTTATGTACATACTATGAAAAGTGTTTACTTTTTATATTAATACCTTGAAAAGTTTAAACTTTTTATGTATATACTATGAAAAGTGTTAACTTTTTATATTAATACCTAGAAAAGTTTAAAATTTTTATATATATACTATGAAAAGTGTTTTTTTTTTATATTAATACCTTGAAAAGTTTAAACTTTTTATGTATATACCATGAAAAGTGTTTACTTTTTATATTAATACCTTGAAAAGTTTAAACTTTTTATGTATATACTATGAAAAGTGTTAACTTTTTATATTAATACCTTGAAAAGTTTAAACTTTTTATGTTTATACCATGAAAAGTGTTTACTTTTTATATTAATACCTTGAAAAGTTTAAACTTTTTATGTATATACTATGAAAAGTGTTTACTTTTTATATTAATACCTTGAAAAGTTTAAACTTTCTATGTATATACCATGAAAAGTGTTTACTTTTTATATTAATACCTTGAAAAGTTTAAACTTTTTATGTATATACTATGAAAAGTGTTTACTTTTTATATTAATACCTTGGAAAGTTTAAACTTTTTATGTATATACCATGAAAAGTGTTTACTTTTTACATTAATACCTTGAAAAGTTTACACTTTTTATGTATATACCATGAAAAGTGTTTACATTTTATATTAATACCTTGAAAAGTTTAAACTTTTTATGTATATACTATGAAAAGTGTTTACTTTTTATATTAATACCTTAAAAAGTTTAAACTTTTTATGTATATATTATGAAAAGTGTTAACTTTTTATATTAATACCTTGAAAAGTTTAAACTTTTTATGTATATACTAGGAAAAGTGTTTACTTTTTATATTAATACCTTGGAAAGTTTAAACTTTTTATGTATATACTATGAAAAGTGTTAACTTTTTATATTAATACCTTGAAAAGTTTAAACTTTTTATGTATATACCATGAAAAGTGTTTACTTTTTATATAAATACCTTGAAAAGTTTAAACTTTTTATGTATATACCATGAAAAGTGTTTACTTTTTATATTAATACCTTGAAAAGTTTAAACTTTTTATGTATATACTATGAAAGGTGTTTACTTTTTATATTAATACCTTGAAAAGTTTAAACATTTTATGTATATACTATGAAAAGTGTTAACTTTTTATATTAATACCTTGAAAAGTTTCAACTTTTTATGTATATACTATGAAAAGTGTTTACTTTTTATATTAATACCTTGAAAAGTTTAAACTTTTTATGTATATACTATGAAAAGTGTAAACTTTTTATATTAATACCTTGAAAAGTTTAAACTTTTTATGTATATACCATAAAAAGTGTTTACTTTTTATATTAATACCTTGAAAAGTTTAAACTTTTTATGTATATACTATGAAAAGTGTTAACTTTTTATATTAATACCTTGAAAAGTTTAAACTTTTTATGTATATACTATGAAAAGTGTTTACTTTTTATATTAATACCTTAAAAAGTTTAAACTTTTTATGTATATACTATGAAAAGTGTTAACTTTTTATATAAATACCTTGAAAAGTTTAAACTTTTTATGTATATACCATGAAAAGTGTTTACTTTTTATATTAATACCTTGAAAAGTTTAAACTTTTTATGTATATACTATGAAAAGTGTTTACTTTTTATATTAATACCTTGAAAAGTTTAAACTTTTTATGTATATACTATGAAAAGTGTTAACTTTTTATAGTAATACCTTGAAAAGTTTAAACTTTTTATGTATATACCATGAAAAGTGTTTACTTTTTGTATTAATACCTTGAAAAGTTTAAACTTTTTATGTATATACTATGAAAAGTAATAACTTTTTATATTAATACCTTGAAAAGTTTCAACTTTTTATGTATATACTTTGAAAAGTGTTAACTTTTTATATAAATACCTTGAAAAGTTTAAACTTTTTATGTATATACTATGAAAAGTGTTAACTTTTTATATTAATACCTTGAAAAGTTTCAACTTTTTATGTACATACTATGAAAAGTGTTTACTTTTTATATTAATACCTTGAAAAGTTTAAACTTTTTATGTATATACCATGAAAAGTGTTTACTTTTTATATTAATACCTTGAAAAGTTTAAACTTTTTATGTATATACTATGAAAAGTGTTTACTTTTTATATTAATACCTTGAAAAGTTTAAACTTTTTATGTATATACCATGAAAAGTGTTTCCTTTTTACATTAATACCTTGAAAAGTTTAAACTTTTTATGTATATACTATGAAAGGTGTTTACTTTTTATATTAATACCTTGAAAAGTTTAAACATTTTATGTATATACTATGAAAAGTGTTTACTTTTTATATTAATACCTTGAAAAGTTTAAACTTTTTATGTATATACTATGAAAAGTGTTAACTTTTTATATTAATACCTTGAAAAGTTTCAACTTTTTATTTATATACTATGAAAAGTGTTAACTTTTTATATAAATACCTTGAAAAGTTTAAACTTTTTATGTATATACTATGAAAAGTGTTAACTTTTTATATTAATACCTTGAAAAGTTTCAACTTTTTATGTACATACTATGAAAAGTGTTTACTTTTTATATTAATACCTTGAAAAGTTTAAACTTGTTATGTATATACCATGAAAAGTGTTTACTTTTTATATTAATACCTTGAAAAGTTTAAACTTTTTATGTATATACTATGAAAAGTGTTTACTTTTTATATTAATACCTTGAAAAGTTTATGTATATACTATGAAAAGTGTAAACTTTTTATATTAATACCTTGAAAAGTTTAAACTTTTTATGTATATACCATAAAAAGTGTTTACTTTTTATATTAATACCTTGAAAAGTTTAAACTTTTTATGTATATACTATGAAAAGTGTTAGCTTTTTATATTAATACCTTCAAAAGTTTCAACTTTTTATGTACATACTATGAAAAGTGTTTACTTTTTATGTATATACCATGAAAAGTGTTTACTTTTTATATTAATACCTTGAAAAGTTTAAACTTTTTATGTATATACTATGAAAAGTGTTTACTTTTTATATTAATACCTTGAAAAGTTTAAACTTTTTATGTATATACCATGAAAAGTGTTTACTTTTTACATTAATACCTTGAAATGTTTACACTTTTTATGTATATACCATGAAAAGTGTTTACTTTTTATATTAATACCTTGAAAAGTTTAAACTTTTTATGAATATTCTAAGAAAAGTGTTTACTTTTTATACTAATACCTTAAAAAGTTTAAACTTTTTATGTATATATTATGAAAAGTGTTAACTTTTTATATTAATACCTTGAAAAGTTTAAACTTTTTATGTATATACTAGGAAAAGTGTTTACTTTTTATATTAATACCTTGAAAAGTTTAAACTTTTTATGTATATACTATGAAAAGTGTTAACTTTTTATATTAATACCTTGAAAAGTTTAAACTTTTTATGTATATACTATGAAAAGTGTTTACTTTTTATATTAATACCTTGAAAAGTTTAAACTTTTTATGTATATACTATGAAAAGTGTTAACTTTTTATATAAATACCTTGAAAAGTTTAAACTTTTTATGTATATACCATGAAAAGTGTTTACTTTTTATATTAATACCTTGAAAAGTTTAAACTTTTTATGTATATACTATGAAAAGTGTTAACTTTTTATATTAATACCTTGAAAAGTTTAAACTTTTTATGTATATACCATGACAAGTGTTTACTTTTTATATTAATACCTTGAAAAGTTTAAACTTTTTATGTATATACTATGAAAAGTGTTAACTTTTTATATAAATACCTTGAAAAGTTTAAACTTTTTATGTATATACCATGAAAAGTGTTTACTTTTTATATTAATACCTTGAAAAGTTTAAACTTTTTATGTATATACTATGAAAAGTGTAAACTTTTTATATTAATACCTTGAAAAGTTTAAACTTTTTAAGGTATTAATATAAAAAGTTAACACTTTTCATAGTATATACATAAAAAGTTTAAACTTTTCAAGGTATTAATATAAAAAGTAAACACTTTTCATGGTATATACATAAAAAGTTTAAACTTTTCAAGGTATTAATATAAAAAGTTAACACTTTTCATAGTATATACATAAAAAGTTTAAACTTTTCAAGGTATTAATATAAAAAGTAAACACTTTTCATAGTATGTGTAGAGTGCCAAATATACTGTGGTATTATAAACCACTCTACACTTGTATAATCGTGAAATTGAAACTTGTATAATTAAAATATAAACATAAATGGAAAATGATTAATTTAGAAGCAAAAACGAAATAAACACTTTTTATTATTATTTATAAACAAACATTCAACTTGTTATTATTTTCTGATCGAACATACTTGATGTTTTATCATTTCTAGATTGCTAGATCATAACATATCTCCCTCCTTAGAGAGAAGAAAATATAATGTCAGGTAATGAAAGATATGTCATTACATGTCATTTTACAAACGTTCAACATAAACTAAATAACATTATTTGGGGAAACATGAGGAGAAGGAATGAGTGTTATCAAAATTGTGCGGTTGTTTTTAAATATGCAGGTTTTAGTCTGTCTATTGATATGGTGTCTAATTTATTTTTTATTAAAATTTTGAAAAATTTGTCATACCGTTTAATTACTTTGTAAGGTCCATCGAAAGGTTGTTGTAAAGTGGGGCTTATTGCATCATGTTTTACGAAGACGTGGGATGTGCGAAATAGATCTGGGTTTATAAAATTTGGTTTATTTTTTAAGTTTGGGGGTGTATGCTTTAATTTGCTGAATTTGTTGTTTTAATTGTTGGAGATAGTGAGGTATGTTATGGTCTGAAATTATTGGTGATTGAGAGAAGAATTCGCCTGGAATATGTAATTTGGTTCCGTAGACTAGTTCTGCTGGACTGCATTTAATAGGTTCTTTATTAGTAGTGCGAAGACTCAGTAGGATAATTGGCAAATTAGTTATCCACTCTGTTGGATTATTATATGCTTTCAAGGAAGTTTTTAACTGTCTATGGAATCTCTCGATCATGCCATTAGATTGCGGATGGTATGCGGTGGTTTTTATGTGGTGTACACCTAAAAGTTTGAGCAAGTTTTTGAACAATGCAGATTCAAATTGTTTACCTCTGTCCGTAGTAATGACAGAAGGAACTCCGAATCTGGATATCCAATCGTTTACTAAAGCTTCGGCTATAGTTTGTGTGTTACAATCTTTGATTGGAATTACTTCTGGCCATCGTGTGACACGATCTATGCATGTGAGCACGTGAGAAAATCCTTTGGAAATAGGTAAATGAACTAAGTCGATATGAATGTTGTCGAAACGGCTGTTTGGCTCGGAAAATGGTTTGAGTGGAGCGTGGGTGTTTTTTGTTATTTTTGAACGTTGGCAGTGTACGCATTGTTTCGTCCAAGATTGTATATCTTTATTCATTTTATACCAAACAAATTTAGAATTTATTAATTTAGTTGTTGCTTTAATTCCTGGATGGGATAGTGAGTGGAAATGGTTAAATATGTTGATTCGAAATTCTTTTGGTATATATGGTCGATATTTACCGGTAGATATGTCACAGAATAAAGTATGGTTAGAATTTGGAAGTTTTATGCTTTTAAATTGTAAATTGTTTGTTTTATTCGTTTGTAGTGTATGTAGTTCTTTGTCGGTTTCCTGAGCTTTAGCGATTTTGATGTAGTCGATGGTTTTGTCTGTATGGATTGAATTTATTTGAATTCTGGACAATGCGTCAGCTACTGCGTTGTATTTGCCTGATATGTGTCTGATGTCACTTGTTAACTGTAAAATAAAGTCTATTTGTCTAATTTCTCTGGAGGTGTAGTTGTGGGAAATTTTGTGAGCGAGAAAAGTCAAAGGTTTATGATCTGTTAGAATAAAGAAATTTCTTCCTTCTACAAAATATCTAAACTTTTTGACTGCTAAATATATTGCTAGTAACTCACGGCCGAAGGTACTATAACGTTTTTGAGTTGGGGTGAAAGTGGCGGAAAAGAAAGCTATTGGTTTCCAATTACCTTTTATTTCTTGTTGTAAAACTCCGCCTACTCCTGTGTCTGAAGCATCTACCATGATGGATGTTGGGGCATTGTGCGCGGGAAATGAGAGTGTTGTTAAATTTGTTAATTGTTTTTTTATGGCATTGAAAGCTTTGTTTGCTTCTGGAGACCATATGATTTCTTTTGAACTGTTTGGTTTATTTGTTACGAGACAATTAATGGGTTTTAATATTGTTGCACATTTAGGGATAAAACGATGATAAAAGTTTATGAGGCCGAGAAATTCTCTTAATTTTTGTTGGGTTGAAGGTAAGGGAAATTTATTTATTGCATCAATTTTAGATTTTACTGGTTGAATACCGTTTGTTGAAATGTTGTGTCCAAGGAATTCGATTTCTTGGACTCCGAATTGACATTTGTTTTGGTTGATTAATATGCCATGTTTTTCAAGTCTTTGGAAAACTAATTCTAAGTGTTTCAAATGTTGTTCGAAGGAATTGCTAGCAATAAGGAGGTCGTCAATGTATGCGAAGCAAAAATCTAAACCTCTGATGACATTGTCAATGAATCGTTGAAAAGTTTGAGCACTATTTCTCAATCCAAATGGCATGACTAAGTATTCAAATAGACCGAAAGGTGTTGTTATTGCTGTTTTGGAAATGGATTCTTCGTCCATTGGTATTTGGTGGTATGCTTTTACTAGATCTAATTTCGAAAATATTTTTGAATTGTGTAAATTTGTTGTAAAATCTTGAATATGGGGAATTGGATAACGATCAGGAACAGTTATAGCATTGAGAGCTCTATAGTCTCCGCAAGGTCGCCATTCGCCTGTTTCTTTCTTTTTAACCATATGTAATGGGGAAGCCCAATTACTAGAAGATGGACGAATGATTCCCATTTTCAACATTTTATCAAATTCATTTTTAGCGATAGATAATTTATCTGGCGCTAAACGGCGTGGCCGTGCAAAAACAGGTGAATTGTTAGTGATGACATAATGTTTGACATTATGCATAATTTGACGTTTTGAATTAAAAGGTGAAGATATAGAAGGAAATTTAGATAAGAGATGGGTAAAGCATGTGGAATGTTGAGTAGTAATATTAGATATATGATTTGAATTGGTTTGTATGTTTTGCGTTGTCTGCAATAACCGTTTTGAGGATAAGTCAATCAGCAAGTTAAAGTAGGTAAGAAAATCTGCGCCGATAATTGAATGTTTAACATTCGCAATAATGAACTTCCATGTAAATTGTTTCGTTAACCCAAGATCTATCCTTAATGTTTTAGTACCAAACGTTTTGATTGTTGAATTATTGACAGCTTGTAATGTAAGAAAATTTTGTTGGCGTTTTTCGCGCAATGAATTTTTGATAACACTCACCTCAGCTCCAGAGTCTATGAGAAAACAGTGGCCAGAGAGTTTATCTGTCAAATACAGAAGTTTTGTTGTTGTTGGATGGATATTAGTGGTAGAAATAGATGGTAAAATGAGTTTATTTGTTATATTTCTGTTTAGGTGTAACAAAACTTCTGATTTGTTTATAGAAGAATTTTGTTGACACGGCGGAACACATTTTCTTGCTTTGACGCCGAAATTGAGGTGATACCAGCATAAGTTCGTGCTAGGTGGAGCCGTGGAAAAAGGTAGAGTTTTCTTTCTTGATTGAGATAATACTAATTTCTTTAATTCTGAGATTTCTTGCTTCAGTTCTTCAATCTGTTGTGTGTCTCTGCTCACGGAAGATAGTGCTGGTTGTGTTATGTTCAAAATTCTATCTGCGATTTCAGCTTTATCTGTTAAAGAGATTTTGTTATTTGATGCAAGAATGAGCTGAATATTTTGAGGAAGTTTTTGCAAAAATAGTTATTCGAGGATCGAGTCGTCTAGATGCATAGTACCAATTAACTGCTGAAGTTGACGTAAAAGTTGTGATGGTTTTTTATCACCTAAGTCGGAAATATTGAATAGTTGCTGAATTCTTTCTTGTTTTGACAGTGAAGTTCGATGAATTAATGTTTCTTTTAAATTAGTATATGGCAGTTCTGTTGGAGGGTTATCAATAAGGTCTCTCACTTCTGTTGCATACTGAGGACTAAGTAATGAAATTAATTTGTAAAATTTAGTCGTTTCAGATGTTATACGGTGTGATATAAATGTTGCTTCGACTTGAGAGAACCATAATGTCGGGTCTGAAGGCCAAAATTCGGGAATCTTGAAGGAAGTGGTTAATGAAGAAATTTCAGGAAGTGGAAGTTCAACTGGTTGTGTAGCCGGAACAGGAACAGGTACGCCCTCCATTTTGTAAGTCAGGGGTCACCAATTTGTAGAGTGCCAAATATACTGTGGTATTATAAACCACTCTACACTTGTATAATCGTGAAATTGAAACTTGTATAATTAAAATATAAACATAAATGGAAAATGATTAATTTAGAAGCAAAAACGAAATAAACACTTTTTATTATTATTTATAAACAAACATTCAACTTGTTATTATTTTCTGATCGAACATACTTGATGTTTTATCATTTCTAGATTGCTAGATCATAACATATGTACATAAAAAGTTTATACTTTTCAAGGTATTAATATAAAAAGTTAACACTTTTCATAGTATATACATAAAAAGTTTAAACTTTTCAAGGTATTAATATAAAAAGTAAACACTTTTCCTAGTATATACATAAAAAGTTTAAACTTTTCAAGGTATTAATATAAAAAGTTAACACTTTTCATAATATATACATAAAAAGTTTAAACTTTTTAAGGTATTAATATAAAAAGTAAACACTTTTCATAGTATATACATAAAAAGTTTAAACTTTTCAAGGTATTAATATAAAAAGTAAACACTTTTCATGGTATATACATAAAAAGTGTAAACTTTTCAAGGTATTAATGTAAAAAGTCAACACTTTTCATGGTATATACATAAAAAGTTTAAACTTTTCAAGGTATTAATATAAAAAGTAAACACTTTTCATAGTATATACATAAAAAGTTTAAACTTTTCAAGGTATTAATATAAAAAGTAAACACTTTTCATGGTATATACATAAAAAGTTTAAACTTTTCAAGGTATTAATATAAAAAGTAAACACTTTTCATAGTATGTACATAAAAAGTTGAAACTTTTCAAGGTATTAATATAAAAAGTTAACACTTTTCATAGTATATACATAAAAAGTTTAAACTTTTCAAGGTATTTATATAAAAAGTTAACACTTTTCATAGTATATACATAAAAAGTTGAAACTTTTCAAGGTATTAATATAAAAAGTTAACACTTTTCATAGTATATACATAAAAAGTTTAAACTTTTCAAGGTATTAATACAAAAAGTAAACACTTTTCATGGTATATACATAAAAAGTTTAAACTTTTCAAGGTATTAATATAAAAAGTTAACACTTTTTATAGTATATACATAAAAAGTTTAAACTTTTCAAGGTATTAATATAAAAAGTAAACACTTTTCATAGTATATACATAAAAAGTTTAAACTTTTCAAGGTATTAATATAAAAAGTTAACACTTTTCATAGTATATACATAAAAAGTTTAAACTTTTCAAGGTATTAATATAAAAAGTAAACACTTTTCCTAGTATATACATAAAAAGTTTAAACTTTTCAAGGTATTAATATAAAAAGTTAACACTTTTCATAATATATACATAAAAAGTTTAAACTTTTCAAGGTATTTATATAAAAAGTTAACACTTTTCATAGTATATACATAAAAAGTTGAAACTTTTCAAGGTATTAATATAAAAAGTTAACACTTTTCATGGTATATACATAAAAATTTTAAACTTTTCAAGGTATTAATATAAAAAGTTAACACTTTTCATAGTATATACATAAAAAGTTTAAACTTTTCAAGGTATTAATATAAAAAGTAAACACTTTTCATAGTATATACATAAAAAGTTTAAACTTTTCAAGGTATTAATATAAAAAGTAAACACTTTTCATGGTATATACATAAAAAGTTTAAACTTTTCAAGGTATTAATATAAAAAGTTAACACTTTTCATAGTATATACATAAAAAGTTTAAACTTTTCAAGGTATTAATATTAAAAGTTAACACTTTTCATAGTATATACATAAAAAGTTTAAACTTTTCAAGGTATTAATATAAAAAGTAAACACTTTTCATAGTATATACATAAAAAGTTTAAACTTTTCAAGGTATTAATATAAAAAGTAAACACTTTTCATGGTATATACATAAAAAGATTAAACTTTTCAAGGTATTAATATAAAAAGTTAACACTTTTCATAGTATATACATAAAAAGTTTAAACTTTTCAAGGTATTAATATAAAAAGTAAACACTTTTCATAGTATATACATAAAAAGTTTAAACTTTTCAAGGTATTAATACAAAAAGTAAACACTTTTCATGGTATATACATAAAAAGTGTAAACTTTTCAAGGTATTAATATAAAAAGTAAACACTTTTCATGGTATATACAAAAAAAGTTTAAACTTTTCAAGGTATTTATATAAAAAGTTAACACTTTTCATAGTATATACATAAAAAGTTTAAACTTTTCAAAAAGTAAACACTTTTCATGGTATATACATAAAAAGTTTAAACTTTTCAAGGTATTAATATAAAAAGTAAACACTTTTCATAGTATGTACATAAAAAGTTGAAACTTTTCAAGGTATTAATATAAAAAGTAAACACTTTTCCTAGTATATACATAAAAAGTTTAAACTTTTCAAGGTATTAATATAAAAAGTTAACACTTTTCATAATATATACATAAAAAGTTTAAACTTTTTAAGGTATTAGTATAAAAAGTAAACACTTTTCATAGTATATTCATAAAAAGTTTAAACTTTTCAAGGTATTAATATAAAAAGTAAACACTTTTCATGGTATATACATAAAAAGTGTAAACTTTTCAAGGTATTAATGTAAAAAGTAAACACTTTTCATAGTATATACATAAAAAGTTTAAACTTTTCAAGGTATTAATATAAAAAGTAAACACTTTTCATGGTATATACATAAAAAGTTTAAACTTTTCAAGGTATTAATATAAAAAGTAAACACTTTTCATAGTATGTACATAAAAAGTTGAAACTTTTCAAGGTATTAATATAAAAAGTTAACACTTTTCATAGTATATACATAAAAAGTTTAAACTTTTCAAGGTATTTATATAAAAAGTTAACACTTTTCATAGTATATACATAAAAAGTTGAAACTTTTCAAGGTATTAATATAAAATGTTAACACTTTTTATAGTATATACATAAAAAGTTTAAACTTTTCAAGGTATTAATACAAAAATTAAACACTTTTCATGGTATATACATAAAAAGTTTAAACTTTTCAAGGTATTAATATAAAAAGTTAACACTTTTCATAGTATATACATAAAAAGTTTAAACTTTTCAAGGTATTAATATAAAAAGTAAACACTTTTCATAGTATATACATAAAAAGTTTAAACTTTTCAAGGTATTAATATAAAAAGTAAACACTTTTCATGGTATATACATAAAAAGTTTAAACTTTTCAAGGTATTTATATAAAAAGTTAACACTTTTCATAGTATATACATAAAAAGTTTAAACTTTTCAAGGTATTAATATAAAAAGTAAACACTTTTCATAGTATGTACATAAAAAGTTGAAACTTTTGAAGGTATTAATATAAAAAGCTAACACTTTTCATAGTATATACATAAAAAGTTTAAACTTTTTAAAGTATTAATATAAAAAGTAAACACTTTTTATGGTATATACATAAAAAGTTTAAACTTTTCAAGGTATTAATATAAAAAGTTTACACTTTTCATAGTATATACATAAAAAGTTTAAACTTTTCAAGGTATTAATATAAAAAGTAAACACTTTTCATAGTATATACATAAAAAGTTGAAACTTTTCAAGGTATTAATATAAAAAGTTAACACTTTTCATAGTATATACATAAAATGTTTAAACTTTTCAAGGTATTAATATAAAAAGTAAACACTTTTCATAGTATGTACATAAAAAGTTGAAACTTTTCAAGGTATTAATATAAAAAGTAAACACTTTTCATAGTATATACATAAAAAGTTTAAACTTTTCAAGGTATTAATATAAAAAGTAAACACTTTTCATGTTATATACATAAAAAGTTTAAACTTTTCAAGGTATTAATATAAAAAGTAAACACTTTTCATAGTATGTACATAAAAAGTTGAAACTTTTCAAGGTATTAATATAAAAAGTTAACACTTTTCATAGTATATACATAAAAAGTTTAAACTTTTCAAGGTATTTATATAAAAAGTTAACACTTTTCATAGTATATAAATAAAAAGTTGAAACTTTTCAAGGTATTAATATAAAAAGTTAACACTTTTCATAGTATATACATAAAAAGTTTAAACTTTTCAAGGTATTAATATAAAAAGTAAACACTTTTCATGGTATATACATAAAAAGTTTAAACTTTTCAAGGTATTTATATAAAAAGTTAACACTTTTCATAGTATATACATAAAAAGTTTAAACTTTTCAAGGTATTAATATAAAAAGTAAACACTTTTCATAGTATGTACATAAAAAGTTGAAACTTTTGAAGGTATTAATATAAAAAGTTAACACTTTTCATAGTATATACATAAAAAGTTTAAACTTTTCAAGGTATTAATATAAAAAGTAAACACTTTTTATGGTATATACATAAAAAGTTTAAACTTTTCAAGGTATTAATATAAAAAGTTTACACTTTTCATAGTATATACATAAAAAGTTTAAACTTTTCAAGGTATTAATATAAAAAGTAAACACTTTTCATAGTATATACATAAAAAGTTGAAACTTTTCAAGGTATTAATATAAAAAGTTAACACTTTTCATAGTATATACATAAAATGTTTAAACTTTTCAAGGTATTAATATAAAAAGTAAACACTTTTCATAGTGTGTACATAAAAAGTTGAAACTTTTCAAGGTATTAATATAAAAAGTTAACACTTTTCATAGTATATACATAAAAAGTTTAAACTTTTCAAGGTATTAATATAAAAAGTAAACACTTGTCATGGTATATACATAAAAAGTTAAAACTTTTCAAGGTATTAATATAAAAAGTTAACACTTTTCATAGTATATACATAAAAAGTTTAAACTTTTCAAGGTATTAATATAAAAAGTAAACACTTTTCCTAGTATATACATAAAAGTTTTAAACTTTTCAAGGTATTAATATAAAAAGTTAACACTTTTCATAATATATACATAAAAAGTTTAAACTTTTTAAGGTATTAATATAAAAAGTAAACACTTCATAGTATATACATAAAAAGTTTAAACTTTTCAAGGTATTAATATAAAAAGTAAACACTTTTCATGGTATATACATAAAAAGTGTAAACTTTTCAAGGTATTAATGTAAAAAGTAAACACTTTTCATGGTATATACATAAAAAGTTTAAACTTTTTAAGGTATTAATATAAAAAGTAAACACTTTTCATAGTATATACATAAAAAGTTTAAACTTTTCAAGGTATTAATATAAAAAGTAAACACTTTTCATGGTATATACATAAAAAGTGTAAACTTTTCAAGGTATTAATGTAAAAAGGAAACACTTTTCATGGTATATACATAAAAAGTTTAAACTTTTCAAGGTATTAATATAAAAAGTAAACACTTTTCATAGTATATACATAAAAAGTTTAAACTTTTCAAGGTATTAATATAAAAAGTAAACACTTTTCATGGTATATACATAAAAAGTTTAAACTTTTCAAGGTATTAATATAAAAAGTAAACACTTTTTATAGTATGTACATAAAAAGTTGAAACTTTTCAAGGTATTAATATAAAAAGTTAACACTTTTCATAGTATATACATGAAAAGTTTAAACTTTTCAAGGTATTTATATAAAAAGTTAACACTTTTCAAAGTATATACATAAAAAGTTGAAACTTTTCAAGGTATTAATATAAAAAGTTAACACTTTTCATAGTATATACATAAAAAGTTTAAACTTTTCAAGGTATTAATACAAAAAGTAAACACTTTTCATGGTATATACATAAAAAGTTTAAACTTTTCAAGGTATTAATATAAAAAGTAAACACTTTTCATAGTATATACATAAAAAGTTTAAACTTTTCAAGGTATTAATATAAAAAGTAAACACTTTTCATGGTATATACATAAAAAGTGTAAACTTTTCAAGGTATTAATGTAAAAAGTAAACACTTTTCATGGTATATACATAAAAAGTTTAAACTTTTTAAGGTATTAATATAAAAAGTAAACACTTTTCATAGTATATACATAAAAAGTTTAAACTTTTCAAGGTATTAATATAAAAAGTAAACACTTTTCATTGTATATACATAAAAAGTGTAAACTTTTCAAGGTATTAATGTAAAAAGGAAACACTTTTCATGGTATATACATAAAAAGTTTAAACTTTTCAAGGTATTAATATAAAAAGTAAACACTTTTCATAGTATATACATAAAAAGTTTAAACTTTTCAAGGTATTAATATAAAAAGTAAACACTTTTCATGGTATATACATAAAAAGTTTAAACTTTTCAAGGTATTAATATAAAAAGTAAACACTTTTCATAGTATGTACATAAAAAGTTGAATCTTTTCAAGGTATTAATATAAAAAGTCAACACTTTTCATAGTATATACATAAAAAGTTTAAACTTTTCAAGGTATTTATATAAAAAGTTAACACTTTTCAAAGTATATACATAAAAAGTTGAAACTTTTCAAGGTATTAATATAAAAAGTTAACACTTTTCATAGTATATACATAAAAAGTTTAAACTTTTCAAGGTATTAATACAAAAAGTAAACACTTTTCATGGTATATACATAAAAAGTTTAAACTTTTCAAGGTATTAATATAAAAAGTAAACACTTTTCATAGTATATACATAAAAAGTTTAAACTTTTCAAGGTATTAATATAAAAAGTAAACACTTTTCATGGTATATACATAAAAAGTTTAAACTTTTCAAGGTATTTATATAAAAAGTTAACACTTTTCATAGTATATACATAAAAAGTTTAAACTTTTCAAGGTATTAATATAAAAAGTAAACACTTTTCATAGTATATACATAAAAAGTTTAAACTTTTCAAGGTATTAATATAAAAAGTTAACACTTTTCATAGTATATACATAAAAAGTTTAAACTTTTCAAGGTATTAATATGAAAAGTAAACACTTTTTATGGTATATACATAAAAAGTTTAAACTTTTTAAGGTATTAATAAAAAAAGTTTACACTTTTCATAGTATATACATAAAAAGTTTAAACTTTTCAAGGTATTAATATAAAAAGTAAACACTTTTCATAGTATATACATAAAAAGTTGAAACTTTTCAAGGTATTAATATAAAAAGTTAACACTTTTCATAGTATATACATAAAAAGTTTAAACTTTTCAAGGTATTTATATAAAAAGTTAACACTTTTCATAGTATATACATAAAAAGTTGAAACTTTTCAAGGTATTAATATAAAAAGTTAACACTTTTTATAGTATATACATAAAAAGTTTAAACTTTTCAAGGTATTAATACAAAAATTAAACACTTTTCATGGTATATACATAAAAAGTTTAAACTTTTCAAGGTATTAATATAAAAAGTTAACACTTTTCATAGTATATACATAAAAAGTTTAAACTTTTCAAGGTATTAATATAAAAAGTAAACACTTTTCATAGTATATACATAAAAAGTTTAAACTTTTCAAGGTATTAATATAAAAAGTAAACACTTTTCATGGTATATACATAAAAAGTTTAAACTTTTCAAGGTATTTATATAAAAAGTTAACACTTTTCATAGTATATACATAAAAAGTTTAAACTTTTCAAGGTATTAATATAAAAAGTAAACACTTTTCATAGTATGTACATAAAAAGTTGAAACTTTTGAAGGTATTAATATAAAAAGCTAACACTTTTCATAGTATATACATAAAAAGTTTAAACTTTTTAAAGTATTAATATAAAAAGTAAACACTTTTTATGGTATATACATAAAAAGTTTAAACTTTTCAAGGTATTAATATAAAAAGTTTACACTTTTCATAGTATATACATAAAAAGTTTAAACTTTTCAAGGTATTAATATAAAAAGTAAACACTTTTCATAGTATATACATAAAAAGTTGAAACTTTTCAAGGTATTAATATAAAAAGTTAACACTTTTCATAGTATATACATAAAATGTTTAAACTTTTCAAGGTATTAATATAAAAAGTAAACACTTTTCATAGTATGTACATAAAAAGTTGAAACTTTTCAAGGTATTAATATAAAAAGTAAACACTTTTCATAGTATATACATAAAAAGTTTAAACTTTTCAAGGTATTAATATAAAAAGTAAACACTTTTCATGTTATATACATAAAAAGTTTAAACTTTTCAAGGTATTAATATAAAAAGTAAACACTTTTCATAGTATGTACATAAAAAGTTGAAACTTTTCAAGGTATTAATATAAAAAGTTAACACTTTTCATAGTATATACATAAAAAGTTTAAACTTTTCAAGGTATTTATATAAAAAGTTAACACTTTTCATAGTATATAAATAAAAAGTTGAAACTTTTCAAGGTATTAATATAAAAAGTTAACACTTTTCATAGTATATACATAAAAAGTTTAAACTTTTCAAGGTATTAATATAAAAAGTAAACACTTTTCATGGTATATACATAAAAAGTTTAAACTTTTCAAGGTATTTATATAAAAAGTTAACACTTTTCATAGTATATACATAAAAAGTTTAAACTTTTCAAGGTATTAATATAAAAAGTAAACACTTTTCATAGTATGTACATAAAAAGTTGAAACTTTTGAAGGTATTAATATAAAAAGTTAACACTTTTCATAGTATATACATAAAAAGTTTAAACTTTTCAAGGTATTAATATAAAAAGTAAACACTTTTTATGGTATATACATAAAAAGTTTAAACTTTTCAAGGTATTAATATAAAAAGTTTACACTTTTCATAGTATATACATAAAAAGTTTAAACTTTTCAAGGTATTAATATAAAAAGTAAACACTTTTCATAGTATATACATAAAAAGTTGAAACTTTTCAAGGTATTAATATAAAAAGTTAACACTTTTCATAGTATATACATAAAATGTTTAAACTTTTCAAGGTATTAATATAAAAAGTAAACACTTTTCATAGTGTGTACATAAAAAGTTGAAACTTTTCAAGGTATTAATATAAAAAGTTAACACTTTTCATAGTATATACATAAAAAGTTTAAACTTTTCAAGGTATTAATATAAAAAGTAAACACTTGTCATGGTATATACATAAAAAGTTAAAACTTTTCAAGGTATTAATATAAAAAGTTAACACTTTTCATAGTATATACATAAAAAGTTTAAACTTTTCAAGGTATTAATATAAAAAGTAAACACTTTTCCTAGTATATACATAAAAGTTTTAAACTTTTCAAGGTATTAATATAAAAAGTTAACACTTTTCATAATATATACATAAAAAGTTTAAACTTTTTAAGGTATTAATATAAAAAGTAAACACTTCATAGTATATACATAAAAAGTTTAAACTTTTCAAGGTATTAATATAAAAAGTAAACACTTTTCATGGTATATACATAAAAAGTGTAAACTTTTCAAGGTATTAATGTAAAAAGTAAACACTTTTCATGGTATATACATAAAAAGTTTTAACTTTTTAAGGTATTAATATAAAAAGTAAACACTTTTCATAGTATATACATAAAAAGTTTAAACTTTTCAAGGTATTAATATAAAAAGTAAACACTTTTCATGGTATATACATAAAAAGTGTAAACTTTTCAAGGTATTAATGTAAAAAGGAAACACTTTTCATGGTATATACATAAAAAGTTTAAACTTTTCAAGGTATTAATATAAAAAGTAAACACTTTTCATAGTATATACATAAAAAGTTTAAACTTTTCAAGGTATTAATATAAAAAGTAAACACTTTTCATGGTATATACATAAAAAGTTTAAACTTTTCAAGGTATTAATATAAAAAGTAAACACTTTTTATAGTATGTACATAAAAAGTTGAAACTTTTCAAGGTATTAATATAAAAAGTTAACACTTTTCATAGTATATACATAAAAAGTTTAAACTTTTCAAGGTATTTATATAAAAAGTTAACACTTTTCAAAGTATATACATAAAAAGTTGAAACTTTTCAAGGTATTAATATAAAAAGTTAACACTTTTCATAGTATATACATAAAAAGTTTAAACTTTTCAAGGTATTAATACAAAAAGTAAACACTTTTCATGGTATATACATAAAAAGTTTAAACTTTTCAAGGTATTAATATAAAAAGTAAACACTTTTCATAGTATATACATAAAAAGTTTAAACTTTTCAAGGTATTAATATAAAAAGTAAACACTTTTCATGGTATATACATAAAAAGTGTAAACTTTTCAAGGTATTAATGTAAAAAGTAAACACTTTTCATGGTATATACATAAAAAGTTTAAACTTTTTAAGGTATTAATATAAAAAGTAAACACTTTTCATAGTATATACATAAAAAGTTTAAACTTTTCAAGGTATTAATATAAAAAGTAAACACTTTTCATTGTATATACATAAAAAGTGTAAACTTTTCAAGGTATTAATGTAAAAAGGAAACACTTTTCATGGTATATACATAAAAAGTTTAAACTTTTCAAGGTATTAATATAAAAAGTAAACACTTTTCATAGTATATACATAAAAAGTTTAAACTTTTCAAGGTATTAATATAAAAAGTAAACACTTTTCATGGTATATACATAAAAAGTTTAAACTTTTCAAGGTATTAATATAAAAAGTAAACACTTTTCATAGTATGTACATAAAAAGTTGAATCTTTTCAAGGTATTAATATAAAAAGTCAACACTTTTCATAGTATATACATAAAAAGTTTAAACTTTTCAAGGTATTTATATAAAAAGTTAACACTTTTCAAAGTATATACATAAAAAGTTGAAACTTTTCAAGGTATTAATATAAAAAGTTAACACTTTTCATAGTATATACATAAAAAGTTTAAACTTTTCAAGGTATTAATACAAAAAGTAAACACTTTTCATGGTATATACATAAAAAGTTTAAACTTTTCAAGGTATTAATATAAAAAGTAAACACTTTTCATAGTATATACATAAAAAGTTTAAACTTTTCAAGGTATTAATATAAAAAGTAAACACTTTTCATGGTATATACATAAAAAGTTTAAACTTTTCAAGGTATTTATATAAAAAGTTAACACTTTTCATAGTATATACATAAAAAGTTTAAACTTTTCAAGGTATTAATATAAAAAGTAAACACTTTTCATAGTATATACATAAAAAGTTTAAACTTTTCAAGGTATTAATATAAAAAGTTAACACTTTTCATAGTATATACATAAAAAGTTTAAACTTTTCAAGGTATTAATATGAAAAGTAAACACTTTTTATGGTATATACATAAAAAGTTTAAACTTTTCAAGGTATTAATAAAAAAAGTTTACACTTTTCATAGTATATACATAAAAAGTTTAAACTTTTCAAGGTATTAATATAAAAAGTAAACACTTTTCATAGTATATACATAAAAAGTTGAAACTTTTCAAGATATTAATATAAAAAGTTAACACTTTTCATAGTATATACATAAAAAGTTTAAACTTTTCAAGGTATTAATATAAAAAGTTAACACTTTTCATAGTATATACATAAAAAGTTTAAACTTTTCAAGGTATTAATATAAAAAGTAAACACTTTTTCTAGTATATACATAAAAAGTTTAAACTTTTCAAGGTATTAATATAAAAAGTAAACACTTTTCATAGTATATACATAAAAAGTTTAAACTTTTCAAGGTATTAATATAAAAAGTTAACACTTTTCATAGTATATACATAAAAAGTTTAAACTTTTCAAGGTATTAATATAAAAAGTAAACACTTTTTATGGTATATACATAAAAAGTTTAAACTTTTCATGGTATTAATATAAAAAGTTTACACTTTTCATAGTATATACATAAAAAGTTTAAACTTTTCAAGGTATTAATATAAAAAGTAAACACTTTTCATAGTATATACATAAAAATTTTAAACTTTTCTAGGTATTAATATAAAAAGTTAACACTTTTCATAGTATATACATAAAAAGTTTAAACTTTTCAAGGTATTAATATAAAAAGTAAACACTTTTCATAGTATGTACATAAAAAGTTTAAACTTTTCAAGGTATTAATATAAAAAGTTAACACTTTTCATAGTATATACATAAAAAGTTTAAACTTTTCAAGGTATTAAAGTAAACACTTTTCCTAGTATATACATAAAAAGTTTAAACTTTTCAAAGTATTAATATAAAAAGTTAACACTTTTCATAGTATATACATAAAAAGTTTAAACTTTTCAAGGTATTAATATAAAAAGTAAATACTTTTCATAGTATATACATAAAAAGTTTAAACTTTTCAAAGTATTAATATAAAAAGTAAACACTTTTCATGGTATATACATAAAAAGTTTAAACTTTTCAAGGTATTAATGTAAAAAGTAAACACTTCATGGTATATACATAAAAAGTTTAAACTTTTCAAGGTATTAATATAAAAAGTAAACACTTTTCATAGTATATACATAAAAAGTTTAAACTTTTTAAGGTATTAATATAAAAAGTAAACACTTTTCATAGTATATACATAAAAAGTTTAAACTTTTCAAGGTATTAATATAAAAAGTAAACATTTTTCATGGTATATACATAAAAAGTTTAAACTTTTCAAAGTATTAATATAAAAAGTAAACACTTTTCATGGTATATACATAAAAAGTTTAAACTTTTCAAGGTATTAATATAAAAAGTAAACACTTTTCATAGTATATACATAAAAAGTTTAAACTTTTCAAGGTATTAATATAAAAAGTTAACACTTTTCATAGTATATACATAAAAAGTTTAAACTTTTCAAGGTATTAATATAAAAAGTAAACACTTTTCATAGTATGTACATAAAAAGTTTATACTTTTCAAGGTATTAATATAAAAAATTAACACTTTTCATAGTATATACATAAAAAGTTTAAACTTTTCAAGGTATTAATATAAAAAGTAAACACTTTTCCTAGTATATACATAAAAAGTTTAAACTTTTCAAGACATTAATATAAAAAGTTAACACTTTTCATAATATATACATAAAAAGTTTAAACTTTTTAAGGTATTAATATAAAAAGTAAACACTTTTCATAGTATATACATAAAAAGTTTAAACTTTTCAAGGTATTAATATAAAAAGTAAACACTTTTCATGGTATATACATAAAAAGTTTAAACTTTTCAAGGTATTAATATAAAAAGTAAACACTTTTCATAGTATATACATAAAAAGTTTAAACTTTTCAAGGTATTAATATAAAAAGTAAACACTTTTCATAGTATATACATAAAAAGTTTAAACTTTTCAAGGTATTAATATAAAAAGTTAACACTTTTCATAGTATATACATAAAAAGTTTAAACTTTTCAAGGTATTAATATAAAAAGTAAACACTTTTTATGGTATATACATAAAAAGTTTAAACTTTTCATGGTATTAATATAAAAAGTTTACACTTTTCATAGTATATACATAAAAAGTTTAAACTTTTCAAGGTATTAATATAAAAAGTAAACACTTTTCATAGTATATACATAAAAATTTTAAACTTTTCTAGGTATTAATATAAAAAGTTAACACTTTTCATAGTATATACATAAAAAGTTTAAACTTTTCAAGGTATTAATATAAAAAGTAAACACTTTTCATAGTATGTACATAAAAAGTTTAAACTTTTCAAGGTATTAATATAAAAAGTTAACACTTTTCATAGTATATACATAAAAAGTTTAAACTTTTCAAGGTATTAAAGTAAACACTTTTCCTAGTATATACATAAAAAGTTTAAACTTTTCAAAGTATTAATATAAAAAGTTAACACTTTTCATAGTATATACATAAAAAGTTTAAACTTTTCAAGGTATTAATATAAAAAGTAAATACTTTTCATAGTATATACATAAAAAGTTTAAACTTTTCAAAGTATTAATATAAAAAGTAAACACTTTTCATGGTATATACATAAAAAGTTTAAACTTTTCAAGGTATTAATGTAAAAAGTAAACACTTCATGGTATATACATAAAAAGTTTAAACTTTTCAAGGTATTAATATAAAAAGTAAACACTTTTCATAGTATATACATAAAAAGTTTAAACTTTTTAAGGTATTAATATAAAAAGTAAACACTTTTCATAGTATATACATAAAAAGTTTAAACTTTTCAAGGTATTAATATAAAAAGTAAACATTTTTCATGGTATATACATAAAAAGTTTAAACTTTTCAAAGTATTAATATAAAAAGTAAACACTTTTCATGGTATATACATAAAAAGTTTAAACTTTTCAAGGTATTAATATAAAAAGTAAACACTTTTCATAGTATATACATAAAAAGTTTAAACTTTTCAAGGTATTAATATAAAAAGTTAACACTTTTCATAGTATATACATAAAAAGTTTAAACTTTTCAAGGTATTAATATAAAAAGTAAACACTTTTCATAGTATGTACATAAAAAGTTTATACTTTTCAAGGTATTAATATAAAAAATTAACACTTTTCATAGTATATACATAAAAAGTTTAAACTTTTCAAGGTATTAATATAAAAAGTAAACACTTTTCCTAGTATATACATAAAAAGTTTAAACTTTTCAAGACATTAATATAAAAAGTTAACACTTTTCATAATATATACATAAAAAGTTTAAACTTTTTAAGGTATTAATATAAAAAGTAAACACTTTTCATAGTATATACATAAAAAGTTTAAACTTTTCAAGGTATTAATATAAAAAGTAAACACTTTTCATGGTATATACATAAAAAGTGTAAACTTTTCAAGGTATTAATGTAAAAAGTCAACACTTTTCATGGTATATACATAAAAAGTTTAAACTTTTCAAGGTATTAATATAAAAAGTAAACACTTTTCATAGTATATACATAAAAAGTTTAAACTTTTCAAGGTATTAATATAAAAAGTAAACACTTTTCATGGTATATACATAAAAAGTTTAAACTTTTCAAGGTATTAATATAAAAAGTAAACACTTTTCATAGTATGTACATAAAAAGTTGAAACTTTTCAAGTTATTAATATAAAAAGTTAACACTTTTCATAGTATATACATAAAAAGTTTAAACTTTTCAAGGTATTAATATAAAAAGTTAACACTTTTCATAATATATACATAAAAAGTTTAAACTTTTCAAGGTATTTATATAAAAAGTTAACACTTTTCATAGTATATACATAAAAAGTTGAAACTTTTCAAGGTATTAATATAAAAAGTTAACACTTTTCATAGTATATACATAAAAAGTTTAAACTTTTCAAGGTATTAATATAAAAAGTTAACACTTTTCATAGTATATACATAAAAAGTTTAAACTTTTCAAGGTATTAATATGAAAAGTAAACACTTTTCATGGTATATACATAAAAAGTTTAAACTTTTCAAGGTATTAATATAAAAAGTTAACACTTTTCATAGTATATACATAAAAAGTTTAAACTTTTCAAGGTATTAATATAAAAAGTAAACACTTTTCATAGTATATACATAAAAAGTTTAAACTTTTCAAGGTATTAATATAAAAAGTAAACACTTTTCATGGTATATACATAAAAAGTTTAAACTTTTCAAGGTATTTATATAAAAAGTTAACACTTTTCATAGTATATACATAAAAAGTTTAAACTTTTCAAGGTATTAATATAAAAAGTAAACACTTTTCATAGTATATACATAAAAAGTTTAAACTTTTCAAGGTATTAATATAAAAAGTTAACACTTTTCATAGTATATACATAAAAAGTTTAAACTTTTCAAGGTATTAATATGAAAAGTAAACACTTTTTATGGTATATACATAAAAAGTTTAAACTTTTCAAGGTATTAATAAAAAAAGTTTACACTTTTCATAGTATATACATAAAAAGTTTAAACTTTTCAAGGTATTAATATAAAAAGTAAACACTTTTCATAGTATATACATAAAAAGTTGAAACTTTTCAAGATATTAATATAAAAAGTTAACACTTTTCATAGTATATACATAAAAAGTTTAAACTTTTCAAGGTATTAATATAAAAAGTTAACACTTTTCATAGTATATACATAAAAAGTTTAAACTTTTCAAGGTATTAATATAAAAAGTAAACACTTTTTCTAGTATATACATAAAAAGTTTAAACTTTTCAAGGTATTAATATAAAAAGTAAACACTTTTCATAGTATATACATAAAAAGTTTAAACTTTTCAAGGTATTAATATAAAAAGTTGACACTTTTCATAGTATATACATAAAAAGTTTAAACTTTTCAAGGTATTAATATAAAAAGTAAACACTTTTTATGGTATATACATAAAAAGTTTAAACTTTTCATGGTATTAATATAAAAAGTTTACACTTTTCATAGTATATACATAAAAAGTTTAAACTTTTCAAGGTATTAATATAAAAAGTAAACACTTTTCATAGTATATACATAAAAATTTTAAACTTTTCTAGGTATTAATATAAAAAGTTAACACTTTTCATAGTATATACATAAAAAGTTTAAACTTTTCAAGGTATTAATATAAAAAGTAAACACTTTTCATAGTATGTACATAAAAAGTTTAAACTTTTCAAGGTATTAATATAAAAAGTTAACACTTTTCATAGTATATACATAAAAAGTTTAAACTTTTCAAGGTATTAAAGTAAACACTTTTCCTAGTATATACATAAAAAGTTTAAACTTTTCAAAGTATTAATATAAAAAGTTAACACTTTTCATAGTATATACATAAAAAGTTTAAACTTTTCAAGGTATTAATATAAAAAGTAAATACTTTTCATAGTATATACATAAAAAGTTTAAACTTTTCAAAGTATTAATATAAAAAGTAAACACTTTTCATGGTATATACATAAAAAGTTTAAACTTTTCAAGGTATTAATGTAAAAAGTAAACACTTTTCATGGTATATACATAAAAAGTTTAAACTTTTCAAGGTATTAATATAAAAAGTAAACACTTTTCATAGTATATACATAAAAAGTTTAAACTTTTCAAGGTATTAATATAAAAAGTAAACACTTTTCATAGTATATACATAAAAAGTTTAAACTTTTCAAGGTATTAATATAAAAAGTAAACATTTTTCATGGTATATACATAAAAAGTTTAAACTTTTCAAAGTATTAATATAAAAAGTAAACACTTTTCATGGTATATACATAAAAAGTTTAAACTTTTCAAGGTATTAATATAAAAAGTAAACACTTTTCATAGTATATACATAAAAAGTTTAAACTTTTCAAGGTATTAATATAAAAAGTTAACACTTTTCATAGTATATACATAAAAAGTTTAAACTTTTCAAGGTATTAATATAAAAAGTAAACACTTTTCATAGTATGTACATAAAAAGTTTATACTTTTCAAGGTATTAATATAAAAAATTAACACTTTTCATAGTATATACATAAAAAGTTTAAACTTTTCAAGGTATTAATATAAAAAGTAAACACTTTTCCTAGTATATACATAAAAAGTTTAAACTTTTCAAGGTATTAATATAAAAAGTTAACACTTTTCATAATATATACATAAAAAGTTTAAACTTTTTAAGGTATTAATATAAAAAGTAAACACTTTTCATAGTATATACATAAAAAGTTTAAACTTTTCAAGGTATTAATATAAAAAGTAAACACTTTTCATGGTATATACATAAAAAGTGTAAACTTTTCAAGGTATTAATGTAAAAAGTCAACACTTTTCATGGTATATACAAATTAAATAATTTCGTTTGAATTATTTTAAAAAAATTAATTTTATTATCAACGAGGTTACATGTGTCGAGATATGAGAATACAGAAAGAATGAACAACTTATCTTAGTTACAGGGGTTTTTATTACAATGCATGGTATAATGGAAAAGTACTGCAAGAAGTGCTGACATAGTAATAATTATTGTAGAATAGAAAAACAACAATACATAATTCCTCCCTTCTGAGATTTTACAATAATTATTATGCAATGGAACTTAATTCTACAAATGGTTCTTTTGGATTGGATTTTTTATTTCTTTTACAGAGTGTTAAAAGCTTAATTCTAAACTTATATAATAAGACAATACAAATTATTAAAAATAACACAGTATAAATAATGAGGAAATGATGATTGTTATAATTTTGCAAATTTAACTCTTTTATTTGTGGTAACTCTTTAATTGTAATGTTTACTTTATTTATTTTATCTAAATTTATCGAATTTAATTGTTGAAACGTGTTATTAAAATTTAGGCTTTCAAATATTATTTCTTTATAGGTTTCTTGAATTATGTCGAACTTGAAATTATTTACTACACATTTATTAATGAGTTTTAATTTAAATATACCTTTGATTTTTTTGTTGAGTGTATTACTTTCGCAATTAATTTGAATTTGTTGTTCCTTGGGGCTTATTATGATTAATTCATTTGTATTTTGAATTTTCTCCCAAGTATTTTCTAATTCCAGGGTATGATATTTACAATCATCATTCGTTTGGGCCTTTATAATATTAATAATACATTTATTTAAAACAATATACTCAGTTTTACAGTAATATATCTTATTAACTAAGATGCAATTATTTATCTTATAGTTATTGTTATCATTTATAAAATACATGGTTTGTTTTTCATTTAGTTGTAAAATTGTGTTGTGTTTAATAAAAGGTATGGGTGTAAATTGGTATAAATCGTAAGTTTGGGAAGAAAAGACTGGGATATTAATAAGGAAGTGTATCTGTTCGTTATCGTGTTGACAGTATGTTTCTATAATTTCGTTTAGTTGCCAAATGTCTTTGTTTTGTGTGATTTTTCTAATGTTTTTAGGATCGATAATACTTGTGTGTAATTTCCTCAGATTACAAAAAGTTAAACTGATTTCAATTTGCTTTGTGAGATCATTTAAATTTTGAATTATAAATATTAGTTTTTGAAATTTATTTTCAACGTCGACTTTTCCCTGCCAATTGAAGTTTTTCTTTAAAATTTCTTGGATTTCTTCTATTTGCGTTTTCAACTTATTTTCATTACTTCTAATATTTTCGATTTGATGATTAAATTTATCAATCATTTCTTTACTAATTTTTAAATTTTGATTAGTTTGATCCTGTAATAATTTTTCATTATTTTTTATTTCTTCAAGAATTTTGTCATAACGTTCTCCGTCGGAGGCATCTAAATTCCCTGAAATTGATTTGATGATACTTCCTACACCGTTAATTATACCGCGTTTTGAAATTCTGTGAAATATTTTATTAATTTGATTTTCTAAGTCATTAAAATTATATATCAAAATATTAATATAGTCCTGAAATACTTCCTTTGTATCTTTAATTTGAAGGAGGAGGATTTCTTTCATTGTTTTTATTTTAGTAAATTCATCGTATATCGGGGTAATATTATAATTAAAATATATTATTTGTTCTGAAGTTTTGATCTGTGTTTTCCCTAATTTAGCTAAATGAAATCCATTGTCATTTGAGATGTCCGTCAGTTGAGCCGTACATCTGAAACAACAATTTATTGTTTAATTCTGTTTATCCTGACATGTTTTTCGGCCATTTGGTCTCTGATTTTTACTTTCCCGAGTATGGGATTATAGTGTTGAACTCTATATTTTCTAAATAAGGGTTTTTTGAATTTTTTTATTAGTCTTGGATTTTCTTTTACGTAAATAGTATCTTTTATTTGTAAGGGATTATCATTTTCTTTATAGCGTTTTTGCTTCTCAGTTTTTAATTTGTCATTTATAATTTTAAATAATTCTTCTTGTTCTGTTTGATATTTTTGTATTACTTCTTCATTAATAAGCGGGGTTGTTTTTAATGGGATTTGATTATTTTTGCCAAATAGTATTTCATTTGGAGTTAATTTTGTTACGGTGTGTTTAGTATTGTTGTAAGCTAAGATTGCTAAATCAAGTTTTTCTAGAAATGTTTTGTTTTTGAAGTGATTATTATTTTCAAGGAGTCTAAGATGTTCTATAAGTGTAGAATGAAATCTTTCAACTGCATTGCTTTTAGGATTGTTTACGCAGATTATGTGACTCTCTATATTCCTGAGTTTGAATAAATCTTGTAAAACGCTACTTTTGAATTCAGGTCCTGCGTCCATAACTATTTTATTTGGTATAGTATAAATTTGGAAATATTGAATTAATTTATGTAATATATTATTTGAAGTTTTATTTTCTAGCGGACAAACTTGACCATGTTTAGAGAATTGATCGAAAATTGTTAAAAAATTATTTTTATTTAGACAAAGTACGTCGATATTTATTATGTCGAATGGTTTTAGAGGGGTTGGTGTTAGGTTATCTATTGCCGGAATTGGTTTTCTATTGTATTTGTTTAATTTACAAAGTTCACATCTATTTATATATTCAGTAATATTACTAATCATTTTGGGCCAAAAATATTTTTCTTTTAATGCATTGAGGGTTGCAATTATCCCTCTATGGTTTGTAAGGCCTATATGGAAGTCACGAATTATTTCTATTTGTTCCTCTTCATTTTCTATGTCTTCAACTATTTTATTACAAGCAATTATGTTAATGGTATTAAATTCAAAGTTTTCTTTTATTATTTTTGAAAATTTTAGGTCTAGGTCTTTTTCGTTAAAAATGGCTAGATATTTTATTTTCGGGATTATATATTCTTTGAGAAAGTTTAATATTTCGTCTTCAAGATTTTGGTTATTAAATTTACAATGAATTCGCTGTTTTTTGTTCCCAAATAATTTTGTTATTTCTATTTCAGTTTCAAAGTTATGACTTTCGAATATTAGTTGATTATCAGCTATGTTTATTCTATCTTCTATGTATTTAATTCCGTTTACTAAGTTTTCTGGATCGGAATGAATTGTATTTTGATTTGTGGAAGTTGATTCATTATCGTTATCATGTAAATTTATTGTAGGTAAGGAATAAACGTAGATTTGTATATTTGTGTCTTCAAATATTTTTAATATTTTTGCCGACACTTGATTCCATTCTAATTTATCTAAACCACATCCTAATAAGGGTATATTTATTTCAAAAATTTCATTAAGTATGAGATAATCTCGGAGTTCTTTTAATGGTTTATCTAGGTTTTTAATTGATGGTTTCTCATTAAATCTTCTCTTTGTAATCAAATGGATAATTGTTTGATTATTAGAATTTTGAATAATGATGTGTTTATTTATTACGTTCGAATTTTTACAAAAATTTTTACTATCAAATTTTCTATTAACTTGGTCCGCTAAGCCTTGACTCATTTCGAAATCTTCCGAAATGCAATGAGCGAATATTTTTGTTTCTGTTACATCACCGATTTTATTGTGAATTTGTGTTTTATCACGTTGGCGAGAAAGATTATCTGCTATTACATTCATTTTGCCTTGTAAATATTCTATATCAAAGTTGTACTCGTTTAGTTCTATTTTCCATCGCATGAGTTTCTGGTTAGGATTTTTCATATTGAATAGCCAACATAAAGGTCTATGATCTGTTTTTATAAGGAATTTTCTACCATATAGGTAGTGTCTGAAATTTTTTACGGATTCTATTATTGCTAGAAGTTCCTTTTCAACAGTGCTATAATTTTGTTGAGCGTTGCCTAATGTTTTTGAAAAATAAGCTATTGGCATTTCTTTACCGTGTTCGTCTTTTTGTAGTAGAACTGATCCTATCGCAAAATCAGAGGCGTCCGTAGTTAGTATAAAATCTTTATGAAAATTTGGAAATTGTAATATGGGAGATGAAGTAAGAATTTCTTTGCATTCGTTAAAGCATTTTCTATAAGATTCATTATAAATGTCTATATTTCGGCCATTTTTTAAGCATAAGGTAAGGGGTTTAGTGAGTTTAGCGAAATTTGGAATAAATTTGCGGTACCATCCTATTGTACCGAGAAATTGCTTAATTTCCTTTTTTGTTTTAGGGATGTTGAGATTTCTAATTTTTTCTGTTTTGGAAGGGTCTGTTTTAATTCCGTCTTGAGTAATAATATATCCTAAATAATTTGTTTGTGGTTGCAAAAATTCTGATTTATCAATTTGGATTTTCAAGTTTGCTTTTCTTAATTTTTCGAAAACTAATTTGATATTGTTTAGATGTTCTTCAAGAGTTTTTCCAAAAATAATTACGTCGTCTAAGTAGACTAGACAAATTTTGTTTACCAATTCTCCTAGTGCGATGTTCATCATTCTTTGGAATGTGGCGGGGGCATTTTTTAAACCGAAGGGCATGCGCAAAAATTCATAGTGACCGGATGGAGTAGAGAATGCGGTCTTTTCGATATCATTTTTGTCCATGGGAATTTGATGGAAACCGGAATGTAAGTCTAGGGTCGTGAAATATTTTGAATGGCCAATATGATCAAGTAAGGTGTCAATATTAGGGATTGGGAATTTGTCGTCTTTTGTTTGAGAATTTACTTTCCTAAAATCGATTACTAATCTCGTTTTCCGTTTGCCGGAAGCGTCTAACTTTTTTGGAACTATCCAAATGGGAGAATTCCATGGAGAATGAGAAGGCTGTATAACTTTTTCTCTTAACATTTTTTCGATGTGTTCTTCAATGTCGTTTTCATATACTTGTGGAAGCTTGTAATTTTTAGTGTAAATGGGGGTTTCGTTATTAAGAGTTATTTTATGTTCGCATAAATTTGTACAAGACAATGGTTCGTTTGGTTTTGGAAAAAGATCTTCAAAATTATTTATGAGTGTTTTTAATTTTGATTTTTCAATTTGGTTCAAATGTTCTGAACGAATTTGAATATTGTTATTTTCCTTGCCAGTTTTGAAGTCGTTTTGTAATTTCTTTTCTTTTCCTTGTATATTAACAGAATTTTTTATAAAGTCAATTTGGATATTTAATTTTTTAAATGCTTCAATACCTAATAATAAATTATATTCTTTATGGAATTTGTAAACGTAACATTTTAATGGAATTTTATTAATTTTCAGTATTACAAATTGTGAAATAGTGGATTTTCCATTTACGGTTGTAAACGTACATTTTTCTTCATAAGTTTTAATTTTTTTGAATTTGACTAAATCTGGATGTATTAAATTAATACTTGAACCCGTGTCTAATAAAATGATGTAGTCCTGGATATGTAGCGAGGGTAAATTGTATGTTAGGCTGGACATTACTTGATTTGTTCGTCTACTTCTGTCTCTAATTCTAAAAAATGATCGTGTTCAGTGTCATTGTTTTGTTCTATATATTCGTATTCGTAATCGTCAGCAGTTTGTTCAACTTGTTCATCTGAGCTTTCGTTGAGATTGTAATTTTGCTTAATTGTTTGAGTAGACATAGGCGTAGTGAGTCTTGTTTGCTGTGTCATAGGTTTGGGTTGGAATGTTCGTTTTGTTTCATAAAAATTTTTTAGATTCTGACGAGGGGCAAAAGGTTTTGGTTGTGTTTGATTGTTGGTAAACTGAATTGGTTTGGATGGGAATTGTTGAGCCGGGAATTTTTTGGGTGGTATATTAAAACTAAAATTTTGTTTATCTCTTAACATTGGTGATTGGTGTGGGTTTTGATGTGAATAATTAAATTCATTTCTCAATAAACATTCACACTCTTCTAATGTACTGGGTTGTTTAACAATGAATGATCCTCTCACTGATAAAGGCAGGAGAGTTATAAAGTGAGAAACTACTAATTTTTGATTTTCTTTTATTATTGCGTTCTTTTGTAATTGATTATATTCTTTTAATAAGATTTTTGATTTGTACTGTGAAAATTTTTGAGAAATGACTTCTAGAGTTTTGTCTGTACTGGTTTTATTTTTCATTTGTAAAATTTCCAACAAAATTGTTTCAGCTGTGCTTTTATCACAGAAATTTGTTGTAAGGTAAAGTTTTAAATCTTTCCAGTCTTCGAATTTATTCTCGGATAATAATTCGGCAGCTCTATGTGTAAGTTTAGTTTTTATTAGTCCAAAAAGATATGTTTTCTGAACAGTACTAAGTACAACAGTTTTTAGTGTATTATCTACGTCGTCGACGGCACTGATAAAATTGTTTAGTAATTTAATATCTCCATTATATGAAGGAATAATTTCAGAAAGGTTTTTCAATTCTGAAAGTGTGGTTGTAGCCATGATTGAACTATTTGAAACGTTTAATCTACTTGGCTTTAAAATTATACTTTTAACAGTATTGTTTAAAGGAATAGGGTTTTTTACTTCAGTATCAGAATTTTCAGAGTCTGTACTATCGGACATAAGTTTATTGTGTGTGTTTGGGACTGTGCCGGTCCCTCGATACCTTTATTACTAGTCGTTTGCTAGAGGTATCCCTTTGTGTAACACAGAAATAATTATAAATAATTATAAATATAACTTACAAAGTTATTGTTAATAATACGAGGATTGGTTGATGCTTTACGGACATCACCGGGTCGCTGATTCTTCCTGGGTTTGAAGACGTGATCGAAGGGTTGTCGAACAGCAAGGCTTCTTCCTCTCTCGATTCCTCTGTTGTTGGGTTGCCAAGGAAGTTGATTTCTCCGTGGGATCTGCGTTTCGTGTTGTTTCCGCAGGTCGTTGTAGACGGTTTTGTTGAAATATAATTTTTCTTGGCTTACGATTGATAGATTGGTTTATCAGAGTAAAGAATAGAAATTCACCACACAATTACTTTTTGTGTTTCTCTGATCCTACCGTGACTGCGCCAATTAAATAATTTCGTTTGAATTATTTTAAAAAAATTAATTTTATTATCAACGAGGTTACATGTGTCGAGATATGAGAATACAGAAAGAATGAACAACTTATCTTAGTTACAGGGGTTTTTATTACAATGCATGGTATAATGGAAAAGTACTGCAAGAAGTGCTGACATAGTAATAATTATTGTAGAATAGAAAAACAACAATACATAATTTACATAAAAAGTTTAAACTTTTCAAGGTATTAATATAAAAAGTAAACACTTTTCATAGTATATACATAAAAAGTTTAAACTTTTCAAGGTATTAATATAAAAAGTAAACACTTTTCATGGTATATACATAAAAAGTTTAAACTTTTCAAGGTATTAATATAAAAAGTAAACACTTTTCATAGTATGTACATAAAAAGTTGAAACTTTTCAAGTTATTAATATAAAAAGTTAACACTTTTCATAGTATATACATAAAAAGTTTAAACTTTTCAAGGTATTAATATAAAAAGTTAACACTTTTCATAATATATACATAAAAAGTTTAAACTTTTCAAGGTATTTATATAAAAAGTTAACACTTTTCATAGTATATACATAAAAAGTTGAAACTTTTCAAGGTATTAATATAAAAAGTAAACACTTTTCATAGTATATACATAAAAAGTTTAAACTTTTCAAGGTATTAATATAAAAAGTAAACACTTTTCATGGTATATACATAAAAAGTTTAAACTTTTCAAGGTATTTATATAAAAAGTTAACACTTTTCATAGTATATACATAAAAAGTTTAAACTTTTCAAGGTATTAATATAAAAAGTAAACACTTTTCATAGTATATACATAAAAAGTTTAAACTTTTCAAGGTATTAATATAAAAAGTTAACACTTTTCATAGTATATACATAAAAAGTTTAAACTTTTCAAGGTATTAATATGAAAAGTAAACACTTTTTATGGTATATACATAAAAAGTTTAAACTTTTCAAGGTATTAATAAAAAAAGTTTACACTTTTCATAGTATATACATAAAAAGTTTAAACTTTTCAAGGTATTAATATAAAAAGTAAACACTTTTCATAGTATATACATAAAAAGTTGAAACTTTTCAAGATATTAATATAAAAAGTTAACACTTTTCATAGTATATACATAAAAAGTTTAAACTTTTCAAGGTATTAATATAAAAAGTTAACACTTTTCATAGTATATACATAAAAAGTTTAAACTTTTCAAGGTATTAATATAAAAAGTAAACACTTTTTCTAGTATATACATAAAAAGTTTAAACTTTTCAAGGTATTAATATAAAAAGTAAACACTTTTCATAGTATATACATAAAAAGTTTAAACTTTTCAAGGTATTAATATAAAAAGTTAACACTTTTCATAGTATATACATAAAAAGTTTAAACTTTTCAAGGTATTAATATAAAAAGTAAACACTTTTTATGGTATATACATAAAAAGTTTAAACTTTTCATGGTATTAATATAAAAAGTTTACACTTTTCATAGTATATACATAAAAAGTTTAAACTTTTCAAGGTATTAATATAAAAAGTAAACACTTTTCATAGTATATACATAAAAATTTTAAACTTTTCTAGGTATTAATATAAAAAGTTAACACTTTTCATAGTATATACATAAAAAGTTTAAACTTTTCAAGGTATTAATATAAAAAGTAAACACTTTTCATAGTATGTACATAAAAAGTTTAAACTTTTCAAGGTATTAATATAAAAAGTTAACACTTTTCATAGTATATACATAAAAAGTTTAAACTTTTCAAGGTATTAAAGTAAACACTTTTCCTAGTATATACATAAAAAGTTTAAACTTTTCAAAGTATTAATATAAAAAGTTAACACTTTTCATAGTATATACATAAAAAGTTTAAACTTTTCAAGGTATTAATATAAAAAGTAAATACTTTTCATAGTATATACATAAAAAGTTTAAACTTTTCAAAGTATTAATATAAAAAGTAAACACTTTTCATGGTATATACATAAAAAGTTTAAACTTTTCAAGGTATTAATGTAAAAAGTAAACACTTTTCATGGTATATACATAAAAAGTTTAAACTTTTCAAGGTATTAATATAAAAAGTAAACACTTTTCATAGTATATACATAAAAAGTTTAAACTTTTCAAGGTATTAATATAAAAAGTAAACACTTTTCATAGTATATACATAAAAAGTTTAAACTTTTCAAGGTATTAATATAAAAAGTAAACATTTTTCATGGTATATACATAAAAAGTTTAAACTTTTCAAAGTATTAATATAAAAAGTAAACACTTTTCATGGTATATACATAAAAAGTTTAAACTTTTCAAGGTATTAATATAAAAAGTAAACACTTTTCATAGTATATACATAAAAAGTTTAAACTTTTCAAGGTATTAATATAAAAAGTTAACACTTTTCATAGTATATACATAAAAAGTTTAAACTTTTCAAGGTATTAATATAAAAAGTAAACACTTTTCATAGTATGTACATAAAAAGTTTATACTTTTCAAGGTATTAATATAAAAAATTAACACTTTTCATAGTATATACATAAAAAGTTTAAACTTTTCAAGGTATTAATATAAAAAGTAAACACTTTTCCTAGTATATACATAAAAAGTTTAAACTTTTCAAGGTATTAATATAAAAAGTTAACACTTTTCATAATATATACATAAAAAGTTTAAACTTTTTAAGGTATTAATATAAAAAGTAAACACTTTTCATAGTATATACATAAAAAGTTTAAACTTTTCAAGGTATTAATATAAAAAGTAAACACTTTTCATGGTATATACATAAAAAGTGTAAACTTTTCAAGGTATTAATGTAAAAAGTCAACACTTTTCATGGTATATACATAAAAAGTTTAAACTTTTCAAGGTATTAATATAAAAAGTAAACACTTTTCATAGTATATACATAAAAAGTTTAAACTTTTCAAGGTATTAATATAAAAAGTAAACACTTTTCATGGTATATACATAAAAAGTTTAAACTTTTCAAGGTATTAATATAAAAAGTAAACACTTTTCATAGTATGTACATAAAAAGTTGAAACTTTTCAAGTTATTAATATAAAAAGTTAACACTTTTCATAGTATATACATAAAAAGTTTAAACTTTTCAAGGTATTTATATAAAAAGTTAACACTTTTCATAGTATATACATAAAAAGTTGAAACTTTTCAAGGTATTAATATAAAAAGTTAACACTTTTCATAGTATATACATAAAAAGTTTAAACTTTTCAAGGTATTAATACAAAAAGTAAACACTTTTCATGGTATATACATAAAAAGTTTAAACTTTTCAAGGTATTAATATAAAAAGTTAACACTTTTTATAGTATATACATAAAAAGTTTAAACTTTTCAAGGTATTAATATAAAAAGTAAACACTTTTCATAGTATATACATAAAAAGTTTAAACTTTTCAAGGTATTAATATAAAAAGTTAACACTTTTCATAGTATATACATAAAAAGTTTAAACTTTTCAAGGTATTAATATAAAAAGTAAACACTTTTCCTAGTATATACATAAAAAGTTTAAACTTTTCAAGGTATTAATATAAAAAGTTAACACTTTTCATAATATATACATAAAAAGTTTAAACTTTTCAAGGTATTTATATAAAAAGTTAACACTTTTCATAGTATATACATAAAAAGTTGAAACTTTTCAAGGTATTAATATAAAAAGTTAACACTTTTCATGGTATATACATAAAAATTTTAAACTTTTCAAGGTATTAATATAAAAAGTTAACACTTTTCATAGTATATACATAAAAAGTTTAAACTTTTCAAGGTATTAATATAAAAAGTAAACACTTTTCATAGTATATACATAAAAAGTTTAAACTTTTCAAGGTATTAATATAAAAAGTAAACACTTTTCATGGTATATACATAAAAAGTTTAAACTTTTCAAGGTATTTATATAAAAAGTTAACAATTTTCATAGTATATACATAAAAAGTTTAAACTTTTCAAGGTATTAATATAAAAAGTAAACACTTTTCATAGTATGTACATAAAAAGTTGAAACTTTTGAAGGTATTAATATAAAAAGTTAACACTTTTCATAATATATACATAAAAAGTTTAAACTTTTCAAGGTATTAATATAAAAAGTAAACACTTTTTATGGTATATACATAAAAAGTTTAAACTTTTCAAGGTATTAATATAAAAAGTTTACACTTTTCATAGTATATACATAAAAAGTTTAAACTGTTCAAGGTATTAATATAAAAAGTAAACACTTTTCATAGTATATACATAAAAAGTTGAAACTTTTCAAGGTATTAATATAAAAAGTTAACACTTTTCATGGTATATACATAAAATGTTTAAACTTTTCAAGGTATTAATATAAAAAGTAAACACTGTTCATAGTGTGTACATAAAAAGTTGAAACTTTTCAAGGTATTAATATAAAAAGTTAACACTTTTCATAGTATATACATAAAAAGTTTAAACTTTTCAAGGTATTAATATAAAAAGTAAACACTTGTCATGGTATATACCTAAAAAGTTAAAACTTTTCAAGGTATTAATATAAAAAGTTAACACTTTTCATAGAATATACATAAAAAGTTTAAACTTTTCAAGGTATTAAAATAAAAAGTAAACACTTTTCATGGTATATACATAAAAAGTTTAAACTTTTCAAGGTATTTATATAAAAAGTTAACACTTTTCATAGTATATACATAAAAAGTTTAAACTTTTCAAGGTATTAATATAAAAAGTAAACACTTTTCATAGTATATACATAAAAAAATTAAACTTTTCAAGGTATTAATATAAAAAGTTAACACTTTTCATAGTATATACATAAAAAGTTTAAACTTTTCAAGGTATTTATATAAAAAGTTAACACTTTGCATAGTATATACATAAAAAGTTGAAACTTTTCAAGGTATTAATATAAAAAGTTAACACTTTTCATAGTATATACATAAAAAGTTTAAACTTTTCAAGGTATTAATACAAAAAGTAAACACTTTTCATGGTATATACATAAAAAGTTTAAACTTTTCAAGGTATTAATATAAAAAGTTAACACTTTTCATAGTATATACATAAAAAGTTTAAACTTTTCAAGGTATTAATATAAAAAGTAAACATTTTTCATAGTATGTACATAAAAAGTTTAAACTTTTCAAGGTATTAATATAAAAAGTTAACACTTTTCATAGTATATACATAAAAAGTTTAAACTTTTCAAGGTATTAATATAAAAAGTAAACACTTTTTATGGTATATACATAAAAAGTTTAAACTTTTCAAGGTATTAATATAAAAAGTTAACACTTTTCATAGTATATACATAAAAAATTTAAACTTTTCAAGGTATTAATATAAAAAGTAAACACTTTTCATGGTATATACATAAAAAGTTTAAACTTTTCAAGGTATTAATGTAAAAAGTAAACACTTTTCATGGTATATACATAAAAAGTTTAAACTTTTCAAGGTATTAATATAAAAAGTAAACACTTTTCATAGTATATACATAAAAAGTTTAAACTTTTCAAGGTATTAATATAAAAAGTAAACACTTTTTATGGTATATACATAAAAAGTTTAAACTTTTCAAGGTATTAATATAAAAAGTTTACACTTTTCATAGTATATACATAAAAAGTTTAAACTTTTCAAGGTATTAATGTAAAAAGTAAACACTTTTCATGGTATATACATAAAAAGTTTAAACTTTTCAAGGTATTAATATAAAAAGTAAACACTTTTCATAGTATATACATAAAAAGTTTAAACTTTTCAAGGTATTAATATAAAAAGTAAACACTTTTTATGGTATATACATAAAAAGGTATTAATATAAAAAGTAAACACTCTTTATGGTATATACATAAAAAGTTTAAACTTTTCAAGGTATTAATATAAAAAGTTTACACTTTTCATAGTATATACATAAAAAGTTTAAACTTTTCAAGGTATTAATATAAAAAGTAAACACTTTTCATAGTATATACATAAAAAGTTTAAACTTTTCAAGGTATTAATATAAAAAGTAAACACTTTTCCTAGTATATACATAAAAAGTTTAAACTTTTCAAGGTATTAATATAAAAAGTTAACACTTTTCATAATATATACATAAAAAGTTTAAACTTTTCAAGGTATTTATATAAAAAGTTAACACTTTTCATAGTATATACATAAAAAGTTGAAACTTTTCAAGGTATTAATATAAAAAGTTAACACTTTTCATGGTATATACATAAAAATTTTAAACTTTTCAAGGTATTAATATAAAAAGTTAACACTTTTCATAGTATATACATAAAAAGTTTAAACTTTTCAAGGTATTAATATAAAAAGTAAACACTTTTCATAGTATATACATAAAAAGTTTAAACTTTTCAAGGTATTAATATAAAAAGTAAACACTTTTCATGGTATATACATAAAAAGTTTAAACTTTTCAAGGTATTTATATAAAAAGTTAACAATTTTCATAGTATATACATAAAAAGTTTAAACTTTTCAAGGTATTAATATAAAAAGTAAACACTTTTCATAGTATGTACATAAAAAGTTGAAACTTTTGAAGGTATTAATATAAAAAGTTAACACTTTTCATAATATATACATAAAAAGTTTAAACTTTTCAAGGTATTAATATAAAAAGTAAACACTTTTTATGGTATATACATAAAAAGTTTAAACTTTTCAAGGTATTAATATAAAAAGTTTACACTTTTCATAGTATATACATAAAAAGTTTAAACTGTTCAAGGTATTAATATAAAAAGTAAACACTTTTCATAGTATATACATAAAAAGTTGAAACTTTTCAAGGTATTAATATAAAAAGTTAACACTTTTCATGGTATATACATAAAATGTTTAAACTTTTCAAGGTATTAATATAAAAAGTAAACACTGTTCATAGTGTGTACATAAAAAGTTGAAACTTTTCAAGGTATTAATATAAAAAGTTAACACTTTTCATAGTATATACATAAAAAGTTTAAACTTTTCAAGGTATTAATATAAAAAGTAAACACTTGTCATGGTATATACCTAAAAAGTTAAAACTTTTCAAGGTATTAATATAAAAAGTTAACACTTTTCATAGAATATACATAAAAAGTTTAAACTTTTCAAGGTATTAAAATAAAAAGTAAACACTTTTCATGGTATATACATAAAAAGTTTAAACTTTTCAAGGTATTTATATAAAAAGTTAACACTTTTCATAGTATATACATAAAAAGTTTAAACTTTTCAAGGTATTAATATAAAAAGTAAACACTTTTCATAGTATATACATAAAAAAATTAAACTTTTCAAGGTATTAATATAAAAAGTTAACACTTTTCATAGTATATACATAAAAAGTTTAAACTTTTCAAGGTATTTATATAAAAAGTTAACACTTTTCATAGTATATACATAAAAAGTTGAAACTTTTCAAGGTATTAATATAAAAAGTTAACACTTTTCATAGTATATACATAAAAAGTTTAAACTTTTCAAGGTATTAATACAAAAAGTAAACACTTTTCATGGTATATACATAAAAAGTTTAAACTTTTCAAGGTATTAATATAAAAAGTTAACACTTTTCATAGTATATACATAAAAAGTTTAAACTTTTCAAGGTATTAATATAAAAAGTAAACATTTTTCATAGTATGTACATAAAAAGTTTAAACTTTTCAAGGTATTAATATAAAAAGTTAACACTTTTCATAGTATATACATAAAAAGTTTAAACTTTTCAAGGTATTAATATAAAAAGTAAACACTTTTTATGGTATATACATAAAAAGTTTAAACTTTTCAAGGTATTAATATAAAAAGTTAACACTTTTCATAGTATATACATAAAAAATTTAAACTTTTCAAGGTATTAATATAAAAAGTAAACACTTTTCATGGTATATACATAAAAAGTTTAAACTTTTCAAGGTATTAATGTAAAAAGTAAACACTTTTCATGGTATATACATAAAAAGTTTAAACTTTTCAAGGTATTAATATAAAAAGTAAACACTTTTCATAGTATATACATAAAAAGTTTAAACTTTTCAAGGTATTAATATAAAAAGTAAACACTTTTTATGGTATATACATAAAAAGTTTAAACTTTTCACGGTATTAATATAAAAAGTTTACACTTTTCATAGTATATACATAAAAAGTTTAAACTTTTCAAGGTATTAATGTAAAAAGTAAACACTTTTCATGGTATATACATAAAAAGTTTAAACTTTTCAAGGTATTAATATAAAAAGTAAACACTTTTCATAGTATATACATAAAAAGTTTAAACTTTTCAAGGTATTAATATAAAAAGTAAACACTTTTTATGGTATATACATAAAAAGGTATTAATATAAAAAGTAAACACTCTTTATGGTATATACATAAAAAGTTTAAACTTTTCAAGGTATTAATATAAAAAGTTTACACTTTTCATAGTATATACATAAAAAGTTTAAACTTTTCAAGGTATTAATATAAAACGTAAACACTTTTCATAGTATATACATAAAAAGTTTAAACTTTTCAAGGTATTAATATAAAAAGTAAACACTTTTCATGGTATATACATAAAAAGTTTAAACTTTTCAAAGTATTAATATAAAAAGTAAACACTTTTCATGGTATATACATAAAAAGTTTAAACTTTTCAAGGTATTAATATAAAAAGTAACCACTTTTCATGGTATATACATAAAAAGTGTAAACTTTTCAAGGTATTAATGTAAAAAGTAAACACTTTTCATGGTATATACATAAAAAGTTTAAACTTTTCAAGGTATTAATATAAAAAGTAAACACTTTTCATAGTATGTACATAAAAAGTTGAAACTTTTGAAGGTATTAATATAAAAAGTTAACACTTTTCATAATATATACATAAAAAGTTTAAACTTTTCAAGGTATTAATATAAAAAGTAAACACTTTTTATGGTATATACATAAAAAGTTTAAACTTTTCAAGGTATTAATATAAAAAGTTTACACTTTTCATAGTATATACATAAAAAGTTTAAACTGTTCAAAATATTAATATAAAAAGTAAACACTTTTCATAGTATATACATAAAAAGTTGAAACTTTTCAAGGTATTAATATAAAAAGTTAACACTTTTCATGGTATATACATAAAATGTTTAAACTTTTCAAGGTATTAATATAAAAAGTAAACACTTTTCATAGTGTGTACATAAAAAGTTGAAACTTTTCAAGGTATTAATATAAAAAGTTAACACTTTTCATAGTATATACATAAAAAGTTTAAACTTTTCAAGGTATTAATATAAAAAGTAAACACTTGTCATGGTATATACCTAAAAAGTTAAAACTTTTCAAGGTATTAATATAAAAAGTTAACACTTTTCATAGAATATACATAAAAAGTTTAAACTTTTCAAGGTATTAAAATAAAAAGTAAACACTTTTCATGGTATATACATAAAAAGTTTAAACTTTTCAAGGTATTTATATAAAAAGTTAACACTTTTCATAGTATATACATAAAAAGTTTAAACTTTTCAAGGTATTAATATAAAAAGTAAACACTTTTCATAGTATATACATAAAAAAATTAAACTTTTCAAGGTATTAATATAAAAAGTTAACACTTTTCATAGTATATACATAAAAAGTTTAAACTTTTCAAGGTATTTATATAAAAAGTTAACACTTTTCATAGTATATACATAAAAAGTTGAAACTTTTCAAGGTATTAATATAAAAAGTTAACACTTTTCATAGTATATACATAAAAAGTTTAAACTTTTCAAGGTATTAATACAAAAAGTAAACACTTTTCATGGTATATACATAAAAAGTTTAAACTTTTCAAGGTATTAATATAAAAAGTTAACACTTTTCATAGTATATACATAAAAAGTTTAAACTTTTCAAGGTATTAATATAAAAAGTAAACATTTTTCATAGTATGTACATAAAAAGTTTAAACTTTTCAAGGTATTAATATAAAAAGTTAACACTTTTCATAGTATATACATAAAAAGTTTAAACTTTTCAAGGTATTAATATAAAAAGTAAACACTTTTTATGGTATATACATAAAAAGTTTAAACTTTTCAAGGAATTAATATAAAAAGTTAACACTTTTCATAGTATATACATAAAAAATTTAAACTTTTCAAGGTATTAATATAAAAAGTAAACACTTTTCATGGTATATACATAAAAAGTTTAAACTTTTCAAGGTATTAATGTAAAAAGTAAACACTTTTCATGGTATATACATAAAAAGTTTAAACTTTTCAAGGTATTAATATAAAAAGTAAACACTTTTCATAGTATATACATAAAAAGTTTAAACTTTTCAAGGTATTAATATAAAAAGTAAACACTTTTTATGGTATATACATAAAAAGTTTAAACTTTTCAAGGTATTAATATAAAAAGTTTACACTTTTCATAGTATATACATAAAAAGTTTAAACTTTTCAAGGTATTAATGTAAAAAGTAAACACTTTTCATGGTATATACATAAAAAGTTTAAACTTTTCAAGGTATTAATATAAAAAGTAAACACTTTTCATAGTATATACATAAAAAGTTTAAACTTTTCAAGGTATTAATATAAAAAGTAAACACTTTTTATGGTATATACATAAAAAGGTATTAATATAAAAAGTAAACACTCTTTATGGTATATACATAAAAAGTTTAAACTTTTCAAGGTATTAATATAAAAAGTTTACACTTTTCATAGTATATACATAAAAAGTTTAAACTTTTCAAGGTATTAATATAAAAAGTAAACACTTTTCATGGTATATACATAAAAAGTTTAAACTTTTCAAGGTATTAATATAAAAAGTAAACACTTTTCATGGTATATACATAAAAAGTTTAAACTTTTCAAAGTATTAATATAAAAAGTAAACACTTTTCATGGTATATACATAAAAAGTTTAAACTTTTCAAGGTATTAATATAAAAAGTAAACACTTTGCATGGTATATACATAAAAAGTTTAAAGTTTTCAAGGTATTAATAAAAAAAGTAAACACTTTTCATAGTATATACATAAAAAGTTTAAACTTTTCAAGGTATTAATATAAAAAGTAACCACTTTTCATGGTATATACATAAAAAGTGTAAACTTTTCAAGGTATTAATGTAAAAAGTAAACACTTTTCATGGTATATACATAAAAAGTTTAAACTTTTTAAGGTATTAATATAAAAAGTAAACACTTTTCATAGTATATACATAAAAAGTTTAAACTTTTCAAGGTATTTATATAAAAAGTAAACACTTTTCATGGTATATACATAAAAAGTGTAAACTTTTCAAGGTATTAATGTAAAAAGGAAACACTTTTCATGGTATATACATAAAAAGTTTAAACTTTTCAAGGTATTAATATAAAAAGTTAACAATTTTCATAGTATATACATAAAAAGTTTAAACTTTTCAAGGTATTTATATAAAAAGTTAACACTTTTCATAGTATATACATAAAAAGTTGAAACTTTTCAAGGTATTAATATAAAAAGTTAACACTTTTCATAGTATATACATAAAAAGTTTAAACTTTTCAAGGTATTAATACAAAAAGTAAACACTTTTCATGGTATATACATAAAAAGTTTAAACTTTTCAAGGTATTAATATAAAAAGTTAACACTTTTCATAGTATATACATAAAAAATTTAAACTTTTCAAGGTATTAATATAAAAAGTAAACACTTTTCATGGTATATACATAAAAAGTTTAAACTTTTCAAGGTATTAATGTAAAAAGTAAACACTTTTCATGGTATATACATAAAAAGTTTAAACTTTTCAAGGTATTAATATAAAAAGTAAACACTTTTCATAGTATATACATAAAAAGTTTAAACTTTTCAAGGTATTAATATAAAAAGTAAACACTTTTTATGGTATATACATAAAAAGTTTAAACTTTTCAAGGTATTAATATAAAAAGTTTACACTTTTCATAGTATATACATAAAAAGTTTAAACTTTTCAAGGTATTAATGTAAAAAGTAAACACTTTTCATGGTATATACATAAAAAGTTTAAACTTTTCAAGGTATTAATATAAAAAGTAAACACTTTTCATAGTATATACATAAAAAGTTTAAACTTTTCAAGGTATTAATATAAAAAGTAAACACTTTTTATGGTATATACATAAAAAGGTATTAATATAAAAAGTAAACACTCTTTATGGTATATACATAAAAAGTTTAAACTTTTTAAGGTATTAATATAAAAAGTTTACACTTTTCATAGTATATACATAAAAAGTTTAAACTTTTCAAGGTATTAATATAAAAAGTAAACACTTTTCATAGTATATACATAAAAAGTTTAAACTTTTCAAGGTATTAATATAAAAAGTAAACACTTTTCATGGTATATACATAAAAAGTTTAAACTTTTCAAAGTATTAATATAAAAAGTAAACACTTTTCATGGTATATACATAAAAAGTTTAAACTTTTCAAGGTATTAATATAAAAAGTAAACACTTTGCATGGTATATACATAAAAAGTTTAAAGTTTTCAAGGTATTAATAAAAAAAGTAAACACTTTTCATAGTATATACATAAAAAGTTTAAACTTTTCAAGGTATTAATATAAAAAGTAACCACTTTTCATGGTATATACATAAAAAGTGTAAACTTTTCAAGGTATTAATGTAAAAAGTAAACACTTTTCATGGTATATACATAAAAAGTTTAAACTTTTTAAGGTATTAATATAAAAAGTAAACACTTTTCATAGTATATACATAAAAAGTTTCAACTTTTCAAGGTATTTATATAAAAAGTAAACACTTTTCATAGTATATACATAAAAAGTTTAAACTTTTCAAGGTATTAATACAAAAAGTAAACACTTTTCATAGTATATACATAAAAAGTTTAAACTTTTCAAGGTATTAATATAAAAAGTAAACACTTTTCATGGTATATACATAAAAAGTTTAAACTTTTCAAAGTATTAATATAAAAAGTAAACACTTTTCATGGTATATACATAAAAAGTTTAAACTTTTCAAGGTATTAATATAAAAAGTAAACACTTTGCATGGTATATACATAAAAAGTTTAAACTTTTCAAGGTATTAATATAAAAAGTTAACACTTTTCATAGTATATACATAAAAAGTTTAAACTTTTCAAGGTATTAATATAAAAAGTAAACACTTTTCATAGTATGTACATAAAAAGTTTAAACTTTTCAAGGTATTAATATAAAAAGTTAACACTTTTCATAGTATATACACTAAAAGTTTAAACTTTTCAAGGTATTAATATAAAAAGTAAACACTTTTTATGGTATATACATAAAAAGTTTAAACTTTTCAAGGTATTAATATAAAAAGTTAACACTTTTCATAGTATATACATAAAAAATTTAAACTTTTCAAGGTATTAATACAAAAAGTAAACACTTTTCCTAGTATATACATAAAAAGTTTAAACTTTTCAAGGTATTAATATAAAAAGTTAACACTTTTCATAATATATACATAAAAAGTTTAAACTTTTTAAGGTATTAATATAAAAAGTAAACACTTTTCATAGTATATACATAAAAAGTTTAAACTTTTCAAGGTATTAATATAAAAAATAAACACTTTTCATAGTATATACATAAAAAGTTGAAACTTTTCAAGGTATTAATATAAAAAGTTAACACTTTTCATAGTATATACATAAAAAGTTGAAACTTTTCAAGGTATTAATATAAAAAGTTAACACTTTTCATAGTATATACATAAAAAGTTTAAACTTTTCAAGGTATTAATACAAAAATTAAACACTTTTCATGGTATATACACAAAAGTTTAAACTTTTCAAGGTATTAATATAAAAAGTTAACACTTTTCATAGTATATACATAAAAAGGTATTAATATAAAAAGTAAACACTTTTCATAGTATATACATAAAAAGTTTAAACTTTTCAAGGTATTAATATAAAAAGTAAACACTTTTCATAATATATACATAAAAAGTTTAAACTTTTCAAGGTATTTATATAAAAAGTTAACACTTTTCATAGTATATACATAAAAAGTTTAAACTTTTCAAGGTATTAATATAAAAAGTAAACACTTTTCATAGTATGTACATAAAAAGTTGAAACTTTTGAAGGTTTTAATATAAAAAGTTAACACTTTTCATAGTATATACATAAAAAGTTTAAACTTTTCAAGGTATTAATATAAAAAGTAAACACTTTTTATGGTATATACATAAAAAGTTTAAACTTTTCAAGGTATTAATATAAAAAGTAAACACTTTTCATAGTATATACATAAAAAGTTTAAACTTTTCAAGGTATTAATATAAAAAGTTTACACTTTTCATAGTATATACATAAAAAGTTTAAACTTTTCAAGGTATTAATGTAAAAAGTAAACACTTTTCATGGTATATACATAAAAAGTTTAAACTTTTCAAGGTATTAATATAAAAAGTAAACACTTTTCATAGTATATACATAAAAAGTTTAAACTTTTCAAGGTATTAATATAAAAAGTAAACACTTTTCATAGTATGTACATAAAAAGTTGAAAATTTTGAAGGTATTAATATAAAAAGTTAACACTTTTCATAGTATATACATAAAAAGTTTAAACTTTTCAAGGTATTAATATAAAAAGTAAAAACTTTTTATGGTATATACATAAAAAGTTTAAACTTTTCAAGGTATTAATATAAAAAGTTTACACTTTTCATAGTATATACATAAAAAGTTTAAACTTTTCAAGGTATTAATACAAAAATTAAACACTTTTCATAGTATATACATAAAAAGTTTAAACTTTTCAAGGTATTAATATAAAAAGTAAACACTTTTCATGGTATATACATAAAAAGTTTAAACTTTTCAAGGTATTAATATAAAAAGTAAACACTTTTTATGGTATATACATAAAAAGTTTAAACTTTTCAAGGTATTAATATAAAAAGTTAACACTTTTCATAGTATATACATAAAAAATTTAAACTTTTCAAGGTATTTATATAAAAAGTAAACACTTTTCCTAGTATATACATAAAAAGTTTAAACTTTTCAAGGTATTTATATAAAAAGTAAACACTTTTCATAGTATATACATAAAAAGTTGAAACTTTTCAAGGTATTAATATAAAAAGTTAACACTTTTCATGGTATATACATAAAATGTTTAAACTTTTCAAGGTATTAATATAAAAAGTAAACACTTGTCATGGTATATACCTAAAAAGTTAAAACTTTTTAAGGTATTAATATAAAAAGTTAACACTTTTCATAGTATATACATAAAAAGTTTAAACTTTTCAAGGTATTAATATAAAAAGTAAACACTTTTCATGGTATATACATAAAAAGTTTAAACTTTTCAAGGTATTTATATAAAAAGTTAACACTTTTCATAGTATATACATAAAAAGTTTAAACTTTTCAAGGTATTAATATAAAAAGTAAACACTTTTCATAGTATATACATAAAAAGTTTAAACTTTTCAAGGTATTAATATAAAAAGTTAACACTTTTCATAGTATATACATAAAAAGTTTAAACTTTTCAAGGTATTAATATAAAAAGTAAACACTTCATAGTATATACATAAAAAGTTTAAACTTTTCAAGGTATTAATATAAAAAGTAAACACTTTTCATGGTATATACATAAAAAGTGTAAACTTTTCAAGGTATTAATGTAAAAAGTAAACACTTTTCATGGTATATACATAAAAAGTTTAATTTTTTTAAGGTATTAATATAAAAAGTAAACACTTTTCATAGTATAAACATAAAAAGTTTAAACTTTTCAAGGTATTAATATAAAAAGTAAACACTTTTCATGGTATATACATAAAAAGTGTAAACTTTTCAAGGTATTAATGTAAAAAGGAAACACTTTTCATAGTATATACATAAACAGTTTAAACTTTTCAAGGTATTAATATAAAAAGTTAACACTTTTCATAGTATATACATAAAATGTTTAAACTTTTCAAGGTATTAATATAAAAAGTAAACACGTTTCATAGTATGTACATAAAAAGTTGAAACTTTTCAAGGTATTAATATAAAAAGTTAACACTTTTCATAGTATATACATAAAAATTTTAAACTTTTCAAGGTATTAATATAAAAAGTAAACACTTTTCCTAGTATATACATAAAAAGTTTAAACTTTTCAAGGTATTAATATTAAAAGTTAACACTTTTCATAATATATACATAGAAACTTTAAACTTTTCAAGGTATTTATATAAAAAGTTAACACTTTTCATAGTATATACATAAAAAGTTGAAACTTTTCAAGGTATTAATATAAAAAGTTAACACTTTTCATAGTATATACATAAAAAGTTTAAACTTTTCAAGGTATTAATACAAAAATTAAACACTTTTCATGGTATATACACAAAAGTTTAAACTTTTCAAGGTATTAATATAAAAAGTTAACACTTTTCATAGTATATACATAAAAAGGTATTAATATAAAAAGTAAACACTTTTCATAGTATATACATAAAAAGTTTAAACTTTTCAAGGTATTAATATAAAAAGTAAACACTTTTCATGATATATACATAAAAAGTTTAAACTTTTCAAGGTATTTATATAAAAAGTTAACACTTTTCATAGTATGTACATAAAAAGTTGAAACTTTTGAAGGTATTAATATAAAAAGTTAACACTTTTCATAGTATATACATAAAAAGTTTAAACTTTTCAAGGTATTAATATAAAAAGTAAACACTTTTTATGGTATATACATAAAAAGTTTAAACTTTTCAAGGTATTAATATAAAAAGTTTACACTTTTCATAGTATATACATAAAAAGTTTAAACTTTTCAAGGTATTAATATAAAAAGTAAACACTTTTCATAGTATATACATAAAAAGTTTAAACTTTTCAAGGTATTAATATAAAAAGTTAACACTTTTCATAGTATATACATAAAAAGTTTAAACTTTTCAAGGTATTAATATAAAAAGTAAACACTTGTCATGGTATATACCTAAAAAGTTAAAACTTTTCAAGGTATTAATATAAAAAGTTAACACTTTTCATAGAATATACATAAAAAGTTTAAACTTTTCAAGGTATTAAAATAAAAAGTAAACACTTTTCATGGTATATACATAAAAAGTTTAAACTTTTCAAGGTATTTATATAAAAAGTTAACACTTTTCATAGTATATACATAAAAAGTTTAAACTTTTCAAGGTATTAATATAAAAAGTAAACACTTTTCATAGTATATACATAAAAAAATTAAACTTTTCAAGGTATTAATATAAAAAGTTAACACTTTTCATAGTATATACATAAAAAGTTTAAACTTTTCAAGGTATTTATATAAAAAGTTAACACTTTTCATAGTATATACATAAAAAGTTGAAACTTTTCAAGGTATTAATATAAAAAGTTAACACTTTTCATAGTATATACATAAAAAGTTTAAACTTTTCAAGGTATTAATACAAAAAGTAAACACTTTTCATGGTATATACATAAAAAGTTTAAACTTTTCAAGGTATTAATATAAAAAGTTAACACTTTTCATAGTATATACATAAAAAGTTTAAACTTTTCAAGGTATTAATATAAAAAGTAAACATTTTTCATAGTATGTACATAAAAAGTTTAAACTTTTCAAGGTATTAATATAAAAAGTTAACACTTTTCATGGTATATACATAAAAAGTTTAAACTTTTCAAGGTATTAATATAAAAAGTAAACACTTTTTATGGTATATACATAAAAAGTTTAAACTTTTCAAGGTATTAATATAAAAAGTTAACACTTTTCATAGTATATACATAAAAAATTTAAACTTTTCAAGGTATTAATATAAAAAGTAAACACTTTTCATGGTATATACATAAAAAGTTTAAACTTTTCAAGGTATTAATGTAAAAAGTAAACACTTTTCATGGTATATACATAAAAAGTTTAAACTTTTCAAGGTATTAATATAAAAAGTAAACACTTTTCATAGTATATACATAAAAAGTTTAAACTTTTCAAGGTATTAATATAAAAAGTAAACACTTTTTATGGTATATACATAAAAAGTTTAAACTTTTCAAGGTATTAATATAAAAAGTTTACACTTTTCATAGTATATACATAAAAAGTTTAAACTTTACAAGGTATTAATGTAAAAAGTAAACACTTTTCATGGTATATACATAAAAAGTTTAAACTTTTCAAGGTATTAATATAAAAAGTAAACACTTTTCATAGTATATACATAAAAAGTTTAAACTTTTCAAGGTATTAATATAAAAAGTAAACACTTTTTATGGTATATACATAAAAAGGTATTAATATAAAAAGTAAACACTCTTTATGGTATATACATAAAAAGTTTAAACTTTTCAAGGTATTAATATAAAAAGTTTACACTTTTCATAGTATATACATAAAAAGTTTAAACTTTTCAAGGTATTAATATAAAAAGTAAACACTTTTCATAGTATATACATAAAAAGTTTAAACTTTTCAAGGTATTAATATAAAAAGTAAACACTTTTCATAGTATATACATAAAAAGTTGAAACTTTTCAAGGTATTAATATAAAAAGTTAACACTTTTCATGGTATATACATAAAATGTTTAAACTTTTCAAGGTATTAATATAAAAAGTAAACACTTTTCATAGTGTGTACATAAAAAGTTGAAACTTTTCAAGGTATTAATATAAAAAGTTAACACTTTTCATAGTATATACATAAAAAGTTTAAACTTTTCAAGGTATTAATATAAAAAGTAAACACTTGTCATGGTATATACCTAAAAAGTTAAAACTTTTCAAGGTATTAATATAAAAAGTTAACACTTTTCATAGAATATACATAAAAAGTTTAAACTTTTCAAGGTATTAAAATAAAAAGTAAACACTTTTCATGGTATATACATAAAAAGTTTAAACTTTTCAAGGTATTTATATAAAAAGTTAACACTTTTCATAGTATATACATAAAAAGTTGAAACTTTTCAAGGTATTAATATAAAAAGTTAACACTTTTCATAGTATATACATAAAAAGTTTAAACTTTTCAAGGTATTAATACAAAAAGTAAACACTTTTCATGGTATATACATAAAAAGTTTAAACTTTTCAAGGTATTAATATAAAAAGTTAACACTTTTCATAGTATATACATAAAAAGTTTAAACTTTTCAAGGTATTAATATAAAAAGTAAACATTTTTCATAGTATGTACATAAAAAGTTTAAACTTTTCAAGGTATTAATATAAAAAGTTAACACTTTTCATAGTATATACATAAAAAGTTTAAACTTTTCAAGGTATTAATATAAAAAGTAAACACTTTTTATGGTATATACATAAAAAGTTTAAACTTTTCAAGGTATTAATATAAAAAGTTAACACTTTTCATAGTATATACATAAAAAATTTAAACTTTTCAAGGTATTAATATAAAAAGTAAACACTTTTCATGGTATATACATAAAAAGTTTAAACTTTTCAAGGTATTAATGTAAAAAGTAAACACTTTTCATGGTATATACATAACAAGTTTAAACTTTTCAAGGTATTAATATAAAAAGTAAACACTTTTCATAGTATATACATAAAAAGTTTAAACTTTTCAAGGTATTAATATAAAAAGTAAACACTTTTTATGGTATATACATAAAAAGTTTAAACTTTTCAAGGTATTAATATAAAAAGTTTACACTTTTCATAGTATATACATAAAAAGTTTAAACTTTTCAAGGTATTAATGTAAAAAGTAAACACTTTTCATGGTATATACATAAAAAGTTTAAACTTTTCAAGGTATTAATATAAAAAGTAAACACTTTTCATAGTATATACATAAAAAGTTTAAACTTTTCAAGGTATTAATATAAAAAGTAAACACTTTTTATGGTATATACATAAAAAGGTATTAATATAAAAAGTAAACACTCTTTATGGTATATACATAAAAAGTTTAAACTTTTCAAGGTATTAATATAAAAAGTTTACACTTTTCATAGTATATACATAAAAAGTTTAAACTTTTCAAGGTATTAATATAAAAAGTAAACACTTTTCATAGTATATACATAAAAAGTTTAAACTTTTCAAGGTATTAATATAAAAAGTAAACACTTTTCATGGTATATACATAAAAAGTTTAAACTTTTCAAAGTATTAATATAAAAAGTAAACACTTTTCATGGTATATACATAAAAAGTTTAAACTTTTCAAGGTATTAATATAAAAAGTAAACACTTTGCATGGTATATACATAAAAAGTTTAAAGTTTTCAAGGTATTAATAAAAAAAGTAAACACTTTTCATAGTATATACATAAAAAGTTTAAACTTTTCAAGGTATTAATATAAAAAGTAACCACTTTTCATGGTATATACATAAAAAGTGTAAACTTTTCAAGGTATTAATGTAAAAAGTAAACACTTTTCATGGTATATACATAAAAAGTTTAAACTTTTTAAGGTATTAATATAAAAAGTAAACACTTTTCATAGTATATACATAAAAAGTTTAAACTTTTCAAGGTATTTATATAAAAAGTAAACACTTTTCATGGTATATACATAAAAAGTGTAAACTTTTCAAGGTATTAATATAAAAAGTAACCACTTTTCATGGTATATACATAAAAAGTGTAAACTTTTCAAGGTATTAATGTAAAAAGTAAACACTTTTCATGGTATATACATAAAAAGTTTAAACTTTTTAAGGTATTAATATAAAAAGTAAACACTTTTCATAGTATATACATAAAAAATTTAAACTTTTCAAGGTATTAATATAAAAAGTAAACACTTTTCATGGTATATACATAAAAAGTTTAAACTTTTCAAGGTATTAATGTAAAAAGTAAACACTTTTCATGGTATATACATAAAAAGTTTAAACTTTTCAAGGTATTAATATAAAAAGTAAACACTTTTCATAGTATATACATAAAAAGTTTAAACTTTTCAAGGTATTAATATAAAAAGTAAACACTTTTTATGGTATATACATAAAAAGTTTAAACTTTTCAAGGTATTAATATAAAAAGTTTACACTTTTCATAGTATATACATAAAAAGTTTAAACTTTTCAAGGTATTAATGTAAAAAGTAAACACTTTTCATGGTATATACATAAAAAGTTTAAACTTTTCAAGGTATTAATATAAAAAGTAAACACTTTTCATAGTATATACATAAAAAGTTTAAACTTTTCAAGGTATTAATATAAAAAGTAAACACTTTTTATGGTATATACATAAAAAGGTATTAATATAAAAAGTAAACACTCTTTATGGTATATACATAAAAAGTTTAAACTTTTTAAGGTATTAATATAAAAAGTTTACACTTTTCATAGTATATACATAAAAAGTTTAAACTTTTCAAGGTATTAATATAAAAAGTAAACACTTTTCATAGTATATACATAAAAAGTTTAAACTTTTCAAGGTATTAATATAAAAAGTAAACACTTTTCATGGTATATACATAAAAAGTTTAAACTTTTCAAAGTATTAATATAAAAAGTAAACACTTTTCATGGTATATACATAAAAAGTTTAAACTTTTCAAGGTATTAATATAAAAAGTAAACACTTTGCATGGTATATACATAAAAAGTTTAAAGTTTTCAAGGTATTAATAAAAAAAGTAAACACTTTTCATAGTATATACATAAAAAGTTTAAACTTTTCAAGGTATTAATATAAAAAGTAACCACTTTTCATGGTATATACATAAAAAGTGTAAACTTTTCAAGGTATTAATGTAAAAAGTAAACACTTTTCATGGTATATACATAAAAAGTTTAAACTTTTTAAGGTATTTATATAAAAAGTAAACACTTTTCATAGTATATACATAAAAAGTTTAAACTTTTCAAGGTATTAATACAAAAAGTAAACACTTTTCATAGTATATACATAAAAAGTTTAAACTTTTCAAGGTATTAATATAAAAAGTAAACACTTTTCATGGTATATACATAAAAAGTTTAAACTTTTCAAAGTATTAATATAAAAAGTAAACACTTTTCATGGTATATACATAAAAAGTTTAAACTTTTCAAGGTATTAATATAAAAAGTAAACACTTTGCATGGTATATACATAAAAAGTTTAAACTTTTCAAGGTATTAATATAAAAAGTTAACACTTTTCATAGTATATACATAAAAAGTTTAAACTTTTCAAGGTATTAATATAAAAAGTAAACACTTTTCATAGTATGTACATAAAAAGTTTAAACTTTTCAAGGTATTAATATAAAAAGTTAACACTTTTCATAGTATATACACTAAAAGTTTAAACTTTTCAAGGTATTAATATAAAAAGTAAACACTTTTTATGGTATATACATAAAAAGTTTAAACTTTTCAAGGTATTAATATAAAAAGTTAACACTTTTCATAGTATATACATAAAAAATTTAAACTTTTCAAGGTATTAATATAAAAAGTAAACACTTTTCCTAGTATATACATAAAAAGTTTAAACTTTTCAAGGTATTAATATAAAAAGTTAACACTTTTCATTATATATACATAAAAAGTTTAAACTTTTTAAGGTATTAATATAAAAAGTAAACACTTTTCATAGTATATACATAAAAAGTTTAAACTTTTCAAGGTATTAATATAAAAAATAAACACTTTTCATAGTATATACATAAAAAGTTGAAACTTTTCAAGGTATTAATATAAAAAGTTAACACTTTTCATAGTATATACATAAAAAGTTGAAACTTTTCAAGGTATTAATATAAAAAGTTAACACTTTTCATAGTATATACATAAAAAGTTTAAACTTTTCAAGGTATTAATACAAAAATTAAACACTTTTCATGGTATATACACAAAAGTTTAAACTTTTCAAGGTATTAATATAAAAAGTTAACACTTTTCATAGTATATACATAAAAAGGTATTAATATAAAAAGTAAACACTTTTCATAGTATATACATAAAAAGTTTAAACTTTTCAAGGTATTAATATAAAAAGTAAACACTTTTCATAATATATACATAAAAAGTTTAAACTTTTCAAGGTATTTATATAAAAAGTTAACACTTTTCATAGTATATACATAAAAAGTTTAAACTTTTCAAGGTATTAATATAAAAAGTAAACACTTTTCATAGTATGTACATAAAAAGTTGAAACTTTTGAAGGTATTAATATAAAAAGTTAACACTTTTCATAGTATATACATAAAAAGTTTAAACTTTTCAAGGTATTAATATAAAAAGTAAACACTTTTTATGGTATATACATAAAAAGTTTAAACTTTTCAAGGTATTAATATAAAAAGTAAACACTTTTCATAGTATATACATAAAAAGTTTAAACTTTTCAAGGTATTAATATAAAAAGTTTACACTTTTCATAGTATATACATAAAAAGTTTAAACTTTTCAAGGTATTAATGTAAAAAGTAAACACTTTTCATGGTATATACATAAAAAGTTTAAACTTTTCAAGGTATTAATATAAAAAGTAAACACTTTTTATAGTATATACATAAAAAGTTTAAACTTTTCAAGGTATTAATATAAAAAGTAAACACTTTTCATAGTATGTACATAAAAAGTTGAAAATTTTGAAGGTATTAATATAAAAAGTTAACACTTTTCATAGTATATACATAAAAAGTTTAAACTTTTCAAGGTATTAATATAAAAAGTAAAAACTTTTTATGGTATATACATAAAAAGTTTAAACTTTTCAAGGTATTAATATAAAAAGTTTACACTTTTCATAGTATATACATAAAAAGTTTAAACTTTTCAAGGTATTAATACAAAAATTAAACACTTTTCATAGTATATACATAAAAAGTTTAAACTTTTCAAGGTATTAATATAAAAAGTAAACACTTTTCATGGTATATACATAAAAAGTTTAAACTTTTCAAGGTATTAATATAAAAAGTAAACACTTTTTATGGTATATACATAAAAAGTTTAAACTTTTCAAGGTATTAATATAAAAAGTTAACACTTTTCATAGTATATACATAAAAAATTTAAACTTTTCAAGGTATTAATATAAAAAGTAAACACTTTTCTTAGTATATACATAAAAAGTTTAAACTTTTCAAGGTATTAATATAAAAAGTAAACACTTTTCATGGTATATACATAAAAAGTTTAAACTTTTCAAGGTATTTACATAAAAAGTTAACACTTTTCATAGTATATACATAAAAAGTTTAAACTTTTCAAGGTATTAATATAAAAAGTTAACACTTTTCATAGTATACACATAAAAAGTTTAAACTTTTCAAGGTATTAATATAAAAAGTTAACACTTTTCATGGTATATACATAAAAAGTTTAAACTTTTCAAGGTATTAATATAAAATGTTAACACTTTTCATAGTATATACATAAAAAGTTTAAACTTTTCAAGGTATTAATATAAAAAGTAAACACTTTTCATAGTATATACATAAAAAGTTTAAACTTTTCAAGGTATTAATATAAAAAGTAAACACTTTTCATGGTATATACATAAAAAGTTTAAACTTTTCAAGGTATTTATATAAAAAGTTAACACTTTTCATAGTATGTACATAAAAAGTTTAAACTTTTCAAGGTATTAATATAAAAAGTAAACACTTTTCATAGTATGTACATAAAAAGTTGAAACTTTTGAAGGTATTAATATAAAAAGTTAACACTTTTCATAGTATATACATAAAAAGTTTAAACTTTTCAAGGTATTAATATAAAAAGTAAACACTTTTTATGGTATATACATAAAAAGTTTAAACTTTTCAAGGTATTAATATAAAAAGTTTACACTTTTCATAGTATATACATAAAAAGTTTAAACTTTTCAAGGTATTAATATAAAAAGTAAACACTTTTCATAGTATATACATAAAAAGTTGAAACTTTTCAAGGTATTAATATAAAAAGTTAACACTTTTCATGGTATATACATAAAATGTTTAAACTTTTCAAGGTATTAATATAAAAAGTAAACACTTTTCATAGTGTGTACATAAAAAGTTGAAACTTTTCAAGGTATTAATATAAAAAGTAAACATTTTTTATGGTATATACATAAAAAGTTTAAACTTTTCAAGGTATTAATATAAAAAGTTAACACTTTTCATAGTATATACATAAAAAATTTAAACTTTTCAAGGTATTAATATAAAAAGTAAACACTTTTCCTAGTATATACATAAAAAGTTTAAACTTTTCAAGGTATTAATATAAAAAGTTAACACTTTTCATAATATATACATAAAAAGTTTAAACTTTTTTAAGTTTTAATATAAAAAGTAAACACTTTTCATAGTATATACATAAAAAGTTTAAACTTTTCAAGGTATTAATATAAAAAGTAAACACTTTTCATGGTATATACATAAAAAATGTAAACTTTTCAAGGTATTAATGTAAAAAGTCAACACTTTTCATAATATATACATAAAAAGTTTAAACTTTTTTAAGTTTTAATATAAAAAGTAAACACTTTTCATAGTATATACATAAAAAGTTTAAACTTTTCAAGGTATTAATATAAAAAGTAAACACTTTTCATAGTATATACATAAAAAGTTTAAACTTTTCAAGGTATTAATGTAAAAAGTAAACACTTTTCATGGTATATACATAAAAAGTTTAAACTTTTCAAGGTATTAATATAAAAAGTAAACACTTTTCATAGTATATACATAAAAAGTTTAAACTTTTCAAGGTATTAATATAAAAAGTAAACACTTTTCATGGTATATACATAAAAAGTTTAAACTTTTCAAGGTATTTATATAAAAAGTTAACACTTTTCATAGTATATACATAAAAAGTTGAAACTTTTCAAGGTATTAATATAAAAAGTTAACACTTTACATAGTATATACATAAAAAGTTTAAACTTTTCAAGGTATTAATACAAAAAGTAAACACTTTTCATGGTATATACATAAAAAGTTCAAACTTTTCAAGGTATTAATATAAAAAGTTAACACTTTTCATAGTATATACATAAAAAGTTTAAACTTTTCAAGGTATTAATATAAAAAGTAAACACTTTTCATAGTACATACATAAAAAGTTTAAACTTTTGAAGGTATTAATATAAAAAGTTAACACTTTTCATAGTATATACATAAAAAGTTTAAACTTTTCAAGGTATTAATATAAAAAGTAAACACTTTTTATGGTATATACATAAAAAGTTTAAACTTTTCAAGATATTAATATAAAAAGTTTACACTTTTCATAGTATATACATAAAAAGTTTAAACTTTTCAAGGTATTTATATAAAAAGTAAACACTTTTCATAGTATATACATAAAAAGTTGAAACTTTTCAAGGTATTAATATAAAAAGTTAACACTTTTCATGGTATATACATAAAATGTTTAAACTTTTCAAGGTATTAATATAAAAAGTAAACACTTGTCATGGTATATACCTAAAAAGTTAAAACTTTTTAAGGTATTAATATAAAAAGTTAACACTTTTCATAGTATATACATAAAAAGTTTAAACTTTTCAAGGTATTAATATAAAAAGTAAACACTTTTCATGGTATATACATAAAAAGTTTAAACTTTTCAAGGTATTTATATAAAAAGTTAACACTTTTCATAGTATATACATAAAAAGTTTAAACTTTTCAAGGTATTAATATAAAAAGTAAACACTTTTCATAGTATATACATAAAAAGTTTAAACTTTTCAAGGTATTAATATAAAAAGTTAACACTTTTCATAGTATATACATAAAAAGTTTAAACTTTTCAAGGTATTAATATAAAAAGTAAACACTTCATAGTATATACATAAAAAGTTTAAACTTTTCAAGGTATTAATATAAAAAGTAAACACTTTTCATGGTATATACATAAAAAGTGTAAACTTTTCAAGGTATTAATGTAAAAAGTAAACACTTTTCATGGTATATACATAAAAAGTTTAATTTTTTAAAGGTATTAATATAAAAAGTAAACACTTTTCATAGTATATACATAAAAAGTTTAAACTTTTCAAGGTATTAATATAAAAAGTAAACACTTTTCATGGTATATACATAAAAAGTGTAAACTTTTCAAGGTATTAATGTAAAAAGGAAACACTTTTCATAGTATATACATAAACAGTTTAAACTTTTCAAGGTATTAATATAAAAAGTTAACACTTTTCATAGTATATACATAAAATGTTTAAACTTTTCAAGGTATTAATATAAAAAGTAAACACGTTTCATAGTATGTACATAAAAAGTTGAAACTTTTCAAGGTATTAATATAAAAAGTTAACACTTTTCATAGTATATACATAAAAATTTTAAACTTTTCAAGGTATTAATATAAAAAGTAAACACTTTTCCTAGTATATACATAAAAAGTTTAAACTTTTCAAGGTATTAATATAAAAAGTTAACACTTTTCATAATATATACATAGAAACTTTAAACTTTTCAAGGTATTTATATAAAAAGTTAACACTTTTCATAGTATATACATAAAAAGTTGAAACTTTTCAAGGTATTAATATAAAAAGTTAACACTTTTCATAGTATATACATAAAAAGTTTAAACTTTTCAAGGTATTAATACAAAAATTAAACACTTTTCATGGTATATACACAAAAGTTTAAACTTTTCAAGGTATTAATATAAAAAGTTAACACTTTTCATAGTATATACATAAAAAGGTATTAATATAAAAAGTAAACACTTTTCATAGTATATACATAAAAAGTTTAAACTTTTCAAGGTATTAATATAAAAAGTAAACACTTTTCATGATATATACATAAAAAGTTTAAACTTTTCAAGGTATTTATATAAAAAGTTAACACTTTTCATAGTATGTACATAAAAAGTTGAAACTTTTGAAGGTATTAATATAAAAAGTTAACACTTTTCATAGTATATACATAAAAAGTTTAAACTTTTCAAGGTATTAATATAAAAAGTAAACACTTTTTATGGTATATACATAAAAAGTTTAAACTTTTCAAGGTATTAATATAAAAAGTTTACACTTTTCATAGTATATACATAAAAAGTTTAAACTTTTCAAGGTATTAATATAAAAAGTAAACACTTTTCATAGTATATACATAAAAAGTTTAAACTTTTCAAGGTATTAATATAAAAAGTAAACACTTGTCATGGTATATACCTAAAAAGTTAAAACTTTTCAAGGTATTAATATAAAAAGTTAACACTTTTCATAGTATATACATAAAAAGTTTAAACTTTTCAAGGTAATCATGTAAAAAGGAAACACTTTTCATGGTATATACATAAAAAGTTTAAACTTTTCATGGTATTAATATAAAAAGTTAACACTTTTCATAGTATATACATAAAATGTTTAAACTTTTCAAGGTATTAATATAAAAAGTAAACACTTTTCATAGTATGTACATAAAAAGTTGAAACTTTTCAAGGTATTAATATAAAAAGTTAACACTTTTCATAGTATATACATAAAAAGTTTAAACTTTTCAAGGTATTAATATAAAAAGTAAACACTTTTCCTAGTATATACATAAAAAGTTTAAACTTTTCAAGGTATTAATATAAAAAGTTAACACTTTTCATAATATATACATAGAAAGTTTAAACTTTTCAAGGTATTTATATAAAAAGTTAACACTTTTCATAGTATATACATAAAAAGTTGAAACTTTTCAAGGTATTAATATAAAAAGTTAATACTTTTCATAGTATATACATAAAAAGTTTAAACTTTTCAAGGTATTAATACAAAAATTAAACACTTTTCATGGTATATACACAAAAGTTTAAACTTTTCAAGGTATTAATATAAAAAGTTAACACTTTTCATAGTATATACATAAAAAGTTTAAACTTTTCAAGGTATTAATATAAAAAGTAAACACTTTTCATAGTATATACATAAAAAGTTTAAACTTTTCAAGGTATTAATATAAAAAGTAAACACTTTTCATGGTATATACATAAAAAGTTTAAACTTTTCAAGGTATTTATATAAAAAGTTAACACTTTTCATAATATATACATAAAAAGTTTAAACTTTTCAAGGTATTAATATAAAAAGTAAACACTTTTCATAGTATGTACATAAAAAGTTGAAACTTTTGAAGGTATTAATATAAAAAGTTAACACTTTTCATAGTATATACATAAAAAGTTTAAACTTTTCAAGGTATTAATATAAAAAGTAAAAACTTTTTATGGTATATACATAAAAAGTTTAAACTTTTCAAGGTATTAATATAAAAAGTTTACACTTTTCATAGTATATACATAAAAAGTTTAAACTTTTCAAGGTATTAATACAAAAATTAAACACTTTTCATAGTATATACATAAAAAGTTTAAACTTTTCAAGGTATTAATATAAAAAGTTAACACTTTTCATAGTATATACATAAAAAGTTTAAACTTTTCAAGGTATTAATATAAGAAGTAAACACTTTTCCTAGTATATACATAAAAAGTTTAAACTTTTCAAGGTATTAATATAAAAAGTTAACACTTTTCATAATATATACATAAAAAGTTTAAACTTTTTAAGGTATTAATATAAAAAGTAAACACTTCATAGTATATACATAAAAAGTTTAAACTTTTCAAGGTATTAATATAAAAAGTAAACACTTTTCATAGTATGTACATAAAAAGTTTAAACTTTTCAAGGTATTAATATAAAAAGTTAACACTTTTCATAGTATATACATAAAAAGTTTAAACTTTTCAAGGTATTAATATAAAAAGTAAACACTTTTTATGGTATATACATAAAAAGTTTAAACTTTTCAAGGTATTAATATAAAAAGTTAACACTTTTCATAGTATATACATAAAAAATTTAAACTTTTCAAGGTATTAATATAAAAAGTAAACACTTTTCCTAGTATATACATAAAAAGTTTAAACTTTTCAAGGTATTAATATAAAAAGTAAACACTTTTCATGGTATATACATAAAAAGTTTAAACTTTTCAAGGTATTTATATAAAAAGTTAACACTTTTCATAGTATATACATAAAAAGTTGAAACTTTTCAAGGTATTAATATAAAAAGTTAACACTTTACATAGTATATACATAAAAAGTTTAAACTTTTCAAGGTATTAATACAAAAAGTAAACACTTTTCATGGTATATACATAAAAAGTTCAAACTTTTCAAGGTATTAATATAAAAAGTTAACACTTTTCATAGTATATACATAAAAAGTTTAAACTTTTCAAGGTATTAATATAAAAAGTAAACACTTTTCATAGTACATACATAAAAAGTTTAAACTTTTGAAGGTATTAATATAAAAAGTTAACACTTTTCATAGTATATACATAAAAAGTTTAAACTTTTCAAGGTATTAATATAAAAAGTAAACACTTTTTATGGTATATACATAAAAAGTTTAAACTTTTCAAGATATTAATATAAAAAGTTTACACTTTTCATAGTATATACATAAAAAGTATAAACTTTTCAAGGTATTTATATAAAAAGTAAACACTTTTCATAGTATATACATAAAAAGTTGAAACTTTTCAAGGTATTAATATAAAAAGTTAACACTTTTCATGGTATATACATAAAATGTTTAAACTTTTCAAGGTATTAATATAAAAAGTAAACACTTGTCATGGTATATACCTAAAAAGTTAAAACTTTTTAAGGTATTAATATAAAAAGTTAACACTTTTCATAGTATATACATAAAAAGTTTAAACTTTTCAAGGTATTAATATAAAAAGTAAACACTTTTCATGGTATATACATAAAAAGTTTAAACTTTTCAAGGTATTTATATAAAAAGTTAACACTTTTCATAGTATATACATAAAAAGTTTAAACTTTTCAAGGTATTAATATAAAAAGTAAACACTTTTCATAGTATATACATAAAAAGTTTAAACTTTTCAAGGTATTAATATAAAAAGTTAACACTTTTCATAGTATATACATAAAAAGTTTAAACTTTTCAAGGTATTAATATAAAAAGTAAACACTTCATAGTATATACATAAAAAGTTTAAACTTTTCAAGGTATTAATATAAAAAGTAAACACTTTTCATGGTATATACATAAAAAGTGTAAACTTTTCAAGGTATTAATGTAAAAAGTAAACACTTTTCATGGTATATACATAAAAAGTTTAATTTTTTTAAGGTATTAATATAAAAAGTAAACACTTTTCATAGTATATACATAAAAAGTTTAAACTTTTCAAGGTATTAATATAAAAAGTAAACACTTTTCATGGTATATACATAAAAAGTGTAAACTTTTCAAGGTATTAATGTAAAAAGGAAACACTTTTCATAGTATATACATAAACAGTTTAAACTTTTCAAGGTATTAATATAAAAAGTTAACACTTTTCATAGTATATACATAAAATGTTTAAACTTTTCAAGGTATTAATATAAAAAGTAAACACGTTTCATAGTATGTACATAAAAAGTTGAAACTTTTCAAGGTATTAATATAAAAAGTTAACACTTTTCATAGTATATACATAAAAATTTTAAACTTTTCAAGGTATTAATATAAAAAGTAAACACTTTTCCTAGTATATACATAAAAAGTTTAAACTTTTCAAGGTATTAATATAAAAAGTTAACACTTTTCATGATATATACATAAAAAGTTTAAACTTTTCAAGGTATTTATATAAAAAGTTAACACTTTTCATAGTATGTACATAAAAAGTTGAAACTTTTGAAGGTATTAATATAAAAAGTTAACACTTTTCATAGTATATACATAAAAAGTTTAAACTTTTCAAGGTATTAATATAAAAAGTAAACACTTTTTATGGTATATACATAAAAAGTTTAAACTTTTCAAGGTATTAATATAAAAAGTTTACACTTTTCATAGTATATACATAAAAAGTTTAAACTTTTCAAGGTATTAATATAAAAAGTAAACACTTTTCATAGTATATACATAAAAAGTTTAAACTTTTCAAGGTATTAATATAAAAAGTAAACACTTGTCATGGTATATACCTAAAAAGTTAAAACTTTTCAAGGTATTAATATAAAAAGTTAACACTTTTCATAGTATATACATAAAAAGTTTAAACTTTTCAAGGTATTAATGTAAAAAGGAAACACTTTTCATGGTATATACATAAAAAGTTTAAACTTTTCATGGTATTATTATAAAAAGTTAACACTTTTCATAGTATATACATAAAATGTTTAAACTTTTCAAGGTATTAATATAAAAAGTAAACACTTTTCATAGTATGTACATAAAAAGTTGAAACTTTTCAAGGTATTAATATAAAAAGTTAACACTTTTCATAGTATATACATAAAAAGTTTAAACTTTTCAAGGTATTAATATAAAAAGTAAACACTTTTCCTAGTATATACATAAAAAGTTTAAACTTTTCAAGGTATTAATATAAAAAGTTAACACTTTTCATAATATATACATAGAAAGTTTAAACTTTTCAAGGTATTTATATAAAAAGTTAACACTTTTCATAGTATATACATAAAAAGTTGAAACTTTTCAAGGTATTAATATAAAAAGTTAATACTTTTCATAGTATATACATAAAAAGTTTAAACTTTTCAAGGTATTAATACAAAAATTAAACACTTTTCATGGTATATACACAAAAGTTTAAACTTTTCAAGGTATTAATATAAAAAGTTAACACTTTTCATAGTATATACATAAAAAGTTTAAACTTTTCAAGGTATTAATATAAAAAGTAAACACTTTTCATAGTATATACATAAAAAGTTTAAACTTTTCAAGGTATTAATATAAAAAGTAAACACTTTTCATGGTATATACATAAAAAGTTTAAACTTTTCAAGGTATTTATATAAAAAGTTAACACTTTTCATAATATATACATAAAAAGTTTAAACTTTTCAAGGTATTAATATAAAAAGTAAACACTTTTCATAGTATGTACATAAAAAGTTGAAACTTTTGAAGGTATTAATATAAAAAGTTAACACTTTTCATAGTATATACATAAAAAGTTTAAACTTTTCAAGGTATTAATATAAAAAGTAAAAACTTTTTATGGTATATACATAAAAAGTTTAAACTTTTCAAGGTATTAATATAAAAAGTTTACACTTTTCATAGTATATACATAAAAAGTTTAAACTTTTCAAGGTATTAATACAAAAATTAAACACTTTTCATAGTATATACATAAAAAGTTTAAACTTTTCAAGGTATTAATATAAAAAGTTAACACTTTTCATAGTATATACATAAAAAGTTTAAACTTTTCAAGGTATTAATATAAGAAGTAAACACTTTTCCTAGTATATACATAAAAAGTTTAAACTTTTCAAGGTATTAATATAAAAAGTTAACACTTTTCATAATATATACATAAAAAGTTTAAACTTTTTAAGGTATTAATATAAAAAGTAAACACTTCATAGTATATACATAAAAAGTTTAAACTTTTCAAGGTATCAATATAAAAAGTAAACACTTTTCATAGTATGTACATAAAAAGTTTAAACTTTTCAAGGTATTAATATAAAAAGTTAACACTTTTCATAGTATATACATAAAAAGTTTAAACTTTTCAAGGTATTAATATAAAAAGTAAACACTTTTTATGGTATATACATAAAAAGTTTAAACTTTTCAAGGTATTAATATAAAAAGTTAACACTTTTCATAGTATATACATAAAAAATTTAAACTTTTCAAGGTATTAATATAAAAAGTAAACACTTTTCCTAGTATATACATAAAAAGTTTAAACTTTTCAAGGTATTAATATAAAAAGTAAACACTTTTCATGGTATATACATAAAAAGTTTAAACTTTTCAAGGTATTTACATAAAAAGTTAACACTTTTCATAGTATATACATAAAAAGTTTAAACTTTTCAAGGTATTAATATAAAAAGTTAACACTTTTCATAGTATACACATAAAAAGTTTAAACTTTTCAAGGTATTAATATAAAAAGTAAACACTTTTCATAGTATATACATAAAAAGTTTAAACTTTTCAAGGTATTAATATAAAAAGTAAACACTTTTCCTAGTATATACATAAAAAGTTTTAACTTTTCAAGGTATTAATATAAAAAGTTAACACTTTTCATAATATATACATAAAAAGTTTAAACTTTTTAAGGTATTAATATAAAAAGCAAACATATCATAGTATATACATAAAAAGTTTAAACTTTTCAAGGTATTAATATAAAAAGTAAACACTTTTCATAGTATGTACATAAAAAGTTTAAACTTTTCAAGGTATTAATATAAAAAGTTAACACTTTTCATAATATATACATAAAAAGTTTAAACTTTTCAAGGTATTTATATAAAAAGTTAACACTTTTCATAGTATATACATAAAAAGTTGAAACTTTTCAAGGTATTAATATAAAAAGTTAACACTTTTCATGGTATATACATAAAAAGTTTAAACTTTTCAAGGTATTAATATAAAATGTTAACACTTTTCATAGTATATACATAAAAAGTTTAAACTTTTCAAGGTATTAATATAAAAAGTAAACACTTTTCATAGTATATACATAAAAAGTTTAAACTTTTCAAGGTATTAATATAAAAAGTAAACACTTTTCATGGTATATACATAAAAAGTTTAAACTTTTCATGGTATTTATATAAAAAGTTAACACTTTTCATAGTATATACATAAAAAGTTTAAACTTTTCAAGGTATTAATATAAAAAGTAAACACTTTTCATAGTATATACATAAAAAGTTTAAACTTTTCAAGGTATTAATATAAAAAGTAAACACTTTTTATGGTATATACATAAAAAGTTTAAACTTTTCAAGTTATTAATATAAAAAGTTTACACTTTTCATAGTATATACATAAAAAGTTTAAACTTTTCAAGGTACTAATATAAAAAGTAAACACTTTTCATAGTGTGTACATAAAAAGTTGAAACTTTTCAAGGTATTAATATAAAAAGTAAACACTTTTTATGGTATATACATATACACTTCACATAGTATATACATAAAAAGTTTAAACTTTTCAAGGTATTAATACAAAAAGTAAACACTTTTCATGGTATATACATAAAAAGTTCAAACTTTTCAAGGTATTAATATAAAAAGTTAACACTTTTCATAGTATATACATAAAAAGTTTAAACTTTTCAAGGTATTAATATAAAAAGTAAACACTTTTCATAGTACATACATAAAAAGTTTAAACTTTTCAAGGTATTAATATAAAAAGTTAACACTTTTCATAGTATATACATAAAAAGTTTAAACTTTTCAAGGTATTAATATAAAAAGTAAACACTTTTCCTAGTATATACATAAAAAGTTTAAACTTTTCAAGGTATTAATATAAAAAGTTAACACTTTTCATAATATATACATAAAAAGTTTAAACTTTTCAAGGTATTTATATAAAAAGTTAACACTTTTCATAGTATATACATAAAAAGTTGAAACTTTTCAAGGTATTAATATAAAAAGTTAACACTTTTCATGGTATATACATAAAAAGTTTAAACTTTTCAAGGTATTAATATAAAATGTTAACACTTTTCATAGTATATACATAAAAAGTTTAAACTTTTCAAGGTATTAATATAAAAAGTAAACACTTTTCATAGTATATACATAAAAAGTTTAAACTTTTCAAGGTATTAATATAAAAAGTAAACACTTTTCATGGTATATACATAAAAAGTTTAAACTTTTCAAGGTATTTATATAAAAAGTTAACACTTTTCATAGTATATACATAAAAAGTTTAAACTTTTGAAGGTATTAATATAAAAAGTAAACACTTTTCATAGTATGTACATAAAAAGTTGAAACTTTTGAAGGTATTAATATAAAAAGTTAACACTTTTCATAGTATATACATAAAAAGTTTAAACTTTTCAAGGTATTAATATAAAAAGTAAACACTTTTTATGGTATATACATAAAAAGTTTAAACTTTTCAAGGTATTAATATAAAAAGTTTACACTTTTCATAGTATATACATAAAAAGTTTAAACTTTTCAAGGTATTAATATAAAAAGTAAACACTTTCATAGTATATACATAAAAAGTTGAAACTTTTCAAGGTATTAATATAAAAAGTTAACACTTTTCATGGTATATACATAAAATGTTTAAACTTTTCAAGGTATTAATATAAAAAGTAAACACTTTTCATAGTGTGTACATAAAAAGTTGAAACTTTTCAAGGTATTAATATAAAAAGTTAACACTTTTCATAGTATATACATAAAAAGTTTAAACTTTTCAAGGTATTAATATAAAAAGTAAACACTTGTCATGGTATATACCTAAAAAGTTAAAACTTTTCAAGGTATTAATATAAAAAGTTAACACTTTTCATAGTATATACATAAAAAGTTTAAACTTTTCAAGGTATTTATATAAAAAGTTAACACTTTTCATAGTATATACATAAAAAGTTTAAACTTTTCAAGGTATTAATATAAAAAGTAAACACTTTTCATAGTATATACATAAAAAGTTTAAACTTTTCAAGGTATTAATATAAAAAGTTAACACTTTTCATAGTATATACATAAAAAGTTTAAACTTTTCAAGGTATTAATATAAAAAGTAAACACTTTTCCTAGTATATACATAAAAAGTTTAAACTTTTCAAGGTATTAATATAAAAAGTAAACACTTTTCATGGTATATACATAAAAAGTGTAAACTTTTCAAGGTATTAATGTAAAAAGTCAACACTTTTCATGGTATATACATAAAAAGTTTAAACTTTTCAAGGTATTAATATAAAAAGTAAACACTTTTCATAGTGTGTACATAAAAAGTTGAAACTTTTCAAGGTATTAATATAAAAAGTTAACACTTTTCATAGTATATACATATAAGTTTAAACTTTTCAAGGTTATAATATAAAAAGTAAACACTTTTCATGGTATATACATAAAAAGTTTAAACTTTTCAAGGTATTAATATAAAAAGTAAACACTTTTCATAGTATATACATAAAAAGTTTAAACTTTTCAAGGTATTAATATTAAAAGTTAACACTTTTCATAGTATATACATAAAAAGTTTAAACTTTTCAAGGTATTAATATAAAAAGTAAACACTTTTCCTAGTATATACATAAAAAGTTTAAACTTTTCAAGGTATTAATATAAAAAGTTAACACTTTTCATAATATATACATAAAAAGTTTAAACTTTTCAAGGTATTTATATAAAAAGTTAACACTTTTCATAGTATATACATAAAAAGTTGAAACTTTTCAAGGTATTAATATAAAAAGTTAACACTTTTCATGGTATATACATAAAAAATTTAAACTTTTCAAGGTATTAATATAAAATGTTAACACTTTTCATAGTATATACATAAAAAGTTTAAACTTTTCAAGGTATTAATATAAAAAGTAAACACTTTTCATAGTATATACATAAAAAGTTTAAACTTTTTAAGGTATTAATATAAAAAGTAAACACTTTTCATAGTATATACATAAAAAGTTTAAACTTTTCAAGGTATTAATATAAAAAGTAAACACTTTTCATGGTATATACATAAAAAGTGTAAACTTTTCAAGGTATTAATGTAAAAAGTCAACACTTTTCATGGTATATACATAAAAAGTTTAAACTTTTCAAGGTATTAATATAAAAAGTAAACACTTTTCATAGTGTGTACATAAAAAGTTGAAACTTTTCAAGGTATTAATATAAAAAGTTAACACTTTTCATAGTATATACATATAAGTTTAAACTTTTCAAGGTTATAATATAAAAAGTAAACACTTTTCATGGTATATACATAAAAAGTTTAAACTTTTCAAGGTATTAATATAAAAAGTAAACACTTTTCATAGTATATACATAAAAAGTTTAAACTTTTCAAGGTATTAATATAAAAAGTTAACACTTTTCATAGTATATACATAAAAAGTTTAAACTTTTCAAGGTATTAATATAAAAAGTTAACACTTTTCATAGTATATACATATAAGTTTAAACTTTTCAAGGTTATAATATAAAAAGTAAACACTTTTCATGGTATATACATAAAAAGTTAAAACTTTTTAAGGTATTAATATAAAAAGTTAACACTTTTCATAGTATATACATAAAAAGTTTAAACTTTTCAAGGTATTAATATAAAAAGTAAACACTTTTCATGGTATATACATAAAAAGTTTAAACTTTTCAAGGTATTTATATAAAAAGTTAACACTTTTCATAGTATATACATAAAAAGTTTAAACTTTTCAAGGTATTAATATAAAAAGTAAACACTTTTCATAGTATATACATAAAAAGTTTAAACTTTTCAAGGTATTAATATAAAAAGTTAACACTTTTCATAGTATATACATATAAGTTTAAACTTTTCAAGGTTATAATATAAAAAGTAAACACTTTTCATAGTATATACATAAAAAGTTTAAACTTTTCAAGGTATTAATATAAAAAGTAAACACTTCATAGTATATACATAAAAAGTTTAAACTTTTCAAGGTATTAATATAAAAAGTAAACACTTTTCATGGTATATACATAAAAAGTGTAAACTTTTCAAGGTATTAATATAAAAAGTAAACACTTTTCATGGTATATACATAAAAAGTTTAATTTTTTTAAGGTATTAATATAAAAAGTAAACACTTTTCATAGTATATACATAAAAAGTTTAAACTTTTCAAGGTATTAATATAAAAAGTAAACACTTTTCATGGTATATACATAAAAAGTGTAAACTTTTCAAGGTATTAATGTAAAAAGGAAACACTTTTCATAGTATATACATAAACAGTTTAAACTTTTCAAGGTATTAATATAAAAAGTTAACACTTTTCATAGTATATACATAAAATGTTTAAACTTTTCAAGGTATTAATATAAAAAGTAAACACGTTTCATAGTATGTACATAAAAAGTTGAAACTTTTCAAGGTATTAATATAAAAAGTTAACACTTTTCATAGTATATACATAAAAATTTTAAACTTTTCAAGGTATTAATATAAAAAGTAAACACTTTTCCTAGTATATACATAAAAAGTTTAAACTTTTCAAGGTATTAATATAAAAAGTTAACACTTTTCATAATATATACATAGAAACTTTAAACTTTTCAAGGTATTTATATAAAAAGTTAACACTTTTCATAGTATATACATAAAAAGTTGAAACTTTTCAAGGTATTAATATAAAAAGTTAACACTTTTCATAGTATATACATAAAAAGTTTAAACTTTTCAAGGTATTAATACAAAAATTAAACAATTTTCATGGTATATACACAAAAGTTTAAACTTTTCAAGGTATTAATATAAAAAGTTAACACTTTTCATAGTATATACATAAAAAGGTATTAATATAAAAAGTAAACACTTTTCATAGTATATACATAAAAAGTTTAAACTTTTCAAGGTATTAATATAAAAAGTAAACACTTTTCATGATATATACATAAAAAGTTTAAACTTTTCAAGGTATTTATATAAAAAGTTAACACTTTTCATAGTATGTACATAAAAAGTTGAAACTTTTGAAGGTATTAATATAAAAAGTTAACACTTTTCATAGTATATACATAAAAAGTTTAAACTTTTCAAGGTATTAATATAAAAAGTAAACACTTTTTATGGTATATACATAAAAAGTTTAAACTTTTCAAGGTATTAATATAAAAAGTTTACACTTTTCATAGTATATACATAAAAAGTTTAAACTTTTCAAGGTATTAATATAAAAAGTAAACACTTTTCATAGTATATACATAAAAAGTTTAAACTTTTCAAGGTATTAATATAAAAAGTAAACACTTGTCATGGTATATACCTAAAAAGTTAAAACTTTTCAAGGTATTAATATAAAAAGTTAACACTTTTCATAGTATATACATAAAAAGTTTAAACTTTTCAAGGTAATAATGTAAAAAGGAAACACTTTTCATGGTATATACATAAAAAGTTTAAACTTTTCATGGTATTAATATAAAAAGTTAACACTTTTCATAGTATATACATAAAATGTTTAAACTTTTCAAGGTATTAATATAAAAAGTAAACACTTTTCATAGTATGTACATAAAAAGTTGAAACTTTTCAAGGTATTAATATAAAAAGTTAACACTTTTCATAGTATATACATAAAAAGTTTAAACTTTTCAAGGTATTAATATAAAAAGTAAACACTTTTCCTAGTATATACATAAAAAGTTTAAACTTTTCAAGGTATTAATATAAAAAGTTAACACTTTTCATAATATATACATAGAAAGTTTAAACTTTTCAAGGTATTTATATAAAAAGTTAACACTTTTCATAGTATATACATAAAAAGTTGAAACTTTTCAAGGTATTAATATAAAAAGTTAATACTTTTCATAGTATATACATAAAAAGTTTAAACTTTTCAAGGTATTAATACAAAAATTAAACACTTTTCATGGTATATACACAAAAGTTTAAACTTTTCAAGGTATTAATATAAAAAGTTAACACTTTTCATAGTATATACATAAAAAGTTTAAACTTTTCAAGGTATTAATATAAAAAGTAAACACTTTTCATAGTATATACATAAAAAGTTTAAACTTTTCAAGGTATTAATATAAAAAGTAAACACTTTTCATGGTATATACATAAAAAGTTTAAACTTTTCAAGGTATTTATATAAAAAGTTAACACTTTTCATAATATATACATAAAAAGTTTAAACTTTTCAAGGTATTAATATAAAAAGTAAACACTTTTCATAGTATGTACATAAAAAGTTGAAACTTTTGAAGGTATTAATATAAAAAGTTAACACTTTTCATAGTATATACATAAAAAGTTTAAACTTTTCAAGGTATTAATATAAAAAGTAAAAACTTTTTATGGTATATACATAAAAAGTTTAAACTTTTCAAGGTATTAATATAAAAAGTTTACACTTTTCATAGTATATACATAAAAAGTTTAAACTTTTCAAGGTATTAATACAAAAATTAAACACTTTTCATAGTATATACATAAAAAGTTTAAACTTTTCAAGGTATTAATATAAAAAGTTAACACTTTTCATAGTATATACATAAAAAGTTTAAACTTTTCAAGGTATTAATATAAGAAGTAAACACTTTTCCTAGTATATACATAAAAAGTTTAAACTTTTCAAGGTATTAATATAAAAAGTTAACACTTTTCATAATATATACATAAAAAGTTTAAACTTTTTAAGGTATTAATATAAAAAGTAAACACTTCATAGTATATACATAAAAAGTTTAAACTTTTCAAGGTATTAATATAAAAAGTAAACACTTTTCATAGTATGTACATAAAAAGTTTAAACTTTTCAAGGTATTAATATAAAAAGTTAACACTTTTCATAGTATATACATAAAAAGTTTAAACTTTTCAAGGTATTAATATAAAAAGTAAACACTTTTTATGGTATATACATAAAAAGTTTAAACTTTTCAAGGTATTAATATAAAAAGTTAACACTTTTCATAGTATATACATAAAAAATTTAAACTTTTCAAGGTATTAATATAAAAAGTAAACACTTTTCCTAGTATATACATAAAAAGTTTAAACTTTTCAAGGTATTAATATAAAAAGTAAACACTTTTCATGGTATATACATAAAAAGTTTAAACTTTTCAAGGTATTTATATAAAAAGTTAACACTTTTCATAGTATATACATAAAAAGTTGAAACTTTTCAAGGTATTAATATAAAAAGTTAACACTTTACATAGTATATACATAAAAAGTTTAAACTTTTCAAGGTATTAATACAAAAAGTAAACACTTTTCATGGTATATACATAAAAAGTTCAAACTTTTCAAGGTATTAATATAAAAAGTTAACACTTTTCATAGTATATACATAAAAAGTTTAAACTTTTCAAGGTATTAATATAAAAAGTAAACACTTTTCATAGTACATACATAAAAAGTTTAAACTTTTGAAGGTATTAATATAAAAAGTTAACACTTTTCATAGTATATACATAAAAAGTTTAAACTTTTCAAGGTATTAATATAAAAAGTAAACACTTTTTATGGTATATACATAAAAAGTTTAAACTTTTCAAGATATTAATATAAAAAGTTTACACTTTTCATAGTATATACATAAAAAGTATAAACTTTTCAAGGTATTTATATAAAAAGTAAACACTTTTCATAGTATATACATAAAAAGTTGAAACTTTTCAAGGTATTAATATAAAAAGTTAACACTTTTCATGGTATATACATAAAATGTTTAAACTTTTCAAGGTATTAATATAAAAAGTAAACACTTGTCATGGTATATACCTAAAAAGTTAAAACTTTTTAAGGTATTAATATAAAAAGTTAACACTTTTCATAGTATATACATAAAAAGTTTAAACTTTTCAAGGTATTAATATAAAAAGTAAACACTTTTCATGGTATATACATAAAAAGTTTAAACTTTTCAAGGTATTTATATAAAAAGTTAACACTTTTCATAGTATATACATAAAAAGTTTAAACTTTTCAAGGTATTAATATAAAAAGTAAACACTTTTCATAGTATATACATAAAAAGTTTAAACTTTTCAAGGTATTAATATAAAAAGTTAACACTTTTCATAGTATATACATAAAAAGTTTAAACTTTTCAAGGTATTAATATAAAAAGTAAACACTTCATAGTATATACATAAAAAGTTTAAACTTTTCAAGGTATTAATATAAAAAGTAAACACTTTTCATGGTATATACATAAAAAGTGTAAACTTTTCAAGGTATTAATGTAAAAAGTAAACACTTTTCATGGTATATACATAAAAAGTTTAATTTTTTTAAGGTATTAATATAAAAAGTAAACACTTTTCATAGTATATACATAAAAAGTTTAAACTTTTCAAGGTATTAATATAAAAAGTAAACACTTTTCATGGTATATACATAAAAAGTGTAAACTTTTCAAGGTATTAATGTAAAAAGGAAACACTTTTCATAGTATATACATAAACAGTTTAAACTTTTCAAGGTATTAATATAAAAAGTTAACACTTTTCATAGTATATACATAAAATGTTTAAACTTTTCAAGGTATTAATATAAAAAGTAAACACGTTTCATAGTATGTACATAAAAAGTTGAAACTTTTCAAGGTATTAATATAAAAAGTTAACACTTTTCATAGTATATACATAAAAATTTTAAACTTTTCAAGGTATTAATATAAAAAGTAAACACTTTTCCTAGTATATACATAAAAAGTTTAAACTTTTCAAGGTATTAATATAAAAAGTTAACACTTTTCATAATATATACATAGAAACTTTAAACTTTTCAAGGTATTTATATAAAAAGTTAACACTTTTCATAGTATATACATAAAAAGTTGAAACTTTTCAAGGTATTAATATAAAAAGTTAACACTTTTCATAGTATATACATAAAAAGTTTAAACTTTTCAAGGTATTAATACAAAAATTAAACACGTTTCATGGTATATACACAAAAGTTTAAACTTTTCAAGGTATTAATATAAAAAGTTAACACTTTTCATAGTATATACATAAAAAGGTATTAATATAAAAAGTAAACACTTTTCATAGTATATACATAAAAAGTTTAAACTTTTCAAGGTATTAATATAAAAAGTAAACACTTTTCATGATATATACATAAAAAGTTTAAACTTTTCAAGGTATTTATATAAAAAGTTAACACTTTTCATAGTATGTACATAAAAAGTTGAAACTTTTGAAGGTATTAATATAAAAAGTTAACACTTTTCATAGTATATACATAAAAAGTTTAAACTTTTCAAGGTATTAATATAAAAAGTAAACACTTTTTATGGTATATACATAAAAAGTTTAAACTTTTCAAGGTATTAATATAAAAAGTTTACACTTTTCATAGTATATACATAAAAAGTTTAAACTTTTCAAGGTATTAATATAAAAAGTAAACACTTTTCATAGTATATACATAAAAAGTTTAAACTTTTCAAGGTATTAATATAAAAAGTAAACACTTGTCATGGTATATACCTAAAAAGTTAAAACTTTTCAAGGTATTAATATAAAAAGTTAACACTTTTCATAGTATATACATAAAAAGTTTAAACTTTTCAAGGTATTAATGTAAAAAGGAAACACTTTTCATGGTATATACATAAAAAGTTTAAACTTTTCATGGTATTATTATAAAAAGTTAACACTTTTCATAGTATATACATAAAATGTTTAAACTTTTCAAGGTATTAATATAAAAAGTAAACACTTTTCATAGTATGTACATAAAAAGTTGAAACTTTTCAAGGTATTAATATAAAAAGTTAACACTTTTCATAGTATATACATAAAAAGTTTAAACTTTTCAAGGTATTAATATAAAAAGTAAACACTTTTCCTAGTATATACATAAAAAGTTTAAACTTTTCAAGGTATTAATATAAAAAGTTAACACTTTTCATAATATATACATAGAAAGTTTAAACTTTTCAAGGTATTTATATAAAAAGTTAACACTTTTCATAGTATATACATAAAAAGTTGAAACTTTTCAAGGTATTAATATAAAAAGTTAATACTTTTCATAGTATATACATAAAAAGTTTAAACTTTTCAAGGTATTAATACAAAAATTAAACACTTTTCATGGTATATACACAAAAGTTTAAACTTTTCAAGGTATTAATATAAAAAGTTAACACTTTTCATAGTATATACATAAAAAGTTTAAACTTTTCAAGGTATTAATATAAAAAGTAAACACTTTTCATAGTATATACATAAAAAGTTTAAACTTTTCAAGGTATTAATATAAAAAGTAAACACTTTTCATGGTATATACATAAAAAGTTTAAACTTTTCAAGGTATTTATATAAAAAGTTAACACTTTTCATAATATATACATAAAAAGTTTAAACTTTTCAAGGTATTAATATAAAAAGTAAACACTTTTCATAGTATGTACATAAAAAGTTGAAACTTTTGAAGGTATTAATATAAAAAGTTAACACTTTTCATAGTATATACATAAAAAGTTTAAACTTTTCAAGGTATTAATATAAAAAGTAAAAACTTTTTATGGTATATACATAAAAAGTTTAAACTTTTCAAGGTATTAATATAAAAAGTTTACACTTTTCATAGTATATACATAAAAAGTTTAAACTTTTCAAGGTATTAATACAAAAATTAAACACTTTTCATAGTATATACATAAAAAGTTTAAACTTTTCAAGGTATTAATATAAAAAGTTAACACTTTTCATAGTATATACATAAAAAGTTTAAACTTTTCAAGGTATTAATATAAGAAGTAAACACTTTTCCTAGTATATACATAAAAAGTTTAAACTTTTCAAGGTATTAATATAAAAAGTTAACACTTTTCATAATATATACATAAAAAGTTTAAACTTTTTAAGGTATTAATATAAAAAGTAAACACTTCATAGTATATACATAAAAAGTTTAAACTTTTCAAGGTATCAATATAAAAAGTAAACACTTTTCATAGTATGTACATAAAAAGTTTAAACTTTTCAAGGTATTAATATAAAAAGTTAACACTTTTCATAGTATATACATAAAAAGTTTAAACTTTTCAAGGTATTAATATAAAAAGTAAACACTTTTTATGGTATATACATAAAAAGTTTAAACTTTTCAAGGTATTAATATAAAAAGTTAACACTTTTCATAGTATATACATAAAAAATTTAAACTTTTCAAGGTATTAATATAAAAAGTAAACACTTTTCCTAGTATATACATAAAAAGTTTAAACTTTTCAAGGTATTAATATAAAAAGTAAACACTTTTCATGGTATATACATAAAAAGTTTAAACTTTTCAAGGTATTTACATAAAAAGTTAACACTTTTCATAGTATATACATAAAAAGTTTAAACTTTTCAAGGTATTAATATAAAAAGTTAACACTTTTCATAGTATACACATAAAAAGTTTAAACTTTTCAAGGTATTAATATAAAAAGTAAACACTTTTCATAGTATATACATAAAAAGTTTAAACTTTTCAAGGTATTAATATAAAAAGTAAACACTTTTCCTAGTATATACATAAAAAGTTTTAACTTTTCAAGGTATTAATATAAAAAGTTAACACTTTTTATAATATATACATAAAAAGTTTAAACTTTTTAAGGTATTAATATAAAAAGCAAACATATCATAGTATATACATAAAAAGTTTAAACTTTTCAAGGTATTAATATAAAAAGTAAACACTTTTCATAGTATGTACATAAAAAGTTTAAACTTTTCAAGGTATTAATATAAAAAGTTAACACTTTTCATAATATATACATAAAAAGTTTAAACTTTTCAAGGTATTTATATAAAAAGTTAACACTTTTCATAGTATATACATAAAAAGTTGAAACTTTTCAAGGTATTAATATAAAAAGTTAACACTTTTCATGGTATATACATAAAAAGTTTAAACTTTTCAAGGTATTAATATAAAATGTTAACACTTTTCATAGTATATACATAAAAAGTTTAAACTTTTCAAGGTATTAATATAAAAAGTAAACACTTTTCATAGTATATACATAAAAAGTTTAAACTTTTCAAGGTATTAATATAAAAAGTAAACACTTTTCATGGTATATACATAAAAAGTTTAAACTTTTCATGGTATTTATATAAAAAGTTAACACTTTTCATAGTATATACATAAAAAGTTTAAACTTTTCAAGGTATTAATATAAAAAGTAAACACTTTTCATAGTATATACATAAAAAGTTTAAACTTTTCAAGGTATTAATATAAAAAGTAAACACTTTTTATGGTATATACATAAAAAGTTTAAACTTTTCAAGTTATTAATATAAAAAGTTTACACTTTTCATAGTATATACATAAAAAGTTTAAACTTTTCAAGGTATTAATATAAAAAGTAAACACTTTTCATAGTGTGTACATAAAAAGTTGAAACTTTTCAAGGTATTAATATAAAAAGTAAACACTTTTTATGGTATATACATATACACTTCACATAGTATATACATAAAAAGTTTAAACTTTTCAAGGTATTAATACAAAAAGTAAACACTTTTCATGGTATATACATAAAAAGTTCAAACTTTTCAAGGTATTAATATAAAAAGTTAACACTTTTCATAGTATATACATAAAAAGTTTAAACTTTTCAAGGTATTAATATAAAAAGTAAACACTTTTCATAGTACATACATAAAAAGTTTAAACTTTTCAAGGTATTAATATAAAAAGTTAACACTTTTCATAGTATATACATAAAAAGTTTAAACTTTTCAAGGTATTAATATAAAAAGTAAACACTTTTCCTAGTATATACATAAAAAGTTTAAACTTTTCAAGGTATTAATATAAAAAGTTAACACTTTTCATAATATATACATAAAAAGTTTAAACTTTTCAAGGTATTTATATAAAAAGTTAACACTTTTCATAGTATATACATAAAAAGTTGAAACTTTTCAAGGTATTAATATAAAAAGTTAACACTTTTCATGGTATATACATAAAAAGTTTAAACTTTTCAAGGTATTAATATAAAATGTTAACACTTTTCATAGTATATACATAAAAAGTTTAAACTTTTCAAGGTATTAATATAAAAAGTAAACACTTTTCATAGTATATACATAAAAAGTTTAAACTTTTCAAGGTATTAATATAAAAAGTAAACACTTTTCATGGTATATACATAAAAAGTTTAAACTTTTCAAGGTATTTATATAAAAAGTTAACACTTTTCATAGTATATACATAAAAAGTTTAAACTTTTGAAGGTATTAATATAAAAAGTAAACACTTTTCATAGTATGTACATAAAAAGTTGAAACTTTTGAAGGTATTAATATAAAAAGTTAACACTTTTCATAGTATATACATAAAAAGTTTAAACTTTTCAAGGTATTAATATAAAAAGTAAACACTTTTTATGGTATATACATAAAAAGTTTAAACTTTTCAAGGTATTAATATAAAAAGTTTACACTTTTCATAGTATATACATAAAAAGTTTAAACTTTTCAAGGTATTAATATAAAAAGTAAACACTTTCATAGTATATACATAAAAAGTTGAAACTTTTCAAGGTATTAATATAAAAAGTTAACACTTTTCATGGTATATACATAAAATGTTTAAACTTTTCAAGGTATTAATATAAAAAGTAAACACTTTTCATAGTGTGTACATAAAAAGTTGAAACTTTTCAAGGTATTAATATAAAAAGTTAACACTTTTCATAGTATATACATAAAAAGTTTAAACTTTTCAAGGTATTAATATAAAAAGTAAACACTTGTCATGGTATATACCTAAAAAGTTAAAACTTTTCAAGGTATTAATATAAAAAGTTAACACTTTTCATAGTATATACATAAAAAGTTTAAACTTTTCAAGGTATTTATATAAAAAGTTAACACTTTTCATAGTATATACATAAAAAGTTTAAACTTTTCAAGGTATTAATATAAAAAGTAAACACTTTTCATAGTATATACATAAAAAGTTTAAACTTTTCAAGGTATTAATATAAAAAGTTAACACTTTTCATAGTATATACATAAAAAGTTTAAACTTTTCAAGGTATTAATATAAAAAGTAAACACTTTTCCTAGTATATACATAAAAAGTTTAAACTTTTCAAGGTATTAATATAAAAAGTTTACACTTTTCATAATATATACATAAAAAGTTTAAACTTTTCAAGGTATTAATATAAAAAGTAAACACTTTTCATAGTATATACATAAAAAGTTGAAAGTTTTCAAGGTATTAATATAAAAAGTTAACACTTTTCATGGTATATACATAAAATGTTTAAACTTTTCAAGGTATTAATATAAAAAGTAAACACTTTTCATAGTCTGTACATAAAAAGTTGAAACTTTTCAAGGTATTAATATAAAAAGTAAACACTTTTTATGGTATATACATAAAAAGTTTAAACTTTTCAAGGTATTAATATAAAAAGTTAACACTTTTCATAGTATATACATAAAAAATTTAAACTTTTCAAGGTATTAATATAAAAAGTAAACACTTTTCCTAGTATATACATAAAAAGTTTAAACTTTTCAAGGTATTAATATAAAAAGTTAACACTTTTCATAATATATACATAAAAAGTTTAAACTTTTTAAGGTATTAATATAAAAAGTAAACACTTTTCATAGTATATACATAAAAAGTTTAAACTTTTCAAGGTATTAATATAAAAAGTAAACACTTTTCATGGTATATACATAAAAAGTGTAAACTTTTCAAGGTATTAATGTAAAAAGTCAACACTTTTCATGGTATATACATAAAAAGTTTAAACTTTTCAAGGTATTAATATAAAAAGTAAACACTTTTCATAGTGTGTACATAAAAAGTTGAAACTTTTCAAGGTATTAATATAAAAAGTTAACACTTTTCATAGTATATACATATAAGTTTAAACTTTTCAAGGTTATAATATAAAAAGTAAACACTTTTCATGGTATATACATAAAAAGTTTAAACTTTTCAAGGTATTAATATAAAAAGTAAACACTTTTCATAGTATATACATAAAAAGTTTAAACTTTTCAAGGTATTAATATAAAAAGTTAACACTTTTCATAGTATATACATAAAAAGTTTAAACTTTTCAAGGTATTAATATAAAAAGTAAACACTTTTCCTAGTATATACATAAAAAGTTTAAACTTTTCAAGGTATTAATATAAAAAGTTAACACTTTTCATAATATATACATAAAAAGTTTAAACTTTTCAAGGTATTTATATAAAAAGTTAACACTTTTCATAGTATATACATAAAAAGTTGAAACTTTTCAAGGTATTAATATAAAAAGTTAACACTTTTCATGGTATATACATAAAAAATTTAAACTTTTCAAGGTATTAATATAAAATGTTAACACTTTTCATAGTATATACATAAAAAGTTTAAACTTTTCAAGGTATTAATATAAAAAGTAAACACTTTTCATAGTATATACATAAAAAGTTTAAACTTTTTAAGGTATTAATATAAAAAGTAAACACTTTTCATAGTATATACATAAAAAGTTTAAACTTTTCAAGGTATTAATATAAAAAGTAAACACTTTTCATGGTATATACATAAAAAGTGTAAACTTTTCAAGGTATTAATGTAAAAAGTCAACACTTTTCATGGTATATACATAAAAAGTTTAAACTTTTCAAGGTATTAATATAAAAAGTAAACACTTTTCATAGTGTGTACATAAAAAGTTGAAACTTTTCAAGGTATTAATATAAAAAGTTAACACTTTTCATAGTATATACATATAAGTTTAAACTTTTCAAGGTTATAATATAAAAAGTAAACACTTTTCATGGTATATACATAAAAAGTTTAAACTTTTCAAGGTATTAATATAAAAAGTAAACACTTTTCATAGTATATACATAAAAAGTTTAAACTTTTCAAGGTATTAATATAAAAAGTTAACACTTTTCATAGTATATACATAAAAAGTTTAAACTTTTCAAGGTATTAATATAAAAAGTAAACACTTTTCCTAGTATATACATAAAAAGTTTAAACTTTTCAAGGTATTAATATAAAAAGTTAACACTTTTCATAATATATACATAAAAAGTTTAAACTTTTCAAGGTATTTATATAAAAAGTTAACACTTTTCATAGTATATACATAAAAAGTTGAAACTTTTCAAGGTATTAATATAAAAAGTTAACACTTTTCATGGTATATACATAAAAAATTTAAACTTTTCAAGGTATTAATATAAAATGTTAACACTTTTCATAGTATATACATAAAAAGTTTAAACTTTTCAAGGTATTAATATAAAAAGTAAACACTTTTCATAGTATATACATAAAAAGTTTAAACTTTTCAAGGTATTAATATAAAAAGTAAACACTTTTCATGGTATATACATAAAAAGTTTAAACTTTTCAAGGTATTTATATAAAAAGTTAACACTTTTCATAGTATATACATAAAAAGTTTAAACTTTTCAAGGTATTAATATAAAAAGTAAACACTTTTCATAGTATGTACATAAAAAGTTGAAACTTTTGAAGGTATTAATATAAAAAGTTAACACTTTTCATAGTATATACATAAAAAGTTTAAACTTTTCAAGGTATTAATATAAAAAGTAAACACTTTTTATGGTATATACATAAAAAGTTTAAACTTTTCAAGGTATTAATATAAAAAGTTTACACTTTTCATAGTATATACATAAAAAGTTTAAACTTTTCAAGGTATTTATATAAAAAGTAAACACTTTTCATAGTATATACATAAAAAGTTGAAACTTTTCAAGGTATTAATATAAAAAGTTAACACTTTTCATGGTATATACATAAAATGTTTAAACTTTTCAAGGTATTAATATAAAAAGTAAACACTTTTCATAGTGTGTACATAAAAAGTTGAAACTTTTCAAGGTATTAATATAAAAAGTTAACACTTTTCATAGTATATACATAAAAGGTTTAAACTTTTCAAGGTATTAATATAAAAAGTAAACACTTGTCATGGTATATACCTAAAAAGTTAAAACTTTTCAAGGTATTAATATAAAAAGTTAACACTTTTCATAGTATATACATAAAAAGTTTAAACTTTTCAAAGTATTAATATAAAAAGTAAACACTTTTTATGGTATATACATAAAAAGTTTAAACTTTTCAAGGTATTTATATAAAAAGTTAACACTTTTCATAGTATATACATAAAAAGTTTAAACTTTTCAAGGTATTAATATAAAAAGTAAACACTTTTCATAGTATATACATAAAAAGTTTAAACTTTTCAAGGTATTAATATAAAAAGTTAACACTTTTCATAGTATATACATAAAAAGTTTAAACTTTTCAAGGTATTAATATAAAAAGTAAACACTTTTCCTAGTATATACATAAAAAGTTTAAACTTTTCAAGGTATTAATATAAAAAGTAAACACTTTTCATAATATATACATAAAAAGTTTAAACTTTTTAAGGTATTAATATAAAAAGTAAACACTTCATAGTATATACTTAAAAAGTTTAAACTTTTCAAGGTATTAATATAAAAAGTAAACACTTTTCATGGTATATACATAAAAAGTGTAAACTTTTCAAGGTATTAATGTAAAAAGTCAACACTTTTCATGGTATATACATAAAAAGTTTAAACTTTTCAAGGTATTAATATAAAAAGTAAACACTTTTCATAGTGTGTACATAAAAAGTTGAAACTTTTCAAGGTATTAATATAAAAAGTTAACACTTTTCATAGTATATACATAAAAAGTTTAAACTTTTTAAGGTTATAATATAAAAAGTAAACACTTTTCATGGTATATACATAAAAAGTTTAAACTTTTCAAGGTATTTATATAAAAAGTTAACACTTTTCATAGTATATACATAAAAAGTTTAAACTTTTCAAGGTATTAATATAAAAAGTAAACAGTTTTCATAGTATATACATAAAAAGTTTAAACTTTTCAAGGTATTAATATAAAAAGTTAACACTTTTCATAGTATATACATAAAAAGTTTAAACTTTTCAAGGTATTAATATAAAAAGTAAACACTTTTCCTAGTATATACATAAAAAGTTTAAACTTTTCAAGGTATTAATATAAAAAGTTAACACTTTTCATAATATATACATAAAAAGTTTAAACTTTTTAAGGTATTAATATAAAAAGTAAACACTTCATAGTATATACATAAAAAGTTTAAACTTTTCAAGGTATTAATATAAAAAGTAAACACTTTTCATAGTATATACATAAAAAGTGTAAACTTTTCAAGGTATTAATGTAAAAAGTAAACACTTTTCATGGTATATACATAAAAAGTTTAAACTTTTTAAGGTATTAATATAAAAAGTAAACACTTTTCATAGTATATACATAAAAAGTTTAAACTTTTCAAGGTATTAATATAAAAAGTAAACACTTTTCATGGTATATACATAAAAAGTGTAAACTTTTCAAGGTATTAATGTAAAAAGGAAACACTTTTCATGGTATATACATAAAAAGTTTAAACTTTTCAAGGTATTAATATAAAAAGTTAACACTTTTCATAGTATATACATAAAATGTTTAAACTTTTCAAGGTATTAATATAAAAAGTAAACACGTTTCATAGTATGTACATAAAAAGTTGAAACTTTTCAAGGTATTAATATAAAAAGTTAACACTTTTCATAGTATATGCATAAAAAGTTTAAACTTTTCAAGGTATTAATATAAAAAGTAAACACTTTTCCTAGTATATACATAAAAAGTTTAAACTTTTCAAGGTATTAATATAAAAAGTTAACACTTTTCATAATATATACATAGAAAGTTTAAACTTTTCAAGGTATTAATACAAAAATTAAACACTTTTCATGGTATATACACAAAAGTTTAAACTTTTCAAGGTATTAATATAAAAAGTTAACACTTTTCATAGTATATACATAAAAAGTTTAAACTTTTCAAGGTATTAATATAAAAAGTAAACACTTTTCATAGTATATACATAAAAAGTTTAAACTTTTCAAGGTATTAATATAAAAAGTAAACACTTTTCATGGTATATACATAAAAAGTTTAAACTTTTCAAGGTATTTATATAAAAAGTTAACACTTTTCATAGTATATACATAAAAAGTTTAAACTTTTCAAGGTATTAATATAAAAAGTAAACACTTTTCATAGTATGTACATAAAAAGTTGAAACTTTTGAAGGTATTAATATAAAAAGTTAACACTTTTCATAGTATATACATAAAAAGTTTAAACTTTTCAAGGTATTAATATAAAAAGTAAACACTTTTTATGGTATATACATAAAAAGTTTAAACTTTTCAAGGTATTAATATAAAAAGTTTACACTTTTCATAGTATATACATAAAAAGTTTAAACTTTTCAAGGTATTAATATAAAAAGTAAACACTTTTCATAGTATATACATAAAATGTTTAAACTTTTTAAGGTATTAATATAAAAAGTAAACACTTTTCATAGTGTGTACATAAAAAGTTGAAACTTTTCAAGGTATTAATATAAAAAGTTAACACTTTTTATAGTATATATATAAAAAGTTTAAACTTTTCAAGGTATTAATATAAGAAGTAAACACTTGTCATGGTATATACCTAAAAAGTTAAAACTTTTCAAGGTATTAATATAAAAAGTTAACACTTTTCAAAGTATATACATAAAAAGTTTAAACTTTTCAAGGTATTAATATAAAAAGTTAACACTTTTCATAATATATACATAAAAAGTTTAAACTTTTTAAGGTATTAATATAAAAAGTAAACACTTCATAGTATATACATAAAAAGTTTAAACTTTTCAAGGTATTAATATAAAAAGTAAACACTTTTCATAGTATGTAC